>JANVCC010000030.1:19637580-19671065 GCA_025345505.1 Todiramphus chloris collaris
CCCCCCCCCCCCCCCCCCCCCCCCCCCCCCCTTCCTTTAGAGCTGTTCCATGCAGTAGGAGGAAAAATAGTATTTCTTAAACTCTTAATACCTTTTGTATTTTTCAGGTGGATGGTGGAACAGAGTGCCTTGTAGAAATCCGTAGCATTGTCTCGGAGTCTGATGTCTCCTCATTTGAAATCCAGCATAGTGGGTTTGTTAAACAGCTGCTGCTTTATTTGACATCTAAAAGTGAGAAAGATGCTGTAAGCAGGGATATCAGGTTGAAAAGATTTCTTCATGTATTTTTTTCTTCTCCAGTAAGTTTTCTTGTTTATTGCTTTGTCATTCTTAGTTGTCTTTCTGTTGAATTGTACTTATCTGACTGAGAGATTCAGTAATGACCTCGACTTAAAGATGGAGCATAGAAGGAATGGAAGGAAAGCTGTATAACACTATAACTTTAAAAGGGTTCTATGACTTTACAGGTCAAACTTTTGACAATACCCTGTAATTATGGAAAAATACACACAGCAGTGGAGAAAAATTCCAAAATGGCCAATTACCTCAGTCTTGAACAACTTGAAGTTTGTTCCTGGCTTTTAAGAAGTTGATAAGGAAAGAGTTTGGATAGTAATCTTAGCAGTTGTTCTCTCTCTTCCTCAATACTGCAGGAAACTAGATTGTCCTGTTTTTAAAGGCAGAAATTCCAAGTGGAAGAGAGGAAATTAGATAACTACAGCTTCCATTAAGTTTATTGCTGATGGTTACGGGTGAATGCTTCATCTGTAGGGCTATTCAGTTGAAACCAGGAGGGAAAAAGGCATTCTTTGGAGTGGGTCTTTCATAAACTTGTTATGAAAAAAAGTGACAGCGGTGATTCTTAACTGTTGTGTGTGTTTGTTGCTTGGTTGTATTTTGGTTGGTTGGTTTTTTTAACCAAACTATGGTATAAATTGCATAGAATGGATTAATTCAAGCACTTGATTAAAAGGCTGGAATATATTTCAGCTTCCCGGAGAAGAACCCCTTGGAAGATTAGAGCCATTAGAAAATGCACCTTTGTTGGCATTAGTCCATAAAATGAACAATTGCCTCAGTCAGATGGAGCAGTTCCCTGTCAAAGTGCATGACTTCCCTAGTGGAAATGGAACAGGGAGCAGGTAAGGATTAATGCTCAGGTAACAGGTTTTGTTGGAAGCTTTTGTTGTCTAAAACTTTAAATGCTAAAAGTTCTAAGAGGCAATGAACACTTCTGACCCTATTAAAGACAAAAACAATTACAGAGTTTGCTGCTTTTTTTTTTATTCAGTGGAAGACTGAATATTTAGCAGTGTTTGCTTGCTGTCTTGAAACTTCTCTTACTTAGATTGGACTGGACATGTAACTTTAAATGCAACCTCCAAATTCAAGCTTTAAAAATTCGAATGTCTTCCTTTGTATGATAGTGCTAAACTTCCTTATTCAGATAGATTGTTCTCTAGGATGATAATAGATTGATTGATCACTCTTGGCTGTCAACATAGTTTAAAACAACGGTGGACAAGCCCTGTGTCTTAAAATAGATGAAATTTGAAATTCAACTCATTTGCATTTTAAGTGACAAATTTTAGTGACTGAAGACCTATTTCTAAAATGCCTTCTCTGTATTTTTCTTGAACAAATCGACACTAATTCAGCATATAGCAGTGAGTCTGTTTCAGTTTGATTGTAGACATACTCTTGTGACTATGTAGAAATTAGGAGAAGCATTGAAAATGAATTTTTGAAAACTCTTCTTTAAAGTTTGAATTGCCAAAAATCTTCTGTCTCTTGGAGTAGGATAGTGTTGATTTTTTTTAGTGTTTTTTGTTACAAATTGACACATCTGTTACAGTTAATGCATTAGGGCTTAACACTACAGTATTAATCTAACATATTAAAATTCGGTACTTGTTGTTTGTGAAACTGTTACAATCCATGGGAATGAATGCAATATCCTTCTAACATTTGAAGGAACTAATTGTCTTGACACAGGATCTGACAGAGTATGTGCCCTGTAATCTTACAGGGCGTACTGGGAAGCATTGTACCTCTAAAAAGAGGGGTAACTACAAAAGTTAGGAATTTGCTAATCATAGAAGCAAGAGTGTGCTGGTTTTTTTTATGTAAGATTAAACATGAGAAGTCAGACTACTGCAGCATTTGACTTCTAGTCTTATTGTGGACTATGTCAGTGAGGATTTTGAGGCATTTAGATTTGGTAGCCTTGCACTATCACCTGGAAACAGAAGCAGCCCAAGATAAGTTTGCATATAAAATGAGATAGTTTAGTGTGGTGGAACATATATATAAACTACACTTTGTGGAAAGAAAAAAACAGAGGTGCTTTCAGGTTGTCTGTTTAGGTCCTGACTGAAAACCATGAATGGATACTTGCATTTTCCACCTGATTCTGAGCATTATTGCACTGCAGGTAAACACCACTTTAAATCTCAAGCAGCATCAGCTGCCCATTAAACAATTTCACACCTCAAGGATGGTCAGTATAGGCTATACTGTAATCAGACCTCAGACTGAACTTTCTCTTAATCCACTTAGCTTCCACTGGAAATCAGATTTTATCCATCTTGGATTCTGGTGTTATTGTAGAACAAAATTTTTAATCTCTTTATCCAAATCTTACTAGTTTAATTTTAAAGAAATAGGCTAAGAAATAATACTCTGAACAAGTGAATCTGTAAATGTATGTGTAAGTCTATTCTAATGCATTTTTTTAAATGCAATTATGATTATTAGATTCTTTGTGTAGCAACTTTTTTCACAAATTATTTTGAGTTTTTCTCTTAACAGAGGATCCCAAGCTTTAAAATTCTTCAACACGCATCAATTAAAATGCCAACTGCAAAGACATCCAGACTGTGCTAATGTGAAACAGTGGAAAGGTGGACCTGTGAAGATTGATCCTTTGGCTTTGGTACAAGCCATTGAAAGATACCTTGTAGTTAGAGGTATATATGTATTTGTGTTTGTATGTGTGTGTGTGTGTGTATATATATATCTCATGCGTATATGCTATATGTGTGTGTATGTATATATATAAAAAACACAGTCACATGTTTCTTGCTGCTTGGGTTAGTCACTACTGCCAGTAGCATACAGTGTGTAAAAACCTGTGAGGATTATTCTGAAGAGAAATGGGAGATGTTTATAAGAATATCTTGATTACAGGGGAGGAGATTAAGTCTGTAGAGAATATTTTTCTTTTATGGAATGAACTTTTTCCTGTTGTAAACAGTTCAGCCTAAATACTAACAGAAGTATAATCTAGTTGGCTGTGACTTGGCTTTTCTGATACTGAAATTTTTCCTAATGTGTCTGAACCTTACTTTCTTTAACTCATATAAATTTTGGAAGTGCTTGAAAGTGGAATTTATAAAAGGGTACAAAATATTGCTGTATTTTGTGTAAAAACTAATGAGGATGTATTTCTTGCCTCAGGCTATGGAAGAGTTAGAGAAGATGATGAGGATAGTGATGATGATGGGTCAGATGAAGAAATAGATGAATCTTTGGTAAGTTTTTTGCTCTGAGGGGAGGGAACAGTGTGGGGAGAGGCTTAAAGAAAAATTAGCAACAAGTTTCCTAACTTGTGTGGGTTCTTTTGTTTTGTTTAGGCTGCTCAATTCTTAAATTCAGGGAATGTGAGACATAGACTGCAATTTTACATTGGAGATCACTTGCTGCCATACAACATGACTGTGTATCAAGCAGTTAGGCAGTACAGTTTGCAAGCTGAGGAGGAGAGGGAGTCTACAGATGATGAAAGCAACCCATTAGGAAGAGCTGGGATTTGGACAAAAACACATACCATTTGGTAAGTTGCCTAGAGAAGTGGGGGGACAACTTCTCCAGTTGTGTGTGTGTGTATATATGTACACACACAAAGAAGATTTGAGAATAGCTAGTTTTTAATTTTGTTGGGGTCTTTTTGCTTGCAAAACTGTGAATCTTTGATTTTCCTGATGTGCTTGAGATACTTAAATCATTGTGTTAGCTGCTGACGTTCTTCCTAGCTCATGAGCGAAGCTGATGAACAAAAAATAGGGAATCTTATATGACACCTGCTAGATGGAGGGAAATCATTTCCTGTAACTAACTAACCACAAATAATAGAGAATGTGTCTGTAGCCTACAAATAACGGTCCACTTGGTAGTGGTTTTCATAGTTAATTGCTGTGCAGCTATATGTATTCTCTGGCCATATTTTGCAAGGAGCAGTATTGACTTAGGACTGTGTCAAAGACATTAACATTCAGCAATCTCTTTTTCTTTTTAATAGTTAAATGCATTGCTAAGAAGCAAGAAAAAAAAAGAAAGAGAAACAGCAAACAAGCCACTTTGGCTTTTTGGCTGTAGCTTCTGCTTCTCTTCTTCCAGTTCATGGGGCTGGAGGGTCCCCAGTTTTTCCCCCCTCCCCTGACATACTTTGCTCCTGAGTGCCTAGTATCAAAGGCTGGATCTCATCCAAAGGCATTGTTCTTGTCTTTCCACTTCGAACTGTCGTTCGAGTAAAATTCTGGTAATCAAAGAACTAGCACTGTTATAACTGCTTTTGTTTCTGTGTATGCTAGTGTTTTACAAAGATATTCTAATTTCTTTTTAGGTACAAACCTGTGCGAGAGGATGAAGATGGTAATAAGGACTGTGTTGGTGGTAAAAGAGGAAGAGCACAAACTGCTCCTACGAAAACGTCCCCTAGAAATTCTAAAAAGCACGATGAATTGTGGCATGGTGAGTGTGTTGCCTTGCTAGTGTGTTAGATTTGGGAAATTTTTGAAAGGGTGGGGAGGAGGAGTGTTTAGAGACACCATAGTGTTCCTTTTAAAGCAAGCATAGTATGAAGAACAGTAAGCATGTTAATGTGTGTATTAAAACTCAAAACAAGATGCTTACTGAGTTGTCTAAACTCTTGTAGTTAAGTGAATGCCATGACTAATACCACCTAGGCTCCTCATAATTAAACCTTGAGGAAACTCGTAATTGATTTGTTCTGCTAACATGTTCTCTTTTCCTGCTAGATGGTGTATGCCCTTCGGTATTAAATCCTCTAGAAGTTTACCTCATATCTACTCCACCTGAAAACATAACATTTGAAGATCCCTCATTAGATGTTATTCTTCTTTTGAGAGTTTTACATGCTATCAGTCGATACTGGTATTACCTGTATGATGTGAGTAGCACACTTTTTCAAACCACTTTCACACTTGATATAGACAACTCTGTCCTTAAAATAGCCTTGTTCCCCTGCCTACTCCTCATCAAGACAGAATAATGCAAGTACTATAATCCTTCCCTTAAGTTCAAAGAGCAATATTATTCCTGAAAAGAAAATTCATATTAAAAAAGTCTCCTGAGTCTGCCTTTCATGGCTTAGACTATGACCAAAGTGACAATGAAAGTTGGGTTTCTTCTTTTTTTTTTTTATTTTCCTTGTAATAAGCAAATTAGAAGCATAAAAAACCCTTTTAACAAAGGCTTGGTATTTCTTCCATCATTTAACTAGAAGTACAATATTTTTATTTTAACACAGAATGCGATCTGCAAGGAGATAATTCCAACCTCAGAGTTTATCAACAGTAAACTGACAGCAAAAGCAAACAGGCAGCTTCAGGATCCTTTGGTAATTATGACAGGAAACATACCAACTTGGCTGACAGAACTGGGGAAAACATGGTATGAATGGCTTACTCTATATAGTATTTCTAATGGTGTAGTGTTTTAGAAGGCTTTTTTTTTCTTGAAAGTGGTGGGGTTGAGTAAAATGTCACAGAAGTCTTTCTAAGTTACATGGTGACACTCGGATGAATGTTTATGCCTCTATTGTGAAGTTTGGACCCCTTTTTGCAGTGAGTTTCAGAGTGGTTTGAAGTTTTCTCACTGAAATAATAGTACTTGATTATTCATTTTATCTTTCCTCTGTTAAACCACTTAATGACATTTTTGCCATACCACTACATTTACCTCAGCATATTCAGTATGGTATAAATGAAAATGTTTTTATCATTACTGTTAAAATATCTGTAGTATTTTGTGGTACTTTCAGACAGAGCGTAAGCTGTAAAACTCTTGCAGTTGAAAGAATGGGAAGGAAGTAGAGTTCACACTCTTGGATTTTTTTTGAGCATGTTCACTGAAGCAACATTGGTAAAAATTGACTGTAAATAGATACTACAGAGAAATAGCTTGGGTTTTCATGTTTAGTGTAAGATCTCTACATTTCTTCATAAACAATGCAGATAACAATGAGTGTGAACTTGTATTCTTATACACACATCTGCAGCAGTATTTGTTTTGTAAACTGCCTTTTCACTTAACAGTGTGGTCTTCCTGATACTTAACCTGCACATGCTTTCAAGAATAGTAGAACTGATAAAATAAAAGGTTTCTTTGGTAATCTTTCAGGGAGGATCTGAAGTGTTGTTTTGAAAATGCTGGAAGCTAGAATGCTGGTGCTGCTGTAGACAGGTTCTTTCATCTAAGTTAGTAATTGTGGATTGCATGCGAACAAGTAAAAGAATATTTTCCAACAAGCTTTGCATAGCTGAAGCAATCAAGTATTTTGAGGGTGGTTTTTTTTCTGAGTTAAAGTTTCTGGAACTGTTTCTAGTTTCTTCAAATACTAAATTCCATCTCTAGACTTTTCCTTACAAGCATTGTAACTAAAACTGAAGTGTGTTCTGGAAGGCTTCCTTTGGAGGCTGCTTTCACCACATTGTTGAATAAAGCACTAAGTTCAGGCATACTAGATTTCAGTTGTGTTTTAAAACTAAAGTACAGTCATGCTAGTTGGAACAAAGCTAACTAATCCACTGCTCTTTACAGCCCATTTTTCTTTCCGTTTGATACCCGTCAAATGCTGTTTTATGTAACTGCTTTTGATCGTGATCGAGCCATGCAAAGACTACTGGATACTAATCCAGAAATCAATCAATCAGATTCTCAGGATAGCAGAGTGGCACCACGACTGGACAGGAAAAAAGTAGGTATATCTTGTTTAAAAATGGATTGAATGATTCACTTACTTTAATATTGTCTTTAAGAATATCATTGTGAGCAAGATTTATTTTTAAAACTTCAGGTTTTAGCAGTTTGGAGAGGTTTGTTTTTATTCATTTAAAATCCTCCTGGGTACAAAGCACAGTGTCTTCTAGGTGTTTGCCACGAGGTGGCAGAAGGGGCTAGAGCATGCTGCACTGCTTTCTAACATGCTGCCTAATTTTGGAGTCTTTATGTAATTTCTGAATGAAATCGGCTCCGAGAATGAACTTTAAGTTTTAGTTAGTGATATTTCCATGTATTAGCTTGTAAACGTCTGTTTTGCTTTATGAAGGATTTCATAAGAATTCAAGCAAAAGGATTTAGAGCCTTAGGTGTTACTTGAAAAAAAACCAAAAATATTGTCATTGTATTCTGGGAGAGTATTAAATGTCCTGTCACAAAGTAATAAAACTAAGCTGTGGCTCTTAAATTAAAGGAGTCTGGATAGATGTGATTTTAAACTATGATCTGCTGTACAGTGTAGATCTGCTGTATGGTCTTGAATACCTCTGAAGAAAAAACAGATGGGACATGAGAATCTAGTTCCAACTAGAATTATCTTCCACCGTGTAGGAATCCCAGAGCTGCAGTGGTTTTTTTTTTGTTTTTTTTTGAGGGAGTTGGGGAGGTTGGTTTTTTGGTTGGGTGTTTATTTTGTATTTGAAACCTGCAGCTTTCCCTAGTAGACAATCCACAATAGTAGAGGATAAGAGTATTCCTTTAGGTTGATGGATTTTGGTATCTTTATTCTGTATTTTCTCCTGCACTTAGTAGTTTGAGGTATGTACCATCACATGACAACACTTCTGTGTTACAGTACTGCTGCCACATTCTTGGCAAGTGTGGTACCTGTTAGTTATACTCATCGTGCAGGCATTGGTCTTCCATTTTATTTTGAACCCTTCAATCCTAGTCAGTTTTTGTATGGAAACAAGAATTATTTTATCAAAGCATAAGCTTAAAAGTTGTTGAACTGTGGAACTATTAGCATGGGGTGGAAAAAACTTGCATAACTAATTTTATTCCTGTTGTAACTGCCTTGGGAGCTGGGACTTACAGACATAATTTCACTACTTAAAACTTCTCTAATGTGTAGCGCACTGTGAACAGAGATGAGCTGTTGAAACAGGCAGAATCTGTGATGCAGGATCTAGGCAGTTCAAGAGCCATGTTGGAAATCCAGTATGAGAATGAAGTAAGTAATATTGATGCAGTCTAATTTAACCCCTTTTTACTGAAGATAAATACAAGAAAGCTACAACTTTCCTAAAATGACTTGGTTAGAGTCTTGGTTCTTCCCATTGCTGGTGCAACAAAATTTTGTCTTATTGATTATCCCTAATCCACTTGGTTGTCACTTTTAGTTGCTAGGAGAAACTCTTTCTGATCTACTAAATTTCATAATCGGTCTGATTCTTCAGAGCACTTTTTTTAACTCTAAGCAAACAGCTTTGTGCATTTTATCTATAATATGATTATTAGGTGGTTAATACTTTTATTCCACTATTATTCCCTCTAATGTGTGATCTTTCCAGGCTGTGTTAGTTTTATTGTAAATCTTGGCAGCTAGGTTCTCTAGACACTTTTTTTCAATCCAGTCTTCTTTATAGCCAATAATATACTATATTTTTCAGACTTAAGTGAAGATTTTTGATATCCAAACTGACCTAACTGACTCATTTATCTCATTCTCCCTCCTCTCCCCACACCCTCCCTCCCCCTGAAGGTTGGCACAGGCCTAGGCCCCACGCTAGAGTTCTATGCACTTGTATCTCAGGAACTACAGAGAGCAGACTTAGGCCTTTGGAGAGGAGAGGAAGTGACTTTAGCCAATCCGAAAGGTAAATATTTTACTGAACTATCAATATTGATCTACTATTGAATGGATTCTAAGTTGACTTTAATTACCTGAATGGTTTTGGTTGAAAGAGTACCTCAGTTTGTGGTGAGCTAATGCTCCTCACAATACTCTGTAATTACCTTTGTGGAGGTGTTTTCAATGTTATAAGAAGCTTTAGCTTATGGTTAGATGATAGCTGCTTTCAAACTTGTATCTGGGATGAAACTAACAGTGTTTGTGCTGGACATTTTATTTCTTCCATCTTCAACAGGAAGCCAGGAAGGTACCAAGTACATCCATAACCTTCAAGGCCTTTTTGCACTTCCTTTTGGTAGAACAGCCAAGCCAGCTCACATTGCAAAAGTTAAAATGAAGTTCCGGTTTCTGGGAAAACTAATGGCCAAGGCAATCATGGATTTTAGGCTGGTGAGAATAAAATAGAAAATGTGTTTCTGAAGGGTTAAATGAAAATTTATGGTCTGACTGTGTTGTATTAAAAACAGCATTAAGATTTGCATAGAATTACTTTTAGCTCTAGCAGTTTGGGGAGGGGGGGAGGGGGACAAATGGAATGTTTCAGGGAGGGAAAGGGTTGTGTATGTTGAAGGTCGTTACAGTGGCTTTTGAGACCATAGTGAACAATACCAGAGGAAATGGCCTAAAGCTGAAAACAAGGTAGGTTTAGACTGGACATTAGGAAAAAAATCTTCATGGAAAGGGTGGTGAGACATTGGAATGGGCTGCCCAAGGAGGGGGTCAAGTCCCCATCCCTGGATGTTGTTTGAACATCGCTTGGATGTGGTGTTGGGGGATATGGTCTAGAGGTGAACTTGTAGAGCAGGGCTAATGGTTGGACACGATGATCCCAAGGGGCTTTTCCAACCTGAGTGATTCTATGAAATGAAAGAGCCACTTTGTTGCAATTGCCATGTGTTGCAATCCCTCTCCAGTCTTCTTTCAAGATCATTTTGGGCTTATTATTCCAGCTGCTAGCTTGCTGATGTTCTAACGTATATTCACTGGGCAGTCAGTTGTATTTTCTCAGCTGCAGGTTTCTCAGGTAAAAACACCGTCTTAGTGTTTTGGTGTGTGCCAGAGCTATGACTTAGTAAATAGTATTCTAGTCAAGAGATAAAATAGTGAGATAGTTCTGGAGGACAGTATAATACTAAACAATATTTCTATTTCCAGGTGGACCTTCCTCTTGGACTTCCTTTTTATAAATGGATGCTACGACAGGAAACTTCGTTGACATCGCATGACTTGTTCAGTATTGATCCAGTAGTAGCCAAATCAATATATCACCTTGAAGATATTGTAAGACAAAAGAAAAGACTTGAACAGGACAAAACACAGGTAGGACAGTAACCCTAAGAATGGAAGAGTGCATCTTCACACGTGTTTGCATTTTACAAAGTAAGAGATTGTATGATAGTGTTTAATACTGATGGTAACAGTTATAATGACTTAATTCTAATAAAAAGTAATATTTTTAATGCTCTTAAGTTAGTGGCTAATAACGTGGCCTTTTTGTAATGTAAACAGTAGAAATTTATGGTGGGATTCTTCTTTGTGATGAAATACAGGCTAGAAATGGCTAAAACTGCCAGATATGTGGCTAAAGTAACTTGCCTTTTGGTTCACTTTGAAAAGGCTAACCAAATTTAATACTAGAGCTAAAAACCTATCCTAATGTTTGAAAATTCAATAGGCTTGGATTTTTTTTTTCAGAAAAAGCCAAACTTTGTGGGTACTAAAGAACTGCATGCAGAACTAGTGTAAACTGGCTTCATATGTGAGCATACAGGTTCATTTGTAGATGACTCTTAATTTTTCAAGGTTATCCACTCTTAGCTGAAAATAGTACCATTCACTGTTGCAGAATAGTGATAAAGGGTCTCTGGCATGTGTGCTCTTTCTAGCATGCAGTGTGAATAGGTGGTAGGTGATAATTTATACTCCTAATACACCTGCTTTGTTACTTGTGAAGTTACTGCAAGCTTTTTAGGACATGTTTCCTATTCACCTCACTGACTTACTCTGCTTGATACCACTTAATTTACCAACAAGAGTTTGAAAAACCTGAAACCTGGTGTATGAAAACTTAATGTCAGTATGTGTGCCAAATATGAATGCCATTAAGTATTCTAAGGAAAAAAAGTCTAAGAGCCTTAGCATATTACATATAGCCTCTAGCAGTAGTTTTTTTTGAAGTATATAATATTCAAGGAGTTAATGAAATTCCAGAGTTGCTGGAAAGTGTATCATTTTGATCTTTCAAGTTTATTACAATAGTAAACCAAGACAAATCAAACTATGTATGAAAAATACAGAAGAGAAACAAGGAGTACTGCAGCAGTATTAATAGTAATACTCTTGCAGACATGTTTACTTGATCAAAGCTGCTTTAGAAATCATAACTTTTGATTGTTACTATGTATGAATTGTTCTCACTGGTTTTCACTTCCAATTTTTTAGACCAAAGAAAGTCTACAGTATGCATTGGAGGCTCTGACTATGAATGGCTGCTCAGTGGAAGATTTAGGGCTGGACTTCACACTTCCTGGGTTTCCTAATATAGAACTGAAAAAAGGGGGAAAAGATACACCAGTCACCATCCACAACTTAGAGGAGTATCTCAGAGTACGTAAAAGCAAAGCTATGACTGAAGTTTCTTCTCTTCCTCACCTTGTTCCCAAGTAGTTTGTTTCCAGATATATTTTAGATCATTCTTGTGAACTGTGCACAACAGTGATTTTCCTAGTGATTGCTTTTCTTCTGTACTAGCTTACTACTGTGGATAAAAATTTGTGGATAAAAAGCTTCCGGAGTACAGTTTTTTTTCCCCTAGCAATTTGATCTCTTCTTTTATGTCTTATGATTCTAATCAAGTCCCAGTAAAGCAAAATTAAGCTATTTCTGCTTTTCCCATGTATTCTTACAATATTAATCTACTTAATATAGCAAAAAGATCAAACTTACCTTTTGGTAACTATATATTGGAAAAGGGACCTATATGTTTCCACGTGGGCAAAGTACTGTAATACTGCCAATGATGCCCTAAGGATTTCTAATTCAGTTGCTGATTTTTAAATGGATATCAGTGTACAGAGAATATCTAAAAATGTTTAGATTTGTTTAAACATATTTTGTTAAATAGGTTGTTTATCCAGCTGTTAGGAATTCCATGTATTAACCTTCTTTTATCAAAAATAAGGGCAAATAATTTAAATTCCTCCTCGGTTGCATGCTTAGGGTATTCTAAATATGGGGTTGTTTGAACTCCACATGACTTTTGCTAATTTGTAATCACAAACAACATGAGAAAGCTTTAAAGGAAAAAAAAAACCCACCCCAAAACAACCAAACCAACACAACAGCGAACTCTGTTGCATTGCAGCAGCACTGAGCTTGCACAAACGCTTATGAGTTTGAGTTAAGGCAGAACTAAGGCAGTGCTGCAGAGTTATCTGCATGAATCGACGTTCAAACTCTGCCACAACTACAGTAAGCTTATGGCTAGGCTTCTGTAGAGGGTTTTTTCTGCAGGTGAAGTCTTGTGTAAAGTAGCGCTCATTCCACACTTTCTTTGTTCAAATGGCTTTTTGTTTTCGGTTTTTTTTCCCTTCCCTGCAGTTGGTTATATTCTGGGCACTAAATGAAGGTGTTGCCAGACAGTTTGACTCTTTCAGAGATGGATTTGAATCAGTCTTTCCCCTCAGTCATCTTCAGTACTTCTACCCTGAGGAGGTTGGTAAACATATTTTTACTGATGCTTCTATAACTGTGTATCTGTGTATGGACAGTGAACTCGGGTGTGCACTGGATGCAGTGCATTTGGGACAGGCTGAGTCTATTTCTGATGGATGTTAGTTAAAAATGTCCTTAACATTTAAGCAATTACAAAGGTTTCTGTGTTGTTTGGTCACTTGTTTGATGCTCTTACTATGAATAGCTCCATTTAATAAAAAAATTGATTGCATTAAGCTTTTCTGAGACAAGTGCTTAAATTTATATGTGCAGGCTATCTGTATTGGTGTGGATACTTCAGTTCCTCCTATTGCAGTACCTCTTAGTAGCTGTAGGTACAGATGTGGATGCTACCTGGATGTTCTGTTAAAAAATAGTCAGCTCTTTAACAAAGCATTAGTAAGAGATGCAGCTGAAGTAAAGAACCAGGATAGTTTTGCTGTGTTCTTACCACCCACCACATCAGTTTCCTTGTAAGATTATTTCTGGTAAATGTGATGCTGTTTTCCTTATTGCTTAGCATGCTTTGATGCTTGCTTCTACTTGAAAATTTTGAAGTATTTTTGGTCTATTACTAATCTACTAATAATGTTGATCAAAATTAAGCCCTAGGAGTGGTGTGAGATACCTGTCCTTGATAGAAGATACATCTGTGGTCTCACATTCTGTTGCTGATGGCTATCCAGACATTTGAATGTTTTTTACAAACTATTCCTAAACTATTACAAAGAAATGTTACAATTCCTTTGTTCACGAGCAGAACATGTAGGTGTGTCAAACCTCTGAGACTGGGGCTTTGCAGCTCATGTATCCTAGAAAGACATCAAAGTTTTGGCTGTAGCCTGTTGTCATCTGTGTGTCAGTGCATTAAAAGAACAGGCAAAAATTTAAGCACAAAACTACTATCTGACAGATCCATCCCTGTCAAATGACTTTTTTTAAGAGTTCAGAATTCTAGACAGCAAGTGCAAACACTCTGTTATTCCCTTTTTTCTTTAAAAATTGTGATATTTCGGACTGTTTTGTTCTCCACTGTGAACTGCTTATTAGAATCATAGAATTCTCAGGGTTGGAAGGGGATCTTAAAGCTCATCCAGTTCCAACCCCCCTGCCATGGGCAGGGACACCTCCCACTAGAGCAGCTTGCTCACAGCCCCATCCAGCCTGGGCTTAAAAGCTTCCAAGGATGGGGCTTCCACCACCTCTCTGTGCAACCTGTGCCAGTGTCTCACCACCCTTCTGAATTAACCTATCTCTAGCTTTAATCCATTCCCTCTGGTCCTGTCACTGCCCGACAGCCTAAAAAGTCCCTCCTCTGTTGTAAGATGTGTATTCAGCATCTCATGTGGATTGTGTGCAAAGGCAGGTTGAGCAGATGAGGCTGTTGCTGGGACGAAGCTGTTGTGTTCAAAGAATTTGAGAGGATTGCATGGGGTGACTGAGGTTATTTTCAGCAAGCCATTCCAGAAAGTAGAATGCTGTAGTAATAGTAGTCAGAGTGGGCAGTACTTGTTCTGTCTTGGGTTCTAAAGGGGAAAATTTACTGTCTTGTTTAACTTTTATAGTTGGAGCAGCTCTTGTGCGGTAGTAAAACAGACACCTGGGATGCAAAGACTTTAATGGAATGTTGCAGGCCAGATCACGGTTATACACATGACAGGTAAGGTGGTGTTGGTCTTAGTAAAACAATATTAAATATTAGCACTAGAAAATACATACTTAAATAATCTTTACATACATAAATAATCTTTACATACTGTTATTCAAGCTAAAGGAATTCTATTAAATTTATGTGGAAATATTCATACTGCAGTGAACATGAATCTGATGCAATTATGTTAAGTATAAACAGTAACAGCTTGCACTTTTTCTCCTAGTCGAGCAGTGAAGTATCTCTTTGAAATTCTCAGTAGCTTTGATAGTGAGCAGCAAAGATTGTTTCTTCAGTTTGTGACGGGTAGCCCCAGACTGCCTGTAGGAGGTAGGTTTGCTTTCTTACTGCTACATATAAAAATCAGTATTATTAATGCATTTTGGAATGGGTGGGTTGCTTCAGAATGGGTGAAAATAACTGTATTTTAGAGGTTCAACTTGTTCAACATTTCTAGTTTCAGAAGCGACTGGGTAGACTCCAGGTAGATTTCTCACTAACTTTGTGTTAGTCTCATGACATTCATGTAACTGACTCTCTCCAGGTTTAATTTATGTTACCAGATAACCTAAAGTGCTGAAAAGAGTTAAGATTTTAAAAACTGAAACCCCTTAATACTGCATTCCTTGGCTAGAGGTGTATTAAGTTACAACAACAAAATAATGCATTGTTGCCTGGAAACAATTTCTTTTTCCAGAAGGGAGATAATACTAGCGTAGTGATAAACTGTATTCCCCCCCCTTTTTTTTGAATTTCAGACTTTAGATGAGAGGCAGTGAGGAAAACTGAGGAATTTGCTGTCTTTGCTAGGGACCATTATAGCATACACAATTTACCATATTCTCAGCTGAACGCTTTGCAAGTAAACCCAAAGTTTATGCATCTGTTCCATTACTTGTGTTCTTTGGGGTTTTGGGGCGGGGGGAAACAAATTTGTTTAATGAAATTTAAAAAGTAATTAACATTTTATTAAAAAAAAAATTTTTAAAGCTCTTTTGGGGAGAGTTGGTGCAGATGGGAAGGAGGGTGAAGAGTATAAAAGCCTTAGCTGGAGTGAAAAAATAAAGTACCACAGCTATAGAATGATTTCTGAGACTCAGAAAATGTGTATGAAAGCAGCAAACTCTTAAAATGATGGTTGGAATAGGGTTTTTTTTTGCATATACAGGTCACAAGATTAAAAGTAGAGACGTCTAGTTCCTTCTAATTCATCTTGGAAAAACTAATCTACAGATAGGATTTTAGTTACTTGTTTTAGCTGGCTACTTGGCCTTAGAAAGCCCTGTGCTAAACCTTTAACCACGGAGATGAAGTCGTCAGCTACGCTCCTGGCCCTGTTAGACATCTGAGGTGTTAACTGTGGGTTTTCAAGAGGAACACCCTCATGCTGAAATGTCTTTTCTCCTTGCTAGGGTTTCGAAGTTTGAATCCTCCGTTGACAATTGTACGCAAGACCTTCGAGTCTACAGAGAATCCAGATGATTTCTTACCCTCAGTAATGACTTGTGTGAACTATCTCAAATTGCCGGACTATTCAACTCTTGAGATAATGCGTGAAAAACTCTTGATAGCTGCAAGAGAAGGGCAGCAGTCATTCCATCTTTCCTGATCACAATGAAAATAAAAGCAATGTCTGCCTGTTACAGCAAAAGAGAAACTCATGATTCTTTTCTAAATATATCACCCGAGTCAAGGAAACGTGTTACGCCTTCTTGTTGTAGACAAATGGCTTGCAGATTATAAGCAAAGACACTTGGTTGATATTCATTAAAGGCCCCTATGGACTTAAAGTGATCAGGCCCTAAAAGTTGTTGTGACAAGATTTCTTTAGCAAGTTCTTGTTTAAATTATCATTTATTTGATGAGTGAAGTTTTTAACTTGCTTTGCTGTGTGAAATTTAAAAAGGGATGTTTTTCCAGGCTGGAACAATAAATGTCGCTGTGCAGTTTAATACTGGGCTGTGTGTATCCATCTAGCTAAGTCTGAAGTTTTTCCTCCAAAGACAACTTTTGTACATAAGTACAGAAATTAAAATACACCATGTATTTGACAAAAGCTAGTTTAGTAGACTAGTTCTGTGTACCCTCACCTGCCTCTAATTTTACCCATCCTCATGTATCGTCTGATGTGCAATTCACTTGGTTCTTTTTGTGCAACATTCAGCGATTGTTATGTTTTGGTTAGCGTGGGCATTTAACTGCTCCACGCCTCTTTCTCTGATTAAGATAATTTAAATTTTACTGAAAATCAAATATATTGTCAATATAATTCAGCCTTTGTAAGTAGGTAGAACCTTTCTTATAGCATAGCTTTTCTGTAGTGGTAGGATATGATGGCGACAGTCTTTACCGGTCAACGCTCTAGAGCTGTTCACACAGTGATTCAGGCAGCAAAGGCCTCTTCCTAGAGGCTGGGAAGAATTCTTTCTTTCATGCAGTTAAGTCCAACAGCTTGGGCTGGCCATTGTGTATTGTGGTAAGGCCAGAGCATTTTGAATCGATGTAAAATTTTTTAAAAGACAAAAATTAGTTGTTTCATTCCCTATTTGAGTAAACAATTTTCTTGTTCTTGATCTAAGTTCCTGGTTACTTTTTGTAGTTTTTTCTTCCCACCACCCCACCCCCAGTGCTAGCTTGGAACAAACAGTTCAGCCTTTGTCTTTTGACACAGATAAAGCACCTGTAAGCAATGCTCTGTCCAACTGTTTTATGTGCTGATTTCTCAAATCTGCAATAATTTACTTCATCAGGTTAATGTTTTTACCTGAATATAAATAAAAAAGTTTGCTTCACCTTTTTGTTCATAGTTTTGTACTGTATGCATAAAGTTCAATTGTGTAAATTGCTGCAATGCAAGTAAATCATCCTAAATCTACTTGGCTAACATCCTGCAACTTGTGGATGATTTGCTACTAAAACAAGACCTTTTAAGATCTCCATCTTAGAGGGGATTTTTCTTTTTTTCCTGTCTGTGGGTTCCAAAACCAGGCAATTGCAAATATTCCTGAGATGTACCTGCCATGTAGTTCATCTCTATGAAAGTGTGATAGTTAATGACTTTTATTCAACTTTGAGAAATCAAAATTCATTTCAGTGCTTAGACCTTGTGAAATCCTGACTGATCAGGCTAGTTATTTCCCCTCAACCAACGAGTTTTCTTTTATCTAGCTGAAGAACTTGTACTTCAGAACACTTAATGGACGTTCTTCCAGTGAACATTCACAGCATTACAGGTGGTCGCTCATAGCAGCGCCGCTGGAATGTAAAGCAAATCTGCCAGGAGCACGAGTAGAATGTGAAATCCTTGCACAAAACCTGATAACTGAACAGTTTCTGCTACCGTGTTAAGTTGAAAGAAGGCGCTTCCCGCGGTACCTAGCCAAGTGGTAGTGCGCAGCGCGGCGTAGTTTTCATAAAACTTCAAGGCAGTATTTAAACTATGGACTGGTGTTTAAATTGTTCTGATAACTTGATCAAACTGAGCTCAAACAAAGTGTTCATAGCGTGTGGATAGCAATTTGTTCATTTTCTAAGGTTCTATATTTTAAAAAAAACTGACTTGTGTAAAAAAAAAACTAATATTTTGTATTAAAATATCACGTGTATTGATATTTTTTTTTACCCATGTTGTCTCCCTCGAAGATCTGGCTTTCATTGACTTGGAAATTTTGAGGAGCTTTCAGATTTGATATATAGCCATTGTGTAACTGTTTCAGTGGGAAAATAAGTTGTTGGTTGCCTGTTTAAAAAGGAAGGAAATAACAAGTACCTGTGGTGACTGTTTTTGTTGTGCTGGCTGTCATTTTTTCAGCACAGACTAAGGATATAGTTGGCTTGAAAACTGAATGTAACCCTTTTGGGTAAAGTTTTTTTTTCTCTACTAAGGGCAGCTGTTAGTGTATTAGAAAAGCAGTCTGTCTTAAAATGTGGAGATAATAAACAAGAATAAATTAGTCACAGCTCACATGACTGCTGTACTTTTCTACAAACGGGAATGTAGTATCTAAGAGTAGCTCAGAACAAGTGGAGGGGTGGGGCAAATGTTAGGGATCTCTCCTTTACCAGAACTTTGGGTTAAGGAGAAGCTCACTAAAATCAGTTGTAGCTGTGTGTGGATGCTTGTTGAGGACTGTGTAAGACCTCAGAAGAACACAGAGTTGTCTTAGTACTGAACTGCTTCCTATACCTTTAAGGTATAACAAAAGGTACAAGAAGTCTTATTTTTGAGAACAAAGGATTTTTTTTAACGTGGTAAGTTCATGGCTTTGGAGAACACCAGCCATCAGTTCCCCTTGGATGAGTTTTGTGTCCTTACAAGTTACCGAGAGCAGCAAAACAATCCTTCATGGAGAGAAGTGCCATGCAGGGGCTGATAGCTGCTGCTGAACTTACTGTGACTTTTTTTTTATTTATACAGAATGTTTTGTGTAGGGAACATGTAAGTAGTGTGGCATCGTATGTGAATTACTGAGTTCTAGTGCTTCTTCATGTTATGTAGGAAGGTGTACGAGATTTAATCCTAAGCTTGTATGAAATCCCCGTGCCATTAATCAGATGTTCAGACTTTCCTACACACTGGACTCTTCCTCCTTTCACCTCAGCCATAGGTGTTGGGTTTTGGGTTGGTTTGTGTTGTCTTTTTCCCTATCTCCTTTTCCTTAGCTGTCCTCTGCTGAGAAGGTGGGTGCCGAAGGGCAGAGACTGATGCTTGTGCCCTCTTTTCTGGCTGGTGCTGAGGGCAGGTCTGTCAGCTGCAGAGTTTCTGGGCCCTGTCCCCTCTGTTTACAGCAACCTGTCTTCAAAGGAGAAATACCAGTTCCCCTCCTCTGAGCAGCCTCTACCTCTGCACAGGGCTTTGTAGGGGAAACTAGAGTCGATCTGACTTCTGGGATAATGTCATCTTGTGAATGTCAACGTGCCTCCCCCAGGGCAAAATGCTGTTCTGTAGCTGAAGTGGTTGGCAGAATGGAGAAAAATAAAGAGCTTTGAGAGGGATTAGAATAAAGTTTGGTAGGGGGCAAAATCTTACTGGCACTTGAACCTTTTCAGGGCTTCTGTGTTTTTTGGGGTTTTTTTTTTTTGCTTTACTTTCCTAGTCTCCTGATAGCTTGAAATGCAAAACGTATACCCCGTGTGATCTTCCTAGGTGCTCTTGCAGGGCTGTCACAGCTACGTGCTCTCAACTTGCTTCTCTCCCCGTGTGTTGCTCTCCTCACTCCAGTGTAGTTGCCCCAAGAGTAGCCATCCCCTCACCCCTGTGCCCCAGTCACATGAATTTTAATGGGATGTTCATTTATACTGCAAATAGGAAACCCATTTCATAGCTGTGCTGCCCATGACTGTGAATGGCTCAAGGAGTATCTGCTGCAGGGCACGGGGGTAGAAGGTGCCTGTAGAGGAACGCTGTGTCCTTGCCTCTTGGTACTGAGTGTGCGGGGAGCGATCGGGCACCAAGCTGCTTTGGAGGAGGAGCAGGAACAAGCCTTGGGTTCCTTCCACTGAAGGAAATGTCATGAAACCTTGAACCATAAAGAGAAGAGTTAAGCAGAGGGGAAAGAGGGAAGATGGGTAGAGTGTTTTCAAGGTATTTTATTAAAGTTCTTGACAGCTCTAGATTGCCTTGGGCAGCAACTTCTAGAAACCTGGTTCAAAGAGGAAAAAAGCCCATCAAAGGAAAACCTGAACCACTGTAAAAGGACTAGTAGAGAAAAGAGATGCTACCACCCCTTCCCAAACTCTGTCCTGTTCCAGTGGTAAGCACAAGTAAAACAACAGTGAAGTGAAACAACTGTGGTTGGGGGTTGGTTTTGTTTCTTAGTCCTGTGTGTTTGTCCTGTTCCCTCCCACTTCCCAGTAATGGTTTGTTCTGGCTAATTGCTTTAAAGAAAGAGGTGGGTAAGCCTAGGGAAAAAGAGTGTGAGACAGCACAGCCCCTCTTCGGTGACCTGAGAACAAAAAGAGCTGGAAGGTTTCCCCCTGTGAAGGTAAGACTAACCCAACTCTAAAATCCTGAAAGCCAAGGCCTGGGCATGGTATCGAGCCCAGCTCCAAAATAAATGTCCAGCTACTGCTCCCCCACGAAAGGGACTGGAACTGAAGGCTGGGGCTGGTCCTCACCTTCCACTGGCAACCCTTTGACACTACTACACCGGCTTTACTACACACACTAGCAATTGTAACAGCTTGTCTCTCCTGGGTGAGACAACTCTCACTCCACAACCTCCCCCCACCTCTAGCTTGTGGTGAAAATTAACCCCATCCTCTCCAAACCCAGGAGGTTACCCACATCTTACTCCATACCACCTCCATCATCACCAACAATGTTATTTATTTAACAATTAACAGACAGGGGGATAGTAACAAACATGACTATTCTCACTGTAATGTGGTACTCATAGGACTTCTCCCTCCTCCCAGGCCATCCTGGGCCTGGATTTGCCCTTGCCATTCTTCATGTGCACTACAGGGCCTTCTACAGCACATGGCAATTTTGAGAGAGGAGGGCAGCCTCAAGGGGTAGATCCTCTTGTGTTGATCATCAGCTGGCCTTTGTTAAATGTATGCCCCAATTTTTTAAGGTCCCATCCCCCATGTCCAAAAGTGAACCCATCTAGTGCTAGCTCCCCCTGGCCAGAACTTGTCCTGCCTGTCCTCACCTTCCCCTGGCACCACTCTCACAGCCCCAGGAGCTGCTGCCTTTGCTTTAGGCTACCAAAGAGGGATTCAGGAGGTGCACACTGAGCTCTGGCAAACGGCCACCATCCACAGAAGAACCCAGCTAGTGCTTGCTGCCCCAGGAGAGGTGCCAGTCCTTCAGCCTCTTGCTGGCCATCCCCTGCCCCTGGCAGCTCTTTCACAGCCCCAGGACTCGGGAGCTGCTTTAGGTGGCACTGCGATGCTGTGGGCACCCCTGGTGTGAACGGAAGGTGGCAGCACAGACCGCCCAAGAGATCCTGACCTGGCAGCCTGGGCCTCAGCGGGAGCAGATTTCGAGCCCTTGCTTCAGGTATCTCCTGAACTCTCTAGAGCTGAACCTCCAGCGCTTCACACCGAGACCTCTGGGGCTGCCACCTTCCCTGGAGGCTGCTCCAGTGACCCCCTCCTTGAGTCACTCTCTCCTGAACATAAAGCATCCAGCCATGGCATCCCCAGGCAAGGTGCAGCACTGAATTCATGTCCTGCCCCTCTGCTCCTCCTGGCAGCCCTTTCACAGCCCCGGGACGTCTGGAGCTGCCACCTTTGCTTTAGGTGTAAAATGAACGGGTCCACAGCGGGCACGGTGTGCGCTGGCACAGGGCTGACGTCCCAAGATGAGCCCAGGCAGCGATTGCCCCCCAGGAAAGGGGCTCGTCCTGAGCTCTCGCTGGGCAGCAGTCTGAAGCCAGCAGTGGGTTTTCCCAGGCAGTGTCTGCTCCTGGCAGTGAGAACAGCCCATGTTCACAGTCAGTGCCAAGGGCTGGTGTGCAGACCAAGGTCACTGCTGGATCTCATGTATCACACTGGGGGTGCAGAAAGTCAAAGGCTGCACCTGCAGGGAGAACTGGCCAGGACAGGTGACCCCAAACTGACCAGTGAGGGATCCCAGCCCAGATACAGCATATTCTTTATTAAGCTGAGGGATCAGGAGAGTCAAGCCCCTGCTCAGCTTGGCTTGGGTCCTATTCCAGTTTCATCCTCTCTTCTTCAATGGCTGGCACCCCAGTAGGACTCTGTTCTGCCTTCGATCCCAATCTGTGTGTTCCTGAACCCGGTACCAGAATCCAGCTCCTGAACACAGCTCCCATCTGCTGCTGAGCCCAGCCTGGGACTCTCCTGGTGCCTGCTCCACAGCATCAGTGGTGGTGGTGATGGAATTGCCATGGGGGGGGTTGGGTTGGATACTGGGTTTGTATAGATTTGTATATATTCCATTTTTATTAATATTAATTTCATTTTCATTAAAGCTGTTCTAGTTTCCTTTTCTAATGGCTGAGTCTCTCTCCCTTATTCCCTTTCTCTTCCCCTCTGGGCAGGGAGGGGGTTAACAGAGAGTGCCTGTTACAGGTCTGTGAGGCTTACCCTAAACTGTGACACTGTATTTTTACCCAGAATTGTCCCAGTGACCCCATCAGGAAAGCTCTTCCTTCTGGACCATCTTTGGGGGTTGAGGTACCAGATGGTATCTTCTGCAAACAGAGGAGAGTTGGAAAGCCTCAGAAGTACAGCTGGAGGGAGAATTAAAAACAAACAAACATGGAACAACCTTCTCATTCATTAACTCTGAGCACAATCCCAATATTTTGGCAACGTTTGTCATCCCAAATGGGAAAGAAAACACAAAATAGCACCATTCTGTGGAGAGTTACTTTTCAAATCCCACCAACCGACAGGGAAATGCTCTCTTTCAGATGAGCTCCACACTGAAGTACATCCACACCACGGCCAAGGTAGCTATCAAAGACTGGGCTCGCAGAGCTTAATTGCCTTGCATTAGCCCAGCCAGAACTGGGAAATGCAGAGGTCTGGGTGAATGAGCAATGTGGGAGAAAAAGTTAATTGGATTTTTTTGATCGCTGCTTGAGATGTCTCCAAACCACCCCGAGGACAACACAAGCCCCTGCATCTCTGCTTCTCCCCCGAGCCTCTCAAATGCACTCCAATCAAAAGTCATCCCCATTCCAAGGTCTCACACCTTGGGTTGCACCACCAAGCCAAAGCCCTTGGCGTGCCCTTGACGAGGCAGAGGGCATTCACCAGCAGCACGGAGGCACCGTGTCCTTCAGACTGGCTTCCATCTCCATCTCCTCATCATCCCAGAGACCCCCTGTGCACATCACTACAAGAATCCCTGCTGCAAATAGACAGTTTTGATTTTAACAGGTCAATGGGAACTGTCTCTGCCTCCCAGGGCCGTGGGTTTACGTTTGCTTTGCAGTGTTCCCCACAGCCTCCTCATCCTCACGCCTTACTGCACACCCTATTTCTTTTTTTATCCCCAAGCCACAGTTGTATAATAACTTAAATAACACGGAATCGTTTCCAATGCAGGAGCTGAACTGAGGGTTTTGCTGAGGTTATATTAGTGGATGACATCAAAGCAACGGATGCACTTATTGCTAATGAATACACATCAATTATTTATTCCCAAGCACTCATTTTTAAAGGGTAGTTTGTTATTTTCAGATTACAAAGCACACCAGGAATTTTTCCATTCATCTTTTCCTTGCCTTGATATCATCTCTAGGTGGATTATTACATTTCAACCTGGATTTCTACATTAATATTAATTGTGCAAGGAGGTGACTGCTGATTTTCCTATATGCAGGAACCTGTTCTGTCTCAGAGTATACAGAATTGGCTTGGGTACGTGCCCTTGAGATGTTAAACAGTTTGTAGCTTGTGATACATATTTATGTTTTCAACCCAGCCTTAGTTTCTGTTCTGTTAACCCCATAACCTGTGGCAACCACCACCTGCACCTCCAGCCAGTGGTAACTGGTAACTGCACCAGTGCTGTTTGGAATGCAAAAGTGATATAAAATAAAAACACTCTCCTGCTGTACCATGATAGCTTTATTTCCTCTGTGCAAGTGGAACAATTTGGTCTCTACCACAAGGAAAACAACACAAAACCAAACAGGGGAAAAAAAAAACAAAACCCCAGATTACAACTTACACCTCTAAAGCCAGGGGTAAGAATCTTCTCCCTGAAAATGTTTTCTGATGTTTATGAGCAGCTCCTCATTTTGTTCCAGCAAGCAAAGCAGCTATCTGCAATGTCATTAAAAATGCTGATTATTTCATAACAATTTCCCTGGAATGTTTTCAAGATGAAGCATTGCAGGAGGGTACCAGCAGTAGGGTGGGGAGATCAGCAAGCAGGCAAACATTTGGCCTTCTCTTACCTGCTCGTGAGCATCTTCAGTGACCGGAAAAAAAACCAAAAAAAGCTAAATGACTGAAAAAAGGAAAAAAAATCTCACTCCTAGTACTATTTTGCAACCTTTTCTTTGTGATAAGGAAAAGCTATTTGGCTTTGAAAGCAGGGATTTCGCTGCACACAGAATCAATCCCTAGTAAACCCCTGGGATGTCCCAGGAGAGACTTTCTGTAGTATTCAGATGCAAATCAAAGAATTGGATTTACAGGCGAGTTAAACTGGTACAAGAAAGGAAAATGATATCAAACAGTTTCAAGCAGCCCCATTTTCTTTAAAGGTCACCCTTCCTAGCATCGGGTGAGAATAACAAAGGATGATGCTAGGAGGTGTCTCCAGCACAAGCACCATCTTTGCAGCACGTACACGAACGAGCCTCTCACACAGACTTGCTCAGGTTGGAAAAGACCTTCAAGATCATCGAGTCCAACTCTCACTGACCCGGGGGACACATCGGATGTCACCCACCAGAGGCACAAACCACGTTGTACTTATTAGAGTACTTATTATTTTCAAGTACTCTTCCCTTCAGTATCTGGATTGAGTGTTGGCCCCGTTTTGGGAAGAAATACGGTGCCTGAGCTAAAAGTTTCTTCAGGTGGTGAGAATTTTCTTGGTGAGGGCTTTTTTTTCAGGCCCAGGTTTGGGTTGGAAGGGACCTTAAAGCTCATCCAGTTCCAATGCTCCTGCCAAGGGCAGGGACACCTCCCACTAGAGCAGGTTGCTCACAGCCCCAGCCAGCCTGGGCTTGAACACTTCCAGGGATGGGGCATCCACAGCTTCCCTGGGTGACCTGTTCCAGTGCCTCACCACCCTCATGGTAAAGAATTTCTTTGCTTCTAATCTAAATCTTCCCTCCTTCAGTTTTAAACTGTTGCTGCTTGTCCTACCACTGCACTCCCTGATAAATAAATAGTGCCTCCCCATCTTCCCTGTAGGCCTCCTGTAAGTTCTGGAAAGCTGCAGTAAGGTCTCCCTGGAGCCTCCTCTTCTGCAGGCTGAACAAGCCCAACTCTCTCAACCCATCCCCATAGGGGAGGTGCTCCAGCCTCCTGATCATCTTCATTCTCAAGCAAATTGGTTCTCAGTCATCCTCTCCCTCACCTTGAATTAGACACGAATTAAACAGAACCACTGTTTCTGGACCCGCTGAAAAGAGCCTGGCCCCATCCTCTTGCCCTCTGCCCTTGAGCTCTTGCTCAGCATTGCTCAGCTCCCCTCTCAGTCTTCTCCAGGCTAAACAGCCCCCAGGGCTCTCAGCCTCCCCTCAGCACAGAGATGCTCCAGTAGCCCCAGCATCTTTGCAGCCTCCACTGGGGTCCCTCCGGTAGTTCCCTGTCTTCTCTTCGTCAGATTTGCCATCCATGGAACCACTGTTCTTTTTTCTTCCCCTAAGTTTCCTCATCTTTTTGCAGGAGAAGAGGCAGCATGAAATGCTCTTGCTCTGTCCACACTGCTTACAGGCCATTTTACTTTGAATTACATGACCAGTTTCATGCACTTTCCTGGCAGGCTGGATGGCAAAGCACAGAGCAGGGTGAGCCTCCTCTCCCTTCTGTAAAGCATACGGTGTCTGTTGTGATTTAAACATAAAAAAAAAGCACCTTAGCAGCAGCATTGAGCCTGCTGCTGAAATTTGTCACCAGGATGATAGAGCCTGAGAGCTCCTCCAGGTTTATCCACAGGATTTAGGATGGCTGTTTCCAGCAGGGGGAAAAAGGAAAGATGAGGCAGGTTTGGGCCATCAAAGTCCTTCTCTTAAAAGCTTTTTCTGCTTGGAAAAGAAGTGCCTGTCACAGGACACGGGGGCCCTGGACCTGCCTGTTCAGAGACACGGGGGAAATCAGGCTGAGTTGACTAAAAGGTGTGGATTTAAAGTGAATTGGTTAATCTGAATTAAAAGGCTTTAGTTCTGAGCAAGTGGTCTTTACTCCACTTTAAGCTATAATTACGCTGAAGTAAACGACAATAAAGTGAGGCTATTTGAAATCCAAGTCCACGTGAGGGTTTAAAGCAGGTTAAACAATTTGCTTCGAAAAAGCTAATTCAGATCAGCTTTCCTGAACATTCACACGTAGCCAAAAGGCCTCCAAAGACCAAGCACTGGCTTGTCAACAGAGCCAGTCCCTACCCTGCTAATTCCTGGATCCGGCCCTGAGCATCCTCTCCTGAACCTGTAAAATGCTCCACAGCTCCGGACATGTCAAGGGCTCTCAAGGAGCACGTATCCATCAAGCACCTTTGCTCTTGCCACATCTTTTCCCTGCCTCCCATGAAGTGAACCCTACTGTATTTATATGCTTTTATTTTTTTTTACTCAACAGAAGCTGCAGGGCAGCTTCAACGAAGCCAAAGATGTTATCAGGAATAGCTGTTGCTGCGTCCCAATGGCAGCACGTTTGCCATGTCACATTTGATGCTGCTAAAAGATAAGATTTCTCATTGCTTTCAGTCCCACAGCAGCCAGCATTACACATGATAACCATGTTTTCAGCAAATAAATCAAAGCCCAGAGCTCACATCTAATGAACCCTTGCAAAATACCACCCATCTATGAGATTTAAAAGCTTAGAGTGCTTTTGAAGGCAAGGATACTGAAAAAAAAAGCTCCACTGGTTCAAGTGACACACTTATGATCTAAATGTAGCACAAATGCACCAAGTGGCAGCCACAAACAGTTCCAGCAGCAATTGCTGTGATCCAAGAAGAAAAGCAGCCTTTCAGAGGGGACACGGGGGGAATGAATACGGAGGATCCTCTTCCCCTCACTCTGAATTACCATCTGATGCAGTTACACAGCCCAAACTGGAGGAGCAGCGGGGCAAGAATTGCTGTATCTATAAAAGAAAGATGTAAAATAAAAGATAGAAGAGGATTAAAGTTGAAGAGCACCCAAGCCTGTTTCATCTGAAGAACCAGAAATAGATTTTTACGAGCATTTTATGACCAATTACCTGTCTTTGCTTTGGGGAGCAGCCTGGGCTGGGTTAATTCGTTCACATCAAACTGGAGCAGCTCCTACACAGAGGCAAAAGAGCCTTTCTTCTGCATCTAGATAATCCAGATGCAGTTGGTAACTCGAGGTATTGCTGCACTAGGCTTTGTGTGATGACCTTAGAGAGAGGGCTGCCTCTTTCTTGCTATCAGTTTCTGCCCACTTGGTGTTTCTCCTCAGCACAGAGGGGTGATGGCTGCCAGTATGAACCCACTGAATGTGCACTACCAAGCAGAAGAAGGATTTAATTCTCACCCTTAAGCTCCTAAACCTCAGATCCAGCCGTGCTGAAAGATTTTCAGCGTAACAGAAACCAGGGAGGAAGCAACGGTGTACTGAGTGGGTCAGGTATGAAAACTCATCCCTTCAGAATAAGCTGTTCTTGGTCTGTGAGGACGCATGTGGCCTAATCCTCTTTTTTTAAGACCATGCTAGCTGAAGGAGATCTTCTCTCAGGAAATAACCCAGTTGCCTCCTTTTCAAAGGCACAGATTTTGGGGTGCTGGAGTTTCTCAGTATCCCTGACCCCAGTCCTACACAGATACACAGCTTTCCTTAAAGGGTTTGGAGTGGTTCCCTCAGCATCACTATGGTCAGCCTCAGTTAAGAAGCTTCATCAAATCTGTGCAGGATTCAGTCTGTTTAGTGAGCTGTGCATTTAAGTATGAAAATGAAAGACTTGGGTTCCTGGCCAGTCTCCCCGGGTGAAGTTCTCAGGCCTGCTCTACAGAAGCAGTCCCTCAGGGCCTTTGAAGAGCCAACCACTCTATAAATAGTCCATGAGAAACATCTTATAGTTTAAAATTAACACGAGAGACGCCAAGATCTCAAATACCTCCACAGAAAGTTTCACAATCTCTTTTTTTTACTTTTTTTTTTTCCTATGGTAAAATCCATAAGATGGTCTCCAAAGCTGCTCCCTACGGAGCCCTTCCATCAGCTGAGGGTCCCCCCTCCCGGCAACACCCCCTGCCATAGCACAGACACCAGCAGCACTGGGCTTGGGCTAAACCAAGATGCCCAACTCAGCTCCAGGCACGATGTGCCAGGGTCCAGGCGACCCCTCTGTGCATGGTGGGGGGCACAGTGGGCACTCTCCAGTCTCATCGGAGTCTCCCGTTCCAAAACACCCAACACTAGTCATGGCTTTAAGCTTGGGGCTATTTTACAACTGAAATTCTAATGAGGGAGAGGAGAACAGAAAAGAAAGAGCCAAGAGAGCTCCCTTGTAAATTTGGTAAATAGCAAAAATGTTCCTTTTAAGCCAAAAGTAGAAAATGTTTGGTAACAACAAGTTTATTTTTAATATAAATGAATACGAGAGTTTTTTGAAGTTGAGGTTTGAGTTATTCCTCCCAACAGGATGATCATGGCTTACAAGAGGCTTTTATGACTTACTATATAAGCCCATTTGTTCCTGAGCTGGTAAAACCATCCCCAGAACTATTCAACTCTTCTGGGCTGCTGTTAAAGCTGTGTCCCAGCACCCCAGGAGGCAGTTAGGAAGCAGTTTTATTACACTTCAAACTGCTGCATCCTATTACAGCAGGATTTCAGACACCCATGAAAACCTATCCCATGTACAAAAAATAGGGAAAAAAAAAAGCCCCACGTAATCTTAAAGTCTTTCTCCTTGTGTGATCTTCGAGAACAAGAGCTTAGCAGTTGGCAACACCTCCAAAGAAGCTGTGCTTGGGGGGAATTAATGGTGGCAGCAGGTGACTCTCCATGGCCCACCAACAAAAGCCCTGAAAAAACAGTGTCGGGCAGGTTGAATTTCATCACCACTTATTTGGAGCTTCTTGCCAATACAGTGATGTCTGCTGAAGGACTCTCTACCCTTGTTAACAGTCTCAGGAGTAACAACTCTAACTAGTGCTCTAGTGCTGCTGGAGAGGCTCCCTGGATTTTAACAAGCACTTGATTAACCAATACACCAAAAGCTGTTGCTTTCCTTCAACCCATTAAAACCTACTCTCTTTAAAACCAACTGGAACTGTAGTGTGAAAGCAATTACAAGCCAAAGCCACTCTACTTGCCGGAGTCAACTGGGGTAAACTCAGATAAAACCTGTTTAATTCAAACATGGGAACACATTTGGTTATCAACACCAGAATAAACCCGTAAGGTTAATCTGCTACTTAATATCTTAATGGCAAACAGAACCTCATCTGATCGACAAGTAACGAAGAAGAAAATAGGAAGGAATTGTTTATTAAGGCTTGTTCTAAAACTTAATATTGCGTTTGGGCTTCGAACGCGAAAGGAAGCTGCTTACCAGACTGCTCCAAGCTTGCCTGCTTTCCAGAGAGACCCCACGGCTGGACTTCTCCACCAAACGTGCTCAGCTTTGGCCTCAGGTGTGGAATTCAAAGCCCTGTGCTTGACGTGCCACGTTTCACCAGAGCAGCAAGGCATTCAGCAATGCTGCTTTCGTCCAGCAGCTCCAGACAAAGGCAGGAGAAGCCCTATAGTGAGCGAGCCATCACCACCTAAGACATCCCCATAGGAAGTTTGTTGTTCATTCCTGTTTACCGGGCATTGCTGCTCTTCCTGAAGCAAAAGGGAATAGAAAATGGTTTGGAATAAAATTCTTCAAGTCTTAAGATTTTGTTATCCACATCATTTTCTGCCCCTTCTTTCAGTGCAGCTCATTTTTGGTGGAGCAAGCTTTCTGCTCGATGGTGTTGAAGCCTATCCTCTCGCACCGTACTACATGAAAGTTGTGCTTCTTTTACTGCAAAGCATGAAAAAGGAGGCCAGTCGTGGCCACATCAGCATTCTCATCATCGCATGTGATAGCTGCACCTACAAACCCCACATCTTCCACAATTAGATCATTACTCTCCCCACATCTTCCACAATTAGCTCGCTACTCTATCGACCATCTGTAAGGGACAGCTCAGAAGAGCATCGTAAGAACGCTTGAGAGCCTGCAGTTAGGAGGACTAACAGTCCAAGATTTCTTTGTTATCAGAATTATCTCACATAGCACAGTACTTTATCATAAAATAATTTCGCTTTGCAAAAAAAAAAAAAGCACAGAAGATGCTAGGATTAAAATATGTTTATGGAACAAAGGACGATGGATTACACGAGGCAACAGTAAGAGCTCCAGTCAATCTTGTTACTACATACTGATTTTTTTAATATCATTTGCTTAAATAGATGAGTCAATTAGAAAAAAACCAACAAAACCAACCCAACAAAACACGACACACTAATAGATCAATGAAATCAAGATTTATAGGATGCTTTGGACTGCCGAAAGATCTGCAGCTGAGTCTGTAGCTGCTAATGCAGCCAGGATCTCTGGGTCCTCATTCGGTGTCATGAACCAGCTCAGCAGCACCAATGCTTCTCTGCTCCTGGAGACGGGCACCACGAGACCTGGCTCACTCATTGCTGGCCAGGACCCTGCAGGGAGCTGCCCAGTGGGCACACCCGAGCAAGGCTGGCTGTCCATTGCTGCATCAGTGGGAAATGCCTCCCCCTACTGACCTTTCCATCTGACACCAACCTAGAGGAGAGGCTTACCCCCACGCTGCACCAGAGAGTTGCTCATTAACCTGGAAGGTCACCGGGACATCTGACAAACGGGAATCTGCGTTTCCAAGAAAAGAGAGGGGATGTTTATTTTAGTTGTGCTTCTCCGAATTCGCTTCCAGATAAGAATGAAGTAATTAAGACATGAGGGGTAGAGGAAATCCATAGAGACCTGCTGGAACAGCTCGGAAAAGTGAAGAGGTTACAGAAGCCAACATGCTCTGCAAGGCTCTGGTTCTCTTGAATGGCTGCCACCTGATGAAGGGATCCAAAACCCCCAGTCAGGAGTGTAGGTCTGACCCTTCTGTCAAGGCAGAGATTTATTTACAGAGTAACTGTGAGATCCAGACAAAGAACACTGCAGCTTCCTAAACAATTAGCTTTTAATGAGCAGCTTCCTAGCTGCCTTCGGTGCCGTTGTGCAACCACACTGCAGTTCAGGTGCCCCAAAGGGCTCGTGTCTTATCACCAATAACCCCGACTGCTCAGCAGCTCCATGTGCCAGTGCCCTTCAGATACTGACTGACTGACTCGTGAGATGTCTCTGCCTTGGCAGAGGATCCCGAAGCAAATGCTCTTTCCCCAGGTTTCACGTGTACAATTTCCCAAAGGCTTCTTCAGGACAAGAGGCTCAGCTGCTCCATGCTTAGTTCAAAGCTGGGGCTACATACTCTGCAGATTTCACTGAAGCTTTCTAGCCTTCATTTTTTCCATGTATGCCTTTTAGGGATACTTTTAACAGCATTTTCTATTTTGAATAATAGAGCCAAGTATTTTCAGGGGGTTTTTTTCTCAAAACCAGGGAAACGATCTCAAGCTACCCCCATAACGAGCCATTTCTTTTGCAAATCTCTGGTTGATCTGCAAATCAGAAGGGAAGACAAGATGGAGAGGACAGCAGGCACCAAACCCTCTGCACCCCAGGGTTTGTCCCACTCGCCCACTGCAAAGCTCCTCGGGGTGAAGCAGTCATCACCCTTCCCCTGCTTGTCTTCCCAAATGGTCCACGTGTTCCAGTACACCACGTGTTCCAGTACACCACGTGTTCCAGTATACCACGTGTTCCAGGATACCACATGTTCCAATATACCACATGTTCCAATATACCACGTGTTCCAGTACACCACGTGTTCCAATATACCACATGTTCCAATATACCACACCAGGTACCCCACAGACACATTACATCTTCCCTTCAGCAGATCTCAGGCTGAGACTGGTGCGTTGCTCGTTACTGCTCAGAGCAGCAAAGAGTAGCACTGGATAAATTAATTTGTAATTGGAAGAGTGACTCAGAGGTGAACAGAGGAATCCAGTCCTGCGAGGATAAACGTTAATAACTTTGGCTTCCAGGAAGAAAGTATGTCAGAAAATTATAAATAGAAAAAAAAAGAAGATGCAAGAGGGGGGAGAGCCACTTGCACATATTTAAATAGCTGAGATGAATACTAAAATGGTGTCAATGTCCCACTTTATTACAAATAGACAGTATTTTTAAATACTATTTTTCTCTGTGGGAAGTATCTGCTTGTGACTGGGGGGGAGGGCTGTGGATTTATCTCATTTGACATATGTAGGCTCTTGCTTTTTTTTTTGGTAAGCTCTTTTCTTCCAGACAGATAGGGTAAAGCATCAAATGACCAATCTTGAGAGAGCAACTGAAGAATAGCCGTGGTAAGAGACATTAGAGAGCTAGTTACAGACTGCACTAGAGACTTTGATTACTTCAAATACTAAAAAAACAAGACAAGAAGCACCAGGCAACCTGCGACAACCTGAATGCATTGGAAGCACTGACCTTGGGAACTCAAGGCAGGCAAAATTCATCCAACAGGGGCTGAATGGAAGAAACTGATTTTCATTTATACATGTCCTTTGACTGAAGTGTGAAGATCCCCACTGGTCACACCCGCTGACATCTTGAAGCACGTGCAGATGTTTCCGCTACCCGAATTCCAGCCCGTGCTCCATCCTCGTGACGCCCGTCGCTGTCGTGTTGGAAATACTGAATCTGCCACACACGTGTGGGAAAGGCACCTGGAGACTTCCAGCCTCTCCCGAAAGGCAAGAAAAAGAGGCTGCACGTGGCAAAATCAGAAATCCTTATGCAGCGACAACACATTGCCATAAAAAGAGAGAGAATCTCAGCCCATGACACCCCGCCAGCTGTTTTTAAGGGCTGTCTTCTTGGAACCTGCTCTCATCAGTCCTGCCAGATCACTATCATCGTGCATCAAGGCACAAGGTACAGCAGCAGACAAATACAGAGCAAATTTTTAACTTGAAGGAGGTCAGGTTAAGCAAGCAGTGGGAGGGCCTCCCCAGAGCACACCTGGAGCAAGCAAACCCTGAACAACCCCTGCAGGGTCTCATGCACAGGGTCAGAGCAATTCCACCCACTCCCTGCTTCCACAAGCACTGCAGTTCTCGGCCCTGTGCTGAGAAGTCCCTGCAGACTCAGCTCTCCTTGAAAGAAAAAGATAAAGCGTTTCTGGGATTTGCTGATCCACAGAAGAGCTTGAAAAGCAACGCCCTTCATTGCAGCTGAAAACCTCGAGCGAGATGGAGAGGACAGCAGGCACCAAACCCTCTGCACCCCAGGGTTTGTCCCACTCGCCCACTGCAAAGCTCCTCGGGGTGAAGCAGTCATCACCCTTCCCCTGCTTGCCTTCCCAAATGGTCCACGTGTTCCAGTACACCACGTGTTCCAGTACACCACGTGTTCCAA
>JANVCC010000030.1:19671075-19733652 GCA_025345505.1 Todiramphus chloris collaris
ACCACGTGTTCCAATACACCACGTGTTTCAGATGTTCCCAACAGTTTGGGGGAGTTTGGAGAGATTAAGTGATTGATGGTGCTGCAGACTGGGGCTTTGCTAACAAAGCACTTGGCATCAAGAGCCCCATTCACCTCCGCACTGTTTGTACCAGAGATGAAAACAATCTGCCCTTCGCACGGCGTCCTCGTGCTGCGAGCTGCGTGTGCTCCCAGGGCTATTTCTTGTACCCTACCTCTTAATACTTCAAAATCCACTTACAGCCAGACCCCTCTCCCCACCCTGTAATGACTTCTTGCTGCATTACAAGCTCAGCTTCATCAAACCACGAGGCTGATCTTCCCTGGACCCACTTTTAGAATTTTTCTGCGTTTGTTCCCTTGCGACCACCCCCCCCCAGCTCCAGCTGGGCACGGCGGGGAATTCAAGACAGCTCACAGGGCTTTGCTGGAAAATTGCACTGTTGTGGAAACAAAAGCGTGCCCTCAGGTGAGGGTATCGGCTCAGCTGCTATTAACTCATGTATCAGCTTTTCCAGAGATGCTGTCTTGCTGATGCTGGCAGATTGCTGAATAAAGCACCCACGTAACGCTGAGGCTACGGAAATATCGAACCCAGATCTCCAGAAAGCATTTGCTCACAAGGCAGGAGGGATGGCAGGATTAGACCGCTGCACACACGCAGGTTTCGTAAAGGAAAAACACACTGCCAACCTTCAGCATCCCTCTCCAAAGCCCCCCAGAGCTCCCAGGGCAGGGAAAGGGGCCAGCAAGGTCAACCATGAGCCCTCCACGGCGCAGGGACGGCGAGAGGCAGCGTGGCAGAGGTCGGTCAGCAAGGAGGGAGGCAGAGGGAATGCTGATGGAATGATGGAAGCTTTTTTTTAATATTAATAGCTATAGGAGAGAACTGAAAATGAGTTGATCTGGAAGTTGTTTCCTGTACTGTCCCTGTTATGGCCAACAGCAATGAAAACAGCAGATTTCTTGACATGCCACTCCCTTGTTCACACATAGCACCGAGGCTACTTAGTATTTTTTTTCCCATTCTCTGCCACATATGACAATGCTGTATGATCATTATGCTTCATTGCTAACTAAATGTGCAGAATTAAAACAGAGTAAATGAGAATTCCTTCACTGGCTCCTGTTTTGAGAAGTATTTTAAGCAGTATTGCAGCTATTCAGCGTTTCTGAAGAGGTGTGGAACACTCAGCTAAGCAAGAGAACAAAGATGAGTGTTTATGTAACATTTCAGTCACCATAAATAATGCTTAGTTTGTAATATACAAACCACATGTTGAGCGTGCAATTCAGTTTTCCTATTTTTATGCTGCTGGATGTACCTGAAACTGTCCTTTAAGGCAACACCACCTCCTTTCACAACTATTAGTGCTTTTATTTTCAGAATGGAACCAAGTGCTACAAATGCTGGCACCATTTTCACCATCCAGGGCCCTGCATTTCATTTTAGCCTTTCAGTGTGAGAGGAGGAGTCAGATATTCCATTATTTTTGACAGGTTAGGTTTCCAGACCTGAAGTGGCCTTGTGCACTTCAGCATCACCTGAGCAGTACAAGGTAAGCATCCACCCAGGGCTCTGGGTGAATTACTAAAGCTCAGCATGGGTGATAACACACTCCAGAGAGCTTTCCTGGAGCAGGATTAGCAAAAGCTCGGTTGATTTAATCACCTTGTTACAAGGACTCTCCTTCTGAGGTTGTCCTGCACTGATACAGAGGGACATGCAGAAGTATGAATACCACTCCTGACTATTTTTGTGTCCCCTGTGCTGAAAGGGGTAGAAGCTCATCCCTCCAGACCCCCCGATGCCACATGGCAGGTACAGCCACGGGAACGCACGGGGAGGGGAGGACTGCCAGCATAGCAGAGCCACCGTGCTGTCCCTGCTCCTTCAACGTGCCTGTTCATGCCACTGAGGAGTGTCATCTTCTCTTTCATGTGCCCACATTCACAACCCCCTGGATCTCCTCCAAATCCACCTTCTCACAGAGAACACAGAGAGAACTCCTGCTATGTTTATAGAGTGACGGAGATGTTGATAGACTCATAGAATCAAGAAGGCTGGAAATGACCTTAAAGATCATCAAGTCGTTGAACTATCTACTAAACATGACCATGATCACCAAACCATCTCCTAAAGTGAGTGATAGCTCCCGTTGGTCCGTCACAGCAAACTACTTTCCACCCAAGTGGCTTCACAAACCCACACAAGGTTTTAGAATTCCTTGAACCTCTATCCATTTCCATGCTAAAACTGCAAGCCTTTCTGACGAGCAGAGCAGCCACCAGCAGCTACTGTAGGGAGGGTTGTCTCAGGTTTGCAATGGACCTGGCTCGTGGAAGCGCCTTGCTACTGTTTTTGTACAGGATGCCAGGGCCAGACAGGAAAAGCACTGCTAAATATTTGCATGAATGGAAATAAAAGACGGAATTCCAAGTTGGTTTTGTTCCCAGAAGCACAGCTTTCAATGCACGCTGACCTTCAAGACCAGCAGCACGCTCAGAACTGGCAGGGAGAGAGCACGCCAAGTTCACTGCGTTTTGGGAAGTATCGGTGTCTGTTTAGAAGAGATCTAGCTCCTGGCAGAAGTTACTCACACCAAACGACTTTCAGTCGACCCCCTCGATGCTCCCCTGCTCTGGCTTTCCGAGAGTTATTTGGAACCAACCCCACTCGACATACGCTTTTCCAAACCATTTTTGAGGTCATTTTTTTTCCCTGTCCACCTTCCAGTCTGCCTTTGCAAACACTTATCTTCCCAAAACACACCTGGAACAGAGGACTTTTTGGTTTTTTTCTCTTTTTAAATACTCATTGCTTAAGCTTTCTCCCCAGATTAGTTTTTATTCGCTGTACATTGAACACGAGTTAATGGTGAAGCAACGAGCATCAAGTTCAACCCATGTGTCAGAAGATGCAATTGATAGGAAAGTCTCCCTTTATCAGACAGGAAGCTGCAAGGTGAGTTCAGGCAGCTGAACTAACAAACTCAGACACAGCCAGGAGATACAGAGATCCTCTCTTGTCACCTCACCCTTTATCAGATGTGGGTAGGACTGTTTGCTTTCCCACTGGACAGGGATGGTGTGCCAGCATGGATGCTCAGAAAAGCAAATAGTTAAATGAATGATAATTGTGCAAGTCTCAGAGTTCTTCCTGTAACAGCAGCTGGACCATGGCCTGAGGTCCTACCTGAACCTACCTACCTTGTCCTGGAGGGCAAGTTGCAGCAGCAGCCACTTACCTACAGAGAGAAGGTGCTTCAGAGGACCTGGAGGAAAGGTGGAGTGTGGAAGCTGGCCCCTTCCTTTTTCAGGGGGGGTGCATGTTTGCAACCCTCCAACACTCCCCTGAATGAAGCCCTCCATGCCCAGCTCTAGAACCGCAGACGAGTTGTGCATGACGCGAGCTGTGCGTCACTAACTCCAGGAGACACCAGATCTCTCCCCACTGTGTTACTGGGATGACCAGTCACAGCTTTGTGTGTTGAGCCTCTTTCCCCTCCCTTTCACAAGACAAGGCTGCTCAGCAGCTCGTTGAGTTTTGCTCAGAGGAGCTACTTGCTTACAGAGCAGAGAGGGACACTTGACAGCTGTCATTCATCTGCAGTTTAAAAATAAGCTAGGAACAAGCACATCCTCGTCCTTGCAAGTTCTGTCTGCTCTGTGGCTCCTTCTCACCTGGAGTGAGGCACAACCCCCAGCTTGCTCCCAGCCTTTCCCAGTGAGTACATCTGCTCCAAAGGGATGCCATGCTTAACAGGGTGCCTGCAGGCAGCTCCCTTCTCAGGACACCAGGTCTTATGTCCACACCTCCTCACACTCTTTCCCACTTCCATCTCCTCTATAAACCCACCAGGGCGTTTCCATTCCTCTGGTACGTTGTTTCTGGAGGGTTTGCTAGGATCCAAGATAGAGATGGCCACGCACCCAAATAATCTGCTCCAAAATGAAGAAGTCTGATGCTCCTGCACCACGTCTTGTATCGTTACCTGAAGCAAGTGAATGTGTTTCTCTGGTAGGCTGGTACAATTCACAAGTGAAAAAAAACCAGCCACAGTGCTGGGCAAGAGCACCTCATTTCATGGAACCACCTTGCTTGTAGCCACACCTCTAGCTGGCTGCCCCCACAGAAAAGGAAAGGATGGTATGCCTCGTGTTTCTTCCCAGGGAGTGCCAGCATGTGCTTTTTAACCATCACTGTTGATACACTAGTGTCTTGTCAGATCTAGTTCCCACTCAACCACTCTGTTCTTCTCAAGGAGGTGAGGAAGGGTGTGTTGACTCAGGTGCAGACAAACACAATTTCTGGGGCTTTTCTCCCTTGTTTTTTCTTTGGTTTATTAAGAAAAAAAAAAAAACCCAAACAAACACAGGTAAATTTTTTCAGCCCAGCAATGAAACCTCTCCTTCAAAGACAATGGAGTCCAGTGTTCCTCTGCCAGGAACTTTTACTTTTTAGTCAGTGCTTTTACATTGCTCAAGTATTTCCTCATCCAACTATGAGCCCCTAACAGCTGCACTTACCTCACCTCCTCTGGCCTCCAGCCTTACCAGATAACCTCTCCACACCCATGCCTCTGGCTCTCTATTTTCACCTACAGGCAAAGAGGAAGAAATGGTTTCCAGCTGGAGTGTCTGATCAAGAACAATCTTTGCTCCACAGTGCATGTTGCTACATTCAGGACTAGGTTCCTTGGTAAACTGGGGATGTTTACAGGGTGGAGAAAAAAACCTTTCACATCCAACACCTTAACATCACGTATCAGTTTCCTCCAGAAACCATCTCCTGTTTTGGAATTCTAGGTGTTTAAATCTATTGTTTAAATCTGGAGCAGCTAGGTTTCCACAACAGCAAGGACCAATATGTGCTCCCAAGAGCCCACACTTAGGAACAAGACATCCTGACAGTGTTTACCGACCAATCCACTGTCATCCCAAAACATACCTTTTGCCAACTAATCATCACAGCTGCAGAAATAGGTGGAATACTAGATAATGCAAATTTTAAACCTGAAGTCAAGACAATTCAGGGGTGATGTCTCTCTGAAATGAAGCTAAGAGTTTCCATCACCTTCCAGTGTTTCCCTTTCATTCCCTTGCCTTTCCCCTTCCCTTTCAGTACTTCAAAGACTGGCTCCTGCGAGCGCTGTAGATTAGTTTATACTGCAGGGAGGAGTTACGAAGTCACAGCAAAGGAAGAATATTTAAGCAATATTCATTCAGAAACGGAAACAGCACCACAATCAAGAGGAGAGATCTTTCCTACATCAAAACCTTAAATAATCCTTTCACTCTCCTTCTCCTCCTCAGACTTCCTGACCTTCCCCCGCGCTCTTCCCCTATCTCTATGAAGCATCTTTCCAGTACTTGCAGCGTTGGCCTCTTCCCGCTTTCCACATGGATAGAAAGCTGTTCACACTCTGGAAATGGTTAGAGACTGCAGGAGGGATGAAGCTTTTGTTACAGTCTAGCTATTCCTGCCCACTAAACTTAAATTTGGCTCTTCTAAATACCAGACTTGTCATCGCTTGCAATTTGTATTAGATTAGGATCTATGAAGCCAAAAAGAGGAGGGGAAAAAAAAAAATATAAAAAGAGGAGGGTTAGCACTGGCCTATTTTAAGCTCTGCCATAATTCCTGTAAAGCTCTGTTTAGATTGTAAATGAATCACATGCTGGATCTAGCTAAAGCTGTTAGTTAGCATCTTGTCTGAAATTGCACGCCCAGTCCAGCACCATTTCCCGTAAGTAACTGAGGGCTCTGCAAGTCCCTGGGGGGCCTGACTGACACTTTGTCTTCTTGCAGAAGCCCTGCAGCGGAGAAAGTGGTTTGGGGACCCCCCAGTTGACCAGCACACACTGTGATTCCTGCCCAGGGACCCCCCAGTTGACCAGCACACACTGTGCTTCCTGCCCGGGGCTGTGCTGGCCCCTCTGCAGCCAAGTACCATCCACCCTTCCCACAGACCAAGCTGAGTCTGGTCACCCCAGCCGAGGAGGTGGGGAAAAATAACAGCAGCCCTCTCACCAAGACAGGGCAAGAGGCCATGGTCTGACAGTGAGCAGTTCCCTCGAGCTCTGCTTCTGATGGTGCAAGGCTGGGGCAAGTCCCCTGGGGACACTGAGCAACGACATTTTCACTGGTGTCACCAAAGCAAGAACGGGCCAGTGACTTCACAGGATTTATTCAAAACTGGAGAAGAAAAAGCTTTCTTTACAGACATCATGAAACACGTCAGTACAACCCTCAATCCTGCCTGGGTTTTGGCACGAGAAGCAGAGCCCCCTCTCCCTCCCCACCGCCCGTGAAGCGCAGAAGCGATGCATCTGCTCCCCACCTCGTCAGAAAAAGCACAGGGCAGCTTGCAGAGAACTGGAACTCATCTAGCAGCAGCTACGTGGTATTTCTGTTATCGGAGACGAGCCAGCAAGTCACTTGCCACCAATTGCAAAGGCAGACCAGCAGAGAGCTGGGAAGAGGTACCGACTTCCAGTGAGTTCTCCCGTTTGTGCCTTGGAGCACCTCGCCCAAAACGTCTCTGAAATAAAGTTCTTCTGTACCAAGCATGGCACTGTGCTGGAGAAATAGAGGTTCACTAAAATTTATTTTAAACAGGGTTGTTTTTTAAAAAAAAAAAAGAAAAGTAAAAATATTTAAAAGTCTTGCAAGAATCACTGAATTGAGAATCACCTCCCTTTCCCCTTGCCAAAAATGCCACCTGAACGGTGTCAGCAGCTTCACGATTCGAAAGGAAGTTGCCATAGTTATTTTACAAACTGCTTAGAAAACAATCTCAGATTGTGGACTAGGAGTTTAGCTTATCAGCACACAGCCTTGACAGTGTAAAATCCCCTAAATCAGCCCCGCTCCAAAGAGCTCCCAGGACTATGGGAAGAAGTTTTGATTTATTTTTGCCTTGTTTCTCAACGGACCAGGTTCTTGGCTGTCGGAGACCCTTTGAAGCAAACCGAACTACAGTCAGCGTTTGATCCCGACTTGTGCAATCTCTGCTCAGAAAGCATCTCCTGTGCTTCCCACACACCATCGTTGGTTGAGATGAAGACAGAGAGATCCACGCGCGACGCGAGCCTGGCTCCGCCGGGACTCAACTTACGTACTCAACTTATGGCGTGGATGTACCGCAACGTATTGACACCGCTGGGAGAGGTTAGGCAACCAAGTTCTAAGAGCAAGTGCTGCAACACAGAAGAGCCGTCAAAACACACCAGTGTTTAGGACCTAACAAATCTGACAACCCTGATTTAAAAAGTGCTTTTGACAGTCAAGAAAAATTCCTAACCAGGCTAAAAGCCAATCCACTAGCAACGCACGGTTCGGAAGCCGGGCAAAGTGACTTTCCCGTGAGTGTAGATGTCCTCGTCCGTGCCCTGGTTTATGTGCTTCACCAAGTTTTTCTCAAACAGGAGCGGGTGGTAAGCTCCCATGGTGCAGGCACGGTCGTGAAACTTCTGGTAATAGTGGCAAATGTCCGTCTGTCTTTTGGAAGGGAGGAATTCATACACGTCCACTTCATCGCAGAGAGTCATCATGATCACGATGCCTAGGGAGGGAAAGAAAGCAGACAGCCCCGCGTCAAACCGAAGGGATTGAACGTTCCAGTGAGACAGGCAGCCCAGCTCCAAGGGGAAGGGTTTCCTTATTGAACATTCAGGTGAGAGGGGGAGAAAACAAGTCTGGCCAGACAGGGCTGTTTTCTGAAGCCCTCCCTTGCACAGTGTGCGACCCACTCGATCACAGCAGAGTGTTTACGCTGACTGCCACGGAAAAGGATGATTTTACGAGTGCCACCGCTCTTTGTGACCTTCATGGAAACCTGGGCGTCTGCCAACGGCGCGCTACAATTTGCTGACCCAAACAGCCCATCTCAAACCTGCTTGGGTAAGCAGCACCAAGACCTTCACCTTTTCCCCACCTGCCTCTTGTGAACGCGGGGGATGTGACTGCGACCGCTCGCAGAGGAGGCTCACGAGAGACCCAGCAGCCTCTGCTCTTCAGGCTGCCCAGAGGAGGACAGTGCTGCTCTCCTCTGTCTTCTGATGGGCACAGGAACCACTTGAGGACATTCATGCCAGTGCTAGGCACAGACCTGACAATTTCCTGGCCAGATCAGAAGTGAGCCATAGTTACTGGCTACTTTTCCTCCAAGTGGAAGAAATAGAGAGAATGTACCAGGGAAATAAAACCAACATGTAATACCACAGAAAATTCATGTGGCATCTGAGACATTAGGGACCCGTGAAACCACTTGTTTAATAACTAAGGTGCATTTTGAACACATTTTCACCCACCTTTTCAAACGACAATTTTCATTCACACTTCAGCCTTCCGGGAAACCCAGAGCTCCAAACTGGAACTCATCTGTGGCCTCGAGTCTGGGGAAGTGACTTGTTAATCATGCCCAAAGTCAAGCCACAGAGGAATTTGCTTCCTGATGTGTCCCAGTGTCTGCCTTCAAGCCCCTAACTCCAGTAACAAAAACGTTGCTGCTGAAGTCACAGACTATGCTGCTGTGCAGCTGTTCTGCACATATCCCAGCAATGATGTAACAGGCACTGGGCAGGAGCAAGGTTGTGGAAGAAAACTAATCATATGACTGGCAAAAATAAGAAGTGACTCTTTTATGCAGAGGTAGAAAGGTGCCTGGGCCCCAGCAGCTCTGGGAGCAGAGACAGGAGCAGAGGAGAGGCTGAAGCACAGCAGCTGGACATCCACATGGCAAACAAGACCATGCATCTACGCTGTGATTTCAAATGGACATGAACTTCCTGAGAAGTTCACTCCTTTTTATTCAGCTGGTCATGAGATCTGCTCTCCAACAAGAAGGAAAAGCTTTGCAACAGCAGAATGTAAAGCTGGTGAGAGGCTGGGTTTAGCATGCTGACAAACAAGACATCAGCATGCTGAATCAAGGAGAGTATCTCTGAGCTTTCCAGGGCAACTATTCAGTCTGACCATCCCCAGCCCCCCAGTAAGTCTTTAGCTATATATATTTTGCCATATATACATATTTCCATATTTATACATGGAAAGCAGCAACAGACGAGCACTTAGATTTCATCTGCAGTAACCAGATTTATTTCCCTGACAAGATCTGAGCCCGCAGGAGCCATATCCTTCCTCTGGCACCCCGTGGGAACTGCTCTGGTGCTAGAAGCTAGAAATCCTAGAGCCCATCTCGGTGTTGCCATCTGCTCTCCTGCTTCCATGGGGAACCAGGCCGTGTTTGTAACTCCTGTTTCAGAGAGGTGCTGCAAACCAGTTACTGAGCTTCTACTTTAAAGACAGGAAGCTTAAATTCTGGCATAAGACAAAGTACTGTAAAAGCAGCTCTGATAAACACCGTACGGCTGTGGTTGTCTTTGGGAAAAAAACCAAACAAAAAAAGGCATCCTGCAGAGTGTTCCTGCCTGCAAACCAAACAAGAAGTTTAGAGGGCAGTTATCTTACCAAGCATTCCTGACGACGGTGGGTTAGGCTGAATATGTTCCAGGGAATTCTCCTGCAGAATATCCCAGAGTTGCCACTGCATTTTGGGATTCAGTATATAGAAGGGCTGCTCTGGATGTGTACTACGATACAACTTATAGCTTTCAAAAAAGCTGTAGTCTGGTTTTCTGTACCACTGCAAAACAGAAACAAGAAGTCAGACTCTTTATTTCTAGGCCGCTCTTTCCTGTAACCAACAGGAAACGAGGATGACTGAACCTGCTGTTGCCAGGGAGAAAAGGTCCTGCTGTACCTACACACACTCACTCAACGCTCCCCACCACCTCATGGGCCCCTCAAGTCACTGTGATGATCCTTACCCTTTCAGTAAAAACACTTAGGAAGGGTTCACATTTTCTTAAAGTCATTTGGAGATTTTTTTTTTTTGCCTGACTCTTAAAGATGCTGTACATACACCCTCATGTCTCCTGGAGGTGTGGGACTAGACTCAAGAATAAATATCAGCCAGAAGATAGGCAACACAGTCTAGAGAAAGGAATGCAAAGACCTCTTCAGTTACAGAGAGAGCTTAAAATAAAAGTGAAGAATGGACTATTCACTCCTACCAGCTTTCACCCTGAGCCTCTAAAGCTCATCACTTATCAGATAACACCCTTTTGTACTCAGAATGAAAAGTGAGTGCTAGAGGGATTGCCACACCCACAAATGTAAGTCTTGCTGACACAGAGAGGAGACATTTGCTAAGGTCTTCAGAGCATTTCCCAATCTGTTCATAAGGCATCAAGTTTATCTCATGTCTGACTGGTGCTTGAAATATCCAAGCATCAACGGTTAGCAAATCTCGGAGCAACTGTCAGAAAGAGGAGACAGTCCTCTGAGGAGATGACAACTGCTGCAACCTCCTCCCCGTAGCATCAGCCCACGGGAAAGTAAAGGTGGTGACCCATTACACTTGGCCTGAGGCCCTTCACAGGGATCAGGAACAGGCGAGTGTTCCCTAGGAGCACCCATGCATGGGATACTCTCAAAAGTACATTGCAGATACACCCACGATAACGAAGAGGTAAACAAGAACAGCCTTCCAGCGAATGACTGCTGGCGTTAGGAGGAAGTGAGTTAACAGATGCACTTCAAAGCATATGAATCTCATTTTATTTACAGAAATCTCAGCCTTACCTCATGAACCTCTGCATGATATGGTGCTGGATCCCAGACAATTAAGATTCCAGTGTTATACAGTGCTTCTCTCAGGAACTGCTGCTCCTCAACAGTCACCAGCTTGAAAAACAACAACAAATACAATAATATACAGTGTGCTGTCAAAACCAGCGGGCAGCCAAGCAGTAAAACATACCTGAAGACAGTCACAGCCACCCCAGTCATTGAGCATGCCCCACTGCATGCTGGCAAGGACACAACCCCCAGTGATGGAGACCTTCCAACACCCACTCCAGTCCTATCGAGCAGCACAGGGTTTAGTGGAGAGTCTTAAGAAAAACTGCTATTATGCATTACAAGGTTTTCTCTATCCATCTTCAGTAATAAAGTAAGGCCAGGACCTGCAGAGTGACCCAGTTTGTATGATGGATACCATTGCTACAACAGCCAGAAGCAGGTGGGAGCATCAGTTGCTGCAAACACATTGCTGGTTTTATCAAGAATCTGAATCTGGACCCAAAAAAGTCCATTTGGGTGGTTTCTCCTGAGCAGCACAAACTCAGGCAGCCAGGGCTCAGCGCTGGGCCAACTTGCTATGAGCACTGGTGCAAGAGCCAAGAGACCACAGCATCCCCAGCTGACCCTGGCACTGAGACCCACCTCACCTCCCCAGAGCAGGGTGGTGCAGCTCAGGCAAGGGACGTTTGAAGAGCAGCAAAGAGGAGAGAGTCACCAGTGCAGAGAGTCTGCTCTAGGGGCAGCACCAGTGGAGAGAGTCTGCTCTACCAGAAGCTTTTCCAAACAAACAGAACCAGGTGCCAGAACCAAATTCCAACTTCTCAGTTGGAACCACAGCTCGTGATACCCAAGGGTAACCCAGGTCTGCAGCCAAAAGCAAAGAGTCAGAATCAAGCCAGACAGGGACCGAGCTCCTGTCCTCCCCGCCCAAAGGCATAACTTGCACAGACACAGCTTATAAACATCTGCTGAAGAAAAGCATCACCATACAAATCAGCTCCCAATTGTCCTGATTTTCTCCATGGTTCTAATTAAGAGCTAGCCAATTTTTCCTGGAGTATCCTGGCCACCCCTGGCAGCAGGCTGCCTTCCGGGCTGTCCCCATAACCAGAGCACGAGGACACTCTGACCAGCCCAGATGTGAATTATTCCAAAACCACCAAGGGTTTCCTCGCATCTATTCTTCACTCTGTGGGATGAGGCTTTGGCCTTGACCACATGTACTGCCTGGTTTCAATTTCTCACAGCAGCTAGAATACCCAGGCTGCTCATTAGCTGGAATGTGCAATGCTGATGGTGTGAGCTGCTGCCTCCCGTCCACGGACACCAGTGGCTGAGGCAAGGGGAGGTGGGCACGGCAGCTGGGACCAGCAATCCTCTTGGCCAGGTACAAGTGGGACAGAGCACTGCAATGGGACAGGAACAGGGCAAGGAACACGGGTGCTTTATTTTCATTTCATTGTTGCTATTTAAAAGCTAGACATCTTTCAGGAACTTTTCTGCTGTGGAACATGTGAAAGGAGGATTTGAGAGAGATTGAGCGTTGGAGAAAGCAAAGGGCAGATAAGCAAAGCCATGTGAGTTGGCAGAGACCCATAAACCCCCTGAAAGCTGGGATAGGCACAAAAGCCATGTGGTAAGAAACCAGGTGGGAAGCACCTTCACAGCCAGGGGGGTTTTGTTGGTGCCCTCCCCACACCACAGAGCTGGCTCTTGGCAATACTAATTATCTGCTGGTCACCTAGCCCATTTGCTGGAGGACTCTGGCTCCCCAGATACCTTTAGTGCCTATTTGTTCTGCTTAACAGCAACTGATTCTAAATAATGAATTCTGTTGAAACTGCTACATGACTGACTTGTCTTGCCCAGCTTTCTGATCCTAATTAGTTAACTGATCTATTGATTTCCTACTAAGTTTATTCTTAGCCAATTCATTGTTTAGCAAGTATCTTGCGAATACAGCCCCTATCCTCCTGGTCTGTTTATTGACTGTATCAAAACAAGTTCCTTCTCTCCAGCTACCCCAGCCAATGCCCTGTAATCTAAACACGCTCCTCTTTCCCATCACAATCTTACTCCATTCCACCACTGTGCTATCTCCTTTCTCTTCCTCCCTGCAGACTCATTAGTGCCAATAACAGCAAACGCAGCCAAAGCAGAGAGAGCTCTCCATGACAGCAAGCAGGCAGCCAAGGAGAGCTGTAAACAAGGGCTGGGAGAAACGAGGTCCTCTGGTCTTTGGTCAGCTCTGCAGAAAGGTGTTGTGTCCTACAGAATGACACTGGCACTACCCATCCTCCCCCCCTTCCCTTCATCCCTTACTTTTGCAAGATGCAATTGCTTTCTCAGGGCAACTTGATGCCTTGCATAAGACTGCAGGAAAACATGCCCTGAAAGGAAGCAGTACTGATGAACCAGGGAAGGTCTGAGAAAATAAGCAAGGTAATGACAAAGAACTTCTTTATTTAGAACAAGCACCAAGCTTGTGGACCTACAAAGCCTATCCTCAGATCTGAGGATCCTATATTTCTCCCCCGCCTGCTCTTATCAACCTGTTAATCTTTCCCTATGCACACAGATGCACAAGATACACCACTCCACTGTTAAAAGCATCCAACCCCGTAGATGCACTAGAGACTGGTCAGAAAGTGACCGAAAACTATCTCAAAATAATGATAAGGCAATTTAGGGCCACTGGCCACACATGCCAAAGGGATACTACTCAATACAGACGAGTTTTGGCAGATCAGATACAGGAGATCCCATTTCTTTCATTTTGGGAACGGACTGGGGATTGACCAAAATTAAAAGCCAAAATAAGAGCAGCCCAGCCACAATCTCATCCCCATTCCCAGGGACCACTTTTATAACATCAGAAAAGCCAACCCCAGCTTGTCCAGCCCAGCACTCGATGCCTGCAAGGGCTCTCTGAAAGGCAAAGCACAGCTCCTGCAGCAAAACAAAACCAAAACACCGTCAGGCTAGCGAGAAGGTTAAAGTGATGTCACCGTGACTAGAACGGTGCCGAACCATTAAAAGTGCAAATAAAACCACAGAAGAAAACCAGGTTCCCAATCCAGTGACTGCTGAAGATGACAGGGACTGCTACTAGAGCTGTTCAGCTTAGAAACTCCAGAAGAGAGGAGACTCCTGCACTATTCCCATGGAGAGCAGTGTTTGCCTGGCTCAGCAGCTAGATCAATGCTGCATGTCGAGTTAAGTTTAGCCTCTAAAAACGGTGACAATTTTCCTCTCCCTGTAATTGGGTTTTTGGAAGCTGGTGTTTCCACTTAAAGGGGATGGTGGCAGATGAAAAACATTCCCCACGGCTGCAGGCTGATCTGCACAGAGAAGCACTAGAATCACCTGGCTCTGACTACTCTTTGTCCCAAATAGGAGCATCCACACGGAGAGTTATCGCTGCTACATTCCAGCTGTATAATCACAGAGTTACCCTCCTCCCTGTGCAGATAACCCTGGTATCACACAGGTCACATACATGTTTTTGCTGGTCATTTTGTGTCACATTCAGTTTGGCAATGAGTATGTCCTCCAGAGAAAGTTTTAAGTGATAACATCTATCTGATACTGTAAAAATACACACAGAAGGGAAAGATAAAAAGATGGAGATGTCACAGGAGGCAGAGGAAGAAGGACGTCAGCAGCCAGATACGTCTGCTAAAAACCAGATTGGTTCAGAAAGAACAAACTGTCTCACATCTGATGGGTGGTTTAACACAAGGGAACTGAGATACAGCAAGCAGCAGAACAGAGCACGGTAGCAAGAGGAGAAGGTGAGACCCAAGAGCAGCAAGAGGTAGCAAGAACATACTTCAAAAGACACACAAAATGAACTAGGAACACTGGTTACAAACTAGCTCCATGTCTTGCCTTTGAAGAAGATGGCCAAGCTCCTGCTGCAGCTTTGAGAACCTTCAAACCTTGTTACATGGCAGCACCCATGGACTCCTTATGCAGGTAGAGATGAGAAAACTCCAGGCCTATAAATCTTAGCTTTGGTGTGAGGAGAGGAAACTGCCTTCTCAGTTCTGCAGTACAAAAGCTATGCCACAGTCCCTCATCTCTCCCCCACTCACCCCCTCGCTCTCCCTGGGTGAGGAGGTGCTCGTACTCTGTGCCGCAATGCTGCACCAGATCTTTCATCCAACAGTTCCTGGCCTGTTCAGTATTTTACTGTCCAACTCCATTTCCTCACCAGCTCACACTGCTGTGATTTCCTCCTCTCTCTGCCATGTCTACACCTGAAAATTTCTCCCCCCTGAAACGGGCAAACATGAATAGCTATGGGGAAGTAAGGTGCCAGCACCCTCGGAGATGTACCTAGAGCAGTGGCGGTCTCTGTTGTGGGTCTCATTTTGCTCCTGGATAGGTATCACACTAACCCTGCTAATGTATTGCTAGACATGGTCCAAACCACTGAGAATCTGCTTCAAAGCCTACTGAAGTCCAAAAAAAAAGAGTGGAGAGACAGGGGGGACAGCCTCATACCTAGAAAGTGCTCCCAAAGAGTCAGGGAAATTTTAATTCAGTAAGCAATGCCATGCATGAAAGATACTTTCTGCCATGCTCTGCAATGAGGTCCTGGACTCTCTGACTCACCCAGAGTCCACACCCTGTCCTGCCTGTGTGCAGGCTACACCTTTAAAGGTGGGTCCTTTGACAATTGTCTTCAGCCATTTACCAGCCCTGGTTAACGTGTTACCTACAGAGTCCGCGGCATCGCTGGGCAGAAAAGCAGTGCTGTTCTTTTATTAAAAGCCAAAGGAACTTCCTTCATTCTACACACCCATCTCTGTTACAAGGGGAGACATTCCCTCCGTTCCCTCCCTGTGGCTATCTGCTAGGGATGGGAGAAATCAGATGGAATGCCCTACTCTGCCCAACTTCATTTTAAAGACCTCCCAGTAGCAGGTGAGCCCCGAACCCCCGCGGATGCCGTTACTCCCGGCTGCTGCTCGTGGAGCGTCCCAGGCAGCACAGGGTTGGTGAGCAGCTCGGCCCGTCTGGCACACGGTCAGCAGACCTACCTGCGAGTTCACGAGACGAATTGTTGTCTTTTGCCCCACATCTTCTTGAAACCCCTTGGTAGGAGCCCCATTGAATCGCAAGACGGCATCGTGGCTGTCTGAAAGCAAAGGAGTGAAAAAAATGTGAGCTAGCAACTGGGTTTTGAGTAGTAGGAGACGTGTGCCATTGTTTACGCACCTTCATTTCTAACACAGTCTGGCTAGTCCCTGGCTTTTCATCTAACAACTAGAAGTCCCAAGCCAGACACTGTGGAAGAAGTCAGGCTTATAACTTCCAGATGAATACACTTTTAAAAACTCACTTTTTAAACTACTCTCTGCTGCCAGGCTGAAAGCAGTCGTAGCATTTGCTTTGCGTGGAGGAGCTCAGCACCTCCCTCCCTCTCCCTCTTCTGCCTTCCAAACACTTTACCAGGAGACAGACCAATAAACAAAGAATTTACCAAGTGGCTGGCTGCAAACTAAGGCGTAATGGCAAGCCAGTGTCCTCTCTTGCAGCCTGGAGGTTGACCAGCTTGAGAAACATGTATAATAACCCCAGTGGAAAGCAAAGCTGCCTTCAGCCCGCCAGCCTACCTCCCACGGTACGGAAATAAAACCACCGCTGTGCATTTAACAGGCACAGCTTGTTACACGCCCGGGGATTCACTGCATTTTCCTCCACTGGCATCATCTCTTAAGAGAACACAGCTTTCCCCTGGCATCCTGCTCTGCCTCAGCACAGCCATCCACGCTGCCGTAACGCCAGGGAGCCAGGCTGCTGCTGCTGCCTCCGTGCCTGTCACCCTGGCTTCTCCCTATCTACTGGCTAGATTTGGATAGGAAACCCTTCCCGTGATCAGAGGTGCTGAGGTAGAGAAGCAGGACCAATTTCCCTGCCTTTGTGCCAAGGACACGTGACCACAGCTCATGGCAGCTGCAGCTGGGGTCCGTGGAGAAGCGTGGAGCTCTCAGACAGGGCTGAAGAGTTCACCTGGTCCAGAAGTGCATCTTTTCAAGATCATTTCCTGAAAACAGGGGTGATCTCCCAAGCAATGCTGGAGGATCAGTAATCACGAGCAGTGAAGACTAGTTTCTCGGTTACTTTATTCTTGCAGATGAGTGACTCTTGTTTAGAGCCCTTCCAAACCAACACACAAACCCCCAAAAGGTGATGTTTCTAAAAAAAAAAATCAACCCACACATGTCCGTGTCAAGAAGTAGCCCTGTAGTTAACCACTACAGACCCTTAACTCCACATCCTACCTTGCTGAGGGCTATAATGTCCCTGTATAATTTCACCAAGACATCAATGGTTATTATGCCCTAAATTTGCCTTTAAACAGGGTGCTGAATGAGTGCACGGGCAGGGTAACAGGCTCTCTGAAGCACTCTGTCTCCAGGTGGTTGTGCTGCACACAGATTTTTCATGGGCAATTTATAACCTCCAATAACACCAAGAGCCCATTAAGATACGAGCTGCTTGTTTACAAGCTTCTCCTCGTTCTGCTTTGCCAGGCTCCCTTGCATCGGCTAATTGCTCATTTGATACCTTTACATGATTACACAGAGCAAATATTTCCTGGAATAGTAATTCAGCAATCCAGTGTGCTCGTCTTTGCAAATCCTTCTTTTCAAACCTGTCAGACTTTGTACCTTTTTTGGCACCTTCCTCCAACAAAACCACAGCCTTCCCTATATAAAAATACATCAGGTCAAACCCGAGGAAAAAAAAAAAAGTACTTAAAAACACTGAATACTCCTGAGTCCTTCAATATTCACTCGGAGTGGCCAAACCTCTGCAGAGTCACTAGTGGAGATGGCTGCTGCAGCAGAAAGGTTAAAGTCTGTGACCCAGGCGTGAGGAACGCAAGCCAGGGACATGACCAGGGGTTAATGGCATTCGCCTCAGGCACATTACACAGTGACCTTTCCAGCACCCATCCCTTGTGATCTGGAACAAACTGGTGCTTCAGTTTCGGGGACAGGCTGTAGGAACAATGAAGCTGATGGCTTTTCAGCTGTGCTGCAGCCAGAGCACAGCCCACTGAGCTTCCCAGATGCAGCGCTTGCACGGGCTGCGGTACAACACAGCACAGACACAGCCCTCAGCTCTTGAGAGGGTCTCCTTACAGAGCAGAGAGCAGCTTTCTCAGTAGGCTGGAGTTGAACAGACACCCTCGGACATGAGACAGCTGTGTTGTGGGGGGGATGTTCGATAGAAGGTCACCTTTAGCTACTCATCTTCAAGAGCCACCCAAGCAGGCCAAGAGAGATGCTCAAAGGAGAAGTCAGAACTGGCTTCACACGTCTTGAGCCACCTGGCCTCAACCACTCCTAAGAGACAGAAACAACTACATCAACCAGCTCCCACCTGTAATTTTTACCAGGAGGCAACGTTATCCTGGTTCATACAGCCACTGTTTCATCACGCCTTTCATAGCACTTTAACACACTTCAGACTCTTCAGCTTCATTCTAACACCTGCCCCGTGGAGGCACAGAGGAGGCTGGGGAAGAACTTCTGATCAAGTACCAGAACAGAATCCTGACACTCCCACAAGTATCCAGGGACTATGATTCTACAGGCTTTGCCCATGTTGGCCATGAATAATATATTAAAAGCTGTGTAACTACTTGTTTCAGAGGATGAAGGCTACTTATCACTTGCTGCAGGCCAAAGGGACCCGATCCAACAGACAATTTATGGACACACTGCAGTCTGCAAACAATTTCCCCTGGAAAGAACACCCATAGGCTTTAAAACCTCTCCTGCAAAGCTTCTAAACTGAAGTGTGAATCTTAACTGAGCCTTGAACAACAATTAATGAAGAAAGCTGAGGGAACTGCAAGCACAAGAGAATTTTCTGCCAAGCATAAAATCCTGAGCTGAAGGCTGCAGAGCTGGCTTCCCCTGTGTGCTGCTCTCCTAATGACACCAAACACTTTGGCATGAAAACTTGATTCTTCATAATCCACAGTACGAGACAAGTGCTTTAGCATTTATTAACTAATGCATTAACCTCAGATAAATATAGTCAGATAAGACTTTGCAAAGCATCACCAGACTTTGTCTAAAGAAGACGTAAAATAAAGCCCTGAGAAGTTGTAACATGGTGGTCTGGGCCACTCAACCTCAGCCACCACTGAAGACTGTCTGTGCACAGCCCCTCTGCTCAGTGCTGGGTTAACTACAGCAGACTGCTCAGGGCTGTGCCCAGTGGGGTTTTTCCCACTTAATGCTTCCTTTTACTTCTTCTCTGAAGAAATCTTTCCTAATGAGAAATCTTCTGACTGTTGACTCTGCAACGAGTGTGCTGGCATCATTCAACCCCCTCCAAAACTTAAGAAACAAACACTTGAGGAAAGAAGACCTGTCTGTGGTATGCAGTGTTAGTGCTGCCCTCAAAGCAACCGTGCAAATTGAAAGGACTAGCTGGAACGGAACTACCTGCACATGGATTGTGTCCTCTCAGCTCACCCCAACCCTTCCACCCCCTTGAGGCTTGCCCGTTTTGGTTGGCCCAATGTCCAAGGCTCACAGGCACTGTAATCTAGGGCATCATAATGTGGCCAACACAGTGTGATACATATGCTTAGAGACAAGGGGAGAATCTGATCCTTACTCCCATCTCCTCCGAGGCTGTATGTTCACTAACTTCAGAAGAGGTTTAAGGATAATATTTATTATAAACACCTTTGTGACCACATCAGAGACTTACTGGTAAGAGCAGAACAGTAGGTTACTTCTACTCAGCGTCAGTTATAAAACAACGTCATTTGATGTTACACCAATAGAAAGATACCAACCTATCTCTTGTCCCAAATGAGATGATTTCAGAGACCCTGCTGAGGACACGACAGCACAGCGACCCAGACGGCCCACTGTTTCATTCAGGCTCTTCTCTGGTAGGTATTGCTGCCATTCAGAGGTATCAAAAGGATCATCCGATCCCTGTATCATGGTCACATTCACCCTGTCCCGCAGCTGGCAGAGCAGCTTCTCTGGGCTGAGTTTAGCAGCGTTCCTCTTCCCGTTGTAAGTCACATTGTACTTGTTCATGGACAGGTAGTTTTTTCTGACCTTCTGCAGCCTGGGTATGAGATTTCTGGATGAACTGTCCTTATCCCAGACCTTCACAGAATCTGCTGCTTTCTTGAACTTCTCGGCCGTTCCAGAGGTGCTGCCTTTTACTTCGTTGTGGTTACCAAATGACTTTTTGGGTACCTGACCCAATTCACCGTTTGCTTCGCGGAACAGGTCCTGTGATTTAAGCGGGTTCCATTTTTCTGAGCTCCTGTGAACCTGCAAATTATCGTTCTCAGTCTTGAAAGGAACATAGTAACTTCTTCTCGTCTCTCTCCACAGGCAAACAGTCAGCGCTACCAGCACCACCACGAGAACACACGTGAGTTTTTTCAACACATTGATGTGAACCATAGTGTACGATGCATCCAAATGGGACACTGAAGAGATGGCAGGAAGCTGGTCCTGGGTGAGAGGAACACATCTCAGGCAGGCATATATATATAAAGTTACAGACATCAGTGTGCAAGCAATGGGAAGGGAGTGGGAGAACTGAGGGGCAATTTGAAAATTTCAGGCTGTTTAAAAGATTTTGTTTCAAAGTTCACCACCTCAAACACCAAACTGAAGACCTGTGGTGGTTATTAGCCATCACGTGCTATGCAATGGTGATCTGAGGTCACAACCACTCAAACCTTTATTCCATTCCCTTCCGCAAGTGTCACTGAGCTTAACACATCCAGTATCAAACCATCTTAACACATCCAGTATCAAACCATCTTAACACATCCAGTATCAAACCAGCAGTAGGCTTGATAAGTCTTCCCTTCCCTTCCCTTTCCTTCACCTCCCATCCCAGCCAGCCAATATCCAAATCCCACCACCAGCACTTCCAGAACTGAGCTTCTGCTTGACCACAGGCATGAACACTAATGAAGCACATAATGAGTCATATAACCATTGAAATAAAAAGCTGTGAGCTCATGAAGATGAACTCCCAAGGTTCCTCAGGGAACAAACACATGCAAATCATTACCCATCCTAGACAGACCCTAGTGACAACTCCCTGCTTGAGCAACATGCTGGAATCAAGCCATGCTAAGCTGTGATACTGCAAAGGCACTGAGTTGCCTACCTGGGGATACAGCAGCAGCTCTCCAACTCAGGTCATTTTTGGCTGTTGGCAGACTTCCTTCTGAGGGTTTAAACAGGATATCCCAAAACACAACAGTTCTGTGAGGCACTGAAGAAACACCTGCAAAAAAAAAGAAAAAAGTTTAAAAAATGGAGGAAAAAAACCCAAAACTTATTATGGAAGAACTTTCTGGTTCTAGAGGTGAGCAGGTATTTCCTCAGGTAAGCCCTGCAGTCCCACAGAAGCTGTTACCTGAGCATGGAAGGGCCAGCAGCAAACATATTAACACCACACAAGCCTTTCAAACACTTAAATGCTCGCTCAAAATGGGCATCTTCCTTCTCAGTCTGACATTTCCTCCCAGCTGAAGCAGGAACCAGTTTGTGGGCTGCCTGCCCTTTGCTCCCACCAGACCGACAGATTTCTCCGTGGAGAAGGCTCTGAGCAGTGGATCCACCAGCAACAGAGTCAAGGAAAAATCCCAATGCTAATGCTTAACCCAGTGCAGAGGGGAAAGGAAAGGAAAGAAAAAAATGAACTATTCCCAGAGAAATATCATACTGCCTGTTCTTGGGCAATTCACACACTCTTTGTCAAATGTGATGGCAGAGAAGACTCCCTGCTCTTTTGGAGAGAGTTGCATGAAAAGTTGCATTATAACATCTATCTTAAGCCATGGGTCTTCACCAAATAGACAATTCAGACTTTAGAGCTTCACTCTACCGTGGAAATTCAGCAAGAGGAAGGGAGATTTCACACTGTTACACAATTCAAGAAGTAACCTGCAGGAACTCTGTGTCAGTACAATGCCACATAAGCTAAAATACAAATGCACAGGATTAAATACTAAATTATTAAAGCATCCTAATGCTGGCTAATTATATTTTCTTTTAACTCTATTAAGGAACTCATCCTGGTTTCTCACAGAGCAGCCCACTTACAAAGCAAGCATTCCTCTATCCACACTTCATAAACTAAGAAGAAAAAAATACTAAACTAGAATTGTGGAAACACAAGTAATTGTAGCTTTTACTGAAGAAATTTCTCCTGCCTTGACAGACCATCTCACTTTTCATTTGCTTGAAAAGCAAGTACTAGAGAGGCACTCTGAAGTCTTTTTGGCCGGTATGGTTTCAGACGCAGAGGTTCAGCAGGCTGGGGAAGGGGGGTGTCAGCAGGGGACATAGGACATCGCTGCGCTCTCTCCTACAAGTAGTTAAAGCAAGGTTCCCCGTGCTGCTTTCAGCTCCTCTTCTGCTGTGGTCTCTGCAAGAAACTCTCGGCCTTGTCTCTCTCTCGGTCCCCTCCAGAGCTGCAGATCCTGCTCAGCATCTGCCTGGTTCCCTCGGGACGGTGAGGGCAGGAGACTGCAAAAGCCATCTGCTGAAGGGGAAAGCACGGCTGAGTCAGGCTCCACGCTGCCAAGGGCTCCCTGGGCAACCACAGCAATGTTTTCCAAATGGAGAAACACTGAAATGAGAGTTGTCCAGTGTCAGCCTAACACAAAACTCCGAGACGTCTCCCTCTGACCACGCTTCGTGCAGACCCCAACCTGACTTCATTCACGCTGTACTTCTTCACACCACGTGAAGGTCTGGCTTCCAGGAAACAAAACAAAGATCTTCCGTGTGGGCAGGACAGAGCTTCCACACCACGGCAGGTGCCTGGCTGTCCCACTGCCCTGCAGAGCAGAGCTCTTTGCTCTGGGCCCTGGGCTCTGCCATTCTTTGACTTCAGAAGCCTCTCCTGATGGGTTTCCAAGCGTAGGTAATAGCAGGCACATCTCAGTACCGTCAGCTTTTGTTTCCCACAGCTAGGATAATCTAGAGGAGTGGCAGGTTCATCGCAGTGGAAAAATCTTAACAGCTCATTGCAAGTTCCTGCTGGGACGCTCCTCCCGATGCCGCACTGCAGAGGATGCCCAACGAGTCACAACGCCTCCTCTCTTCCCCAGGCCACACAAAGGAACCTGGAAAACTCACCTTCAGCACTCAGCAGAACGTGATCCCCACTTCTGATGGCTGAGCCTTGCTGCAACGTGAACGGTTATTTTACTCTGATTTGCAAATTGGCAAAGTAGGTTCTACAAGCAAGTGCATTTTAGCAGGGCCACATTTCAAAGTACCTTTTGTTCACCGGGGGTTCACTGCAGCTCAGTTTAATTATTACTACCACTTCATGGGATACAATTTCGTTTTATTTACACAAGCACAAGCAGTGTCCTAACGTACGTCCCTTTCAAGCATGCTGCCACTGAACCTTTTCTGCTGAGTGGGAAGGCAGCTGCTCTTCCAGGCAAGGTAGGACAGTCCTCAAGTGGTGGTCTCCTTCCACACCTTTAGAGAAATCACTTGAGTGTGATTCTGTATCTCAGCTGTTAGTACAAAGGTGCCCTTCTGGAGGTGACGGAAACTCATCGCTTACACAAAGGTGTCAGCTCCGAGTACTAAGAAAGAAAGGAAAAAAAAAAATCCTCCAAACCTATAAAAATACTTAAGCAAAGAGCTGCTGCCTTCTTGAAACCTAGAGCCCGACATGGCTGGGGGGTGCAGCACTGGCTGGCAGGCTAACCCTACACAGCAAGTCCTCTGGGGGTAAATTAATCCTACACAGAGAACAAATAATCAATATAGCATCTTCAAGGCAGTTAGGGAATTATATCCTGTCCACACACTCCTATACTTAATCTTTATTGTCCAAGTATCTCAAAGGACTCAGGTCTTAAACATCAAAGTACAGAAGAGAGTGTAAGTCCCACCACCTCTCATGTCCCAGACACTGCTGGTCGCCCAGGGAGCTGCAGCCAGCACTGTCCTGGCAGAGAACACCAGGCAATCCCCATTTCCACAACCCACAGCAGATTTACCCTACGACTGACAACAACAGTGTCTTCCACTCGTTAAACAAAAAGGTCATCAAGCCCATACCTGTCTCCTATAGCTACCGACGGCAGATACGCAGAGAAACCACCTAAGTATGGACAAACTTCTATTTCCCTTCCAGTAAATGCACACTGGCTTCCAAAAAGCTGTGTCATCAGCTGTACCAATGCCCATCCTCGGCACATTTGTTTAATTGCCTCTTGAAACCACTCACATTTCCCAGACAGCCCAAGGCAACGAACTCTGCAATCGCATGGTGCAGGGCCAGCCCTCCTCTCCCCGCTTGCCACCAGCAAACCCGACCCTGCTGCACGTCGCTCATGCTCACACCACCTCTCCCAACACCCTCCTTTCCCTACTCATGGCTGTTCTAGGCTGAACCCCGCTCGTTCCAATCCTTCCTTGCACAGCAGCTTTTCCAGAGCTCCGACCCTCTTGGTCCCCGTTTGCAGGAAGGGGGACCAGCCCTGGAGGCAGGCACGTTGGGATGCCCCAGCTGCACACGCTCAAGCCACGTGGTCCGGCGGCAACATAACAACGGGGCTGCTTTGTTCTCCTTCCAAAACTTCCTCCACTTCTATTTTCTTTCCCGGCTGTTTCTAAACCCTGAGCTCTAAGCTGTCAGTAATGACTTCAGGATATTTTGCAAGCAGCACTGACTCACTGAGAGCTGTCACCAGCACAGGGTGGAGGGCAGGAATAAAACAGGACTAAAGAGCATGACCTTACCCCTGCTTCCTTCACCGCTGCGCTGCTCAGCCACCCAGCATCACCAGATTCCTCTGGAGCCCCTCAGTGTTTTCTCTGGTCCCGGCAGCCCCCTGAAGACAAAGCCAGCCAAGCCCAGAACCGAGCCCTTCCTCCTCTCCTTCACAGATCCGTTATCACTGCTCAACGGTGGAGATCTCGGAGCAAATCCCTGCGGGACTTTTGTGATGTTGTGAAACCTGACAGCTTGGTTTCCTACCTGCTAGGCAGTCACTAATCTGGGACAGGAGCTTTCTCATCCCACGGCAACCCAGGGTTTCTTTTTTCTGATGATCTTAGTGAGCAATCTCACCAAAACCTTCAAAAAAATCAAGCATGCTATTTCCCTCCCTCCAGGATCACTAACTTCTGAAAATGACAGGAGAGGAACCAGGCAGATAGATTGGAAATGTGACTCTTCGGCAAACAGATACTGAAACTTCTCCATTAATTCTCACATATTCTGCAGATGTTAGTTGTTTTGACTATGTTTACTGCTCTGAAGCAACGGATCCCACCAGAGTTCCTCCTGAAACGCAATCACATCAAATAACACCTTTCATTTAATTTAAATGATGATTTGAGAGATGCAGCCCCTGGGAATGGGCACATTTAGGAATCACATCCACCTGTTCTACTCTGCCTCCCCTTGCTCCCCCTATTCATACACCAGCATCATTCACCTGCAGTTTTCTTCCCTCTGATGCAGGCACAAAAGCTTTTTCCTTTAGCAAGTTGTTCCTCGGTCTTTTTTTGGGGGTAATGTGATAACGATTTCATATTTAAGCTTAGAGCATTTACATTTCTTTCCAGGTTTCCTTCATTTATGCATTTCCATCTGTACCCACAACTGTGCTGTGCCTAAATACAAAGCAGGAAAGCTTTGATCCCAGCTTTTGCTGGTGTATTTTTTGAATGTTTTTATGCTCTCCCATATGAATGTTTTACACTCCAACTGCACAATTTTATTCTTTTTTTTTGTACATTCTCGGTACTAACTCCTTCTTCCACCTAGCAAAGTGCCTGTGGAGAGAGCAGGAGCTGGGAGCAGAGGCAGAATAAGTACACATGAAAGCGTGTGAAAAGAGGCTATGTAAAGAGGGGAAGACATGAAGCTGTGGGGCAGGAATCCCTCCATTCAAAGTAATATAACATACCCAAGGAAACTGGAGAGGAGAAAAAACTGGGATTGGAGAAGTAACATCAAATCGGCATCTGCTCTTAAAATTCCCTCTTCCTGTCCTATTCCTAAAAGAAATAAAATATCAAGAGCTTTTTTAGTATTAAGCAAACTATCCTTGTGCCATTTTGCAAATGAAGAAGCTATACTTTTCAAACACTCAAATATATCAGATGAAAGGTAATAATACATCTGTTCAACTAAAGATCTGTCCCTCTAGAGCTGAGTGGCCAGAGCTGATATCTTATTTAGCCTGGCCTGTTAATTCAACTACACGTATTTCAGTTTTGTAAATACATAAACAGGGAAAACTCTCTTCTGGCAATTCTTGGGTTTTTTCCAAAACATCACTGTGCCGTGGAAATAAAACATCTGTTGAGGCATACATCTAAGTTAAGTGCTTGCAATGCCACCAAACAGAGTAAAAAAAAAAAAAAAAGAAAGTGGAGAATGAGGAAAAGAAGCATTTTAAGTGAGGAAGATGGTTACACTTCAGATGATGGGCTGTGGAGCTATACAAGTCACTTGCTAATGAAATAAATCATTCCATTAGTCCTGCCTGTGTTAGAAAAATCTCTGCACACGCCAGAAAAAAATATGGTGCTGTCACAGCTGAAAAAACCCCTCCAGGAGAGGCAGATTCCAGGGGGAGGCACAGGGGAGAGTTTAAGCATGTGTTTCATTTTGGTTTTACGTGTCAACATTGAAATTTAATAAAGGCAGAAGCTTTGTTCCTTCTGTGTCAGCCCTTTATGCTCCCTCTTTTCTGAGGTCCCGTGTTGGTTTTGGAGGGTGGCTCTGCATACCAGCACACTGCCCTAATGAAACAACAGCAGTTTTGCTTTTCATGCCCTGCAGATACTCCACCAGGCACCTGCAGAAACACACGGTCACCATCAGCCACCAAGACCAAGACCCATACTGCTGGGGCTTCCCATCTGTAGCTCCCACCATCCTGGCAGGAGATGCCTGCACAGCTCTGGCCCAGGACCAGCCCGGAGCAGGGCATGGTCTTAAATAAAGTGCATGTTTGGAGATGTTGGAGCTCAGCTCTAATAAACCACTTTACATGAACAAGTATGACATATGTAATGACAAATTTGCTTCGGGGCATCTGAAGGAGGCAACCCATGCAGTTAAGGACGTGCCAACAGCTCGGGCTGCAGGGAGAAGCAGTATGCCCAGCAGCATCATAGGCCTGAGAAGCAGCTTTCCCAGAGCTTGTAGTGCTCCTGTCCAGGAGCAGACACAAACGTGCACGTGTGGGACTCATCTTCAACACCAACCTAACAAGAGACAAAGGGAAGGATTCAACAAGGAGTGTTACAGCACAGCCATCTTGCTCTAATAGCTGGTGGCTTTCAAAGGAACAGTCCTCCTGTCCCTTTGCCGACCTGTTCAGAGATTGGCAACCACAGAGGGATGACCTTCAGCTCTGACAAATGTATCACCCTGCCATCCTTCAATCCAACACTGTCAGGGAAGCGGTTAACACCAAAAAGCCCATCCTCTCCATCTGCAAAGCCACAGGTTCTAACCATCGCTCTGGATCAGCAATAACAAGTCCCTGACCCTGTTGGCTAAGGGGAAAATGGGCTCCTACAGGGTCCTTTAGAAGTCTGCAAAGATGAAAGGACAATTTGACTCTTGGGACAGGAAAAAAATAATGGTGAAGGCATGCCATCGTGGAGAATACCATGCACGTGTTTCTTGCTTGGTGGATTAATCACCCAGAGGGACGGTGTGTTTACAAGCTCCAGAACAAGACCAAGCTCTGGGCTGGTGGGACCGATACCTCTCTGTTACAAAACTCCACTTCCTACCCCACTGAGAGACACTTGCCAAGTATTCCTTGTTAACAGTAATGGACAGGAAAGAGACCTCAGCTGCATGAGATGCTGGCATGCCTCAGGAGAGCCTCAGGCTCTGGCAGCGTGCTCCCGCTCGGATGTGGTCAGACGGTCACCACAGGAGCTTTCAGAGTGCAGTTCAACACAGAAGCCATCTCACAATGGGCACATGCCTACATGAGCCCCCCTCGGGAAGATATTCGGGGATCAATGCTCATTACAAAGCATTTCAGTTTCTTACATTGCCAGTTTCATGTTCAAATTGAAGAAAGAGAAAGAAAGTGCATCATACCACGCACGAAGAGCCCCAGTTCCCACAAGCAGTGCTTCTCTTCCCACATCCAGACCCCTCAGCACCGGGACTTGACCAGTGAGGTTTTCACTATCAGTCAATTTTATCATGACTGTTCCCACATTGAAGGCAACAGTAAAACCTCCCCCTCCAGCTTTAAAGACCAGGACGCGATCACTCATTGAGGACTATTTACTTTACATGGAACATTACACTTGCAAATCAAATCACTTCTTCACTCCCTGCCAAGGTAGGTGGGGGAATTTCTTGATGACATTTCTCTTTCAAAATGAGGGGAGTGCTGCTTTATTTTCAATTAGCAGCATGTGGCAGGTCAACACTTAATATCTCTGTGAGTATCAGTGAGGGCCAAGACACGTAATTGGTATTCCATGGCCCCAGGACAATAAATACACTTCGTGCCAGCTGCGGCTACGCAACCCTGCAGGATAATATTTCTCTGACACCAGCCTCTTGGAGGTGGGTGCGACGTCTTTCCGCCTCCTCAAGGACGATAACTCTTCACAACTTGCTCAGAGAAGAATCTAATTGAATTTAACCTAAGACAGGGAAATAAACTTGCAGAACCATGCGTCTACCGCTGCTCGTTTTTGGTCCAGCAGCACTACTTGGGTTTGATTTTCCTCTTCATAGCTCATCCTTGTTGGGGAAGGCAGGGTTGGCACTCAACGGCAGCGTTCCACCACGCCGACTTCAACGGAGGACAGAAGTAAAATGGGAATTCTGGTCACTGGCTACAGAAAGAACTCCACAAACAAGTGTGATTTATTGATCTGGTAACGCTAGCTCCTTGTAGCATCATTTCCAATGTATATACCGTCAAAACGCTCACAAGAACATTGCTGGGGGAGTGACCTTACCTGAATAAAATTATATTTTATAAGTCACAGGCAATATAAATGTATAGCACAAATCTGGATGCCTAGATGTATTTAAAGAGCTTAACATAGACCGTTAAACAAAATGCTTCTTGAATTACATTTAAAATAAATGGGTTTTCACTAAGAAATCCATACTTTATAATGTAAGAGAGACAATAGTGTTCATCAAAAACAGGTGCTGAGAAAAAAAAAAAAAAAACAACCTAACAACAAAAAAAAGAAAAAAAAAAAAAAAAAGGCACGTCCTGACAGCAGTAAAGAGAATATTAGAAAGGAGACTCATTAGAGCCCATCAAAGCAAATAACTTTCAGTGAAATTGTAAGAAAAATTACTTAACAAGCACTTCAATTACTTATCTGGCAAAAATCAAAACAGCTTTTTTTCTATGCGAGGAACTTGAGGCAAATTGAAACATCCAAATTACAGTTAACTATTTTGTCTCTGACAGAAAAGAAGATGGAAAAAAAACCCCAACACATTACAATAATGTTTTTCCACAAGCCAAAAACGCTTGGTCTCGCCCTCCACAGCCACAGTGTTGGGCAAGCTAAATTGATACCACTTCTCCCACACATCATCAGTTCCACCCCTTCAGCCGAGACCAAAATGACCAGCGGAAAGCCGAGTACAGCTCAAGCCAAGCTGTCGAGGAAGCCCTGCTCCGAGTTCAGCATCGGGCTGCAGCAGAGCAGAGGGACCAGATCCACAGGAACCCCCAGACCCCAGAATGCCGGATATCGCCTGCTGCTCAGCAGCCAGGTTCTCAGAACAGCAAATATTTGCGGTAGCAGATGTCAACGATGCGTTTTGCCAAGGCACGTCAGCGAGTCACGTCCCGGCGCAGGGAGCTCACGGCGTGGCTGGACTTTCAGACCTTAAAAGCAGCAAGAGCTGCTCTGTTTCATAAACACAAGTGTGATTTATTGTTCTGGTAACGCTGGCTCCTTGGAGCATCGTTTCCAATGCATCTACCGTCAAAACGCTCACAAGAACATCGCCAGGGGAGTGATCTTGCCTGAATAAAATTGTGTTTTAGAAGTCACAGGCAATATAAATGTATAGCACAAATCTGGATGCCTAGATGTATTTAAAGAGCTTAAGACACTCCTCCCCCCTCAGTGCTTCACATACATATTTATCAAACCAGAAAATATTATTGAAGCTTTCCTGTTAGAGCCTTCATTTCAAACCTCCTCACTATCTTCTTCCTCCAGAGACACTTGGGAAAGGAAAACAGGTTCAATGATACCTCCTACCCCAACCCAAGACTATGTCCTCTGCTTAAGGATCCAGCACAGAGGATGTTTTGCAGGAGCAAAGAGATGCCTCTCAAAGTGACGGCCCGCTCTTCAGTGGGACGGAGGACCTGGCACAGCCGAGCACCAGCTCCAGCTCCAGGCTCCCAAACGGAGCGTGCCACACATCCAGCAGTTCCTCGGAACCAGGTACAACCTAAACAATGATTTTCCTTTTTTTCTTCCCCAATCACACACCCTGACAACATCCCAGTGGTGGGTCAGTGTGGTTATGGGCATGGTATCAAGTGACTGGAAGCGCAATAAATCGACACAGTTGCTGGAGGGAGGAGAACACCATGCTTGTGAAATTGAAACACATTTAAATTTTACCGAGCTTCAGAGAGGCCCAAAAGGCAATAATGGCCACAATAAATAATAAAGAATCTAGAGCACAAGTCTTAGGAGAAGAGGCTGAGAGAAGTGGGGTTATTCAGCCTGGAGCAAAGGAGGCTCAGGGGAGACCTTCTGGCTCTCAACAGCTCCCTGTCAGAAGACTGGAGCCAGGAGGGATGAGGCTCTGCTCCCAAGGAACAAGTGATAGGACAAGAGGAAACAGCCTCAATTTGTGCCAGGGCAGGTTTAGGCTGGATATTAGAAAACATTTCTTCACCAAGGGCTATCACCCATTGGGATGGTCTGCCCAGGGCAGGGGTGGAGTCACCATGGACCTGGTGCTCAGGGACATGGTTTAGTGGTGAGCTGGCAGTGTTGGGTCAAAGGTTGGGACTAGGTGATCTTGAAGGTCTCTTCCAACCTCTTCCATCTCTTCCAACCAAAAGACATTCTGTGATTTTGTGGTGGAGTCCCCATCCCTGGAGGGATTTAAAAGCTGGGTAGATGTGTTGCTGAGGGATATGGTTTAGTGGTGATCTGGCAGTGCTGGGTTAACAGCTGGACTTAATCTTGAAAGTCTCTTCCAACCAGAACAATTCTATGATTCCATTCTATTTAGTATCTCCTACTCCAAGTGTTTTGAGTTTGCTGTTTCCTCTATCAGAAAACCAGGTGTAAAGCCTGGAAAGCACTACCCAGCTCCTGCCCCCAGACACATCACTCGCTTCCTATGGTCGGCACTTAAGGAAGAAGCCTGGCAGCAGAGCTCGCAGATGGCAACTAGATGGATCCACCACGGCTCCGAACCACACACCTCCCCTGGAAGCAGGATGCTCTCTCCCCTCTGGTATTTAAGGCCACTGAAATGTCATGCACTTGGGACTCTGTGCGTCCACTATGAAGGGTGCCAACCCCACGGTGCTGCCTTACTGGCACAGAGCAATACCTTGATCTTTACCCACAGCAGGAACAGTTTCTGAAGCCTGCAGGATATTGCTCCCCAGGATTTCCCTGATGGCGCCAGCCCGCCCTGGGCTTGCACGGTGCCAGGGGAGAAGCAGAGCCAGCCACCCCTGTGAGCTGAAGGCTGAGGCTCTGAAGGCTCTGCAGACAGACAGACAGACACAAAAAGGCTCTGCAGGCAGACAGACAGACACAGACATGTGAGGAGCACAGGCTGAGCGTGCCACACAGCATGGCAGCAGCGAGCGGCTGAGCGCGCCGGGCTCGCCGCACGGCCCCCAGCCGGGGCACAGAAAGGAACAGGGCGGACGAGACTGAAAGCAGAAAGAAGGGAAAAAAAAAAAAAGCAAGACAACCCATGAATCTCAGCACAAATGTGGTTTTCATCAAAGCCAGGTTGCAACTCACAGCACGAAGGAAGAGATCTAGACAGATAATTCCAACGAAAACACAAGTTACTCCCTAAAGCGGTAAAGGAGGCCCCAGACGGTTCTGTGTCTCCTCCGTTCAGCACTGGCTCTCGTACTGCTGTTAGCACAGCTCCTTTCTGCAGCCTTAGAGAGCTCTTGTACGACCTAAATAAGCTCTCTGAGCCTCCCTGAGCAAAGAAAGATCCCTGCCTCCCCACAGGACCAGCCAGCACTTCACAAGAAGGAGGGATGAGACATTGGAGGAGGCATGAGATATGGAGGAGGACGTTACTGCTGCGAGCTTAACCCCTGCACACGAGCATGCAGCTCTCTTCCCATCCTCTCAGTGCCACCTGGCCACAAAGACACCAGACTTCTTCTTTTGTGAAGGAAACTCATCCTAAAGATAGAAGTCGGACATCTGTCATGCCTAGAACAGATGGCTTCGGAAGAGGCCATTCTCAACCACCAATAATTTCCATTACTAGTTACAGCATCCCACTCCTCACCACCACCTTGTTTTCTTCAGATAACTGCTAAAAATGGAACCATTTCCTAGCACACGAGAGCTGGAGGGCCCTGAGATAAGCACACATGGAACAGTATTAATTCATAGTGTTCATACCCTAAGAGAAGCCCAAGTTTATCTGTACAGTAATTTTTCTTTTTATACCAGCACCAATTGGCTCTGTTTAAATACTGAAGTTCTTCCAGCATTTCACCGTACCGGGCAGCTCTGCCCTCGGGTCAGCAGTTACATAGCACTGTCAATCCCAACTTCTTCATCTTCACCAAGCATATAGAATGGTTTGGGTTGGAAGGGACCTCTAAAGGTGATCTAGTCCAACCCCCCTGCAGTGAGCAGGGACATCCTCTACTAGACCAGGTTAGGGCAGCTCAAAAAAAGCACGTTAAAAAAAATCAGGGGGTGGGAAATGGTGTAACCCAAGTAGTTGGCGCAACCACTAGATGTTAGACCATTCTTGGAAAGCTTCGTTTTGTTGGGTTTCACCCGACTCAAACCTTCTTTGAACAGAAACTGCTTCCCAGTATGGGTGTGCGTGGCCACCAGCAGGTCAGCGTCGCTGGCGCAATCCTGACCAAAGTCTGTCACTGCAGATGCCCTCAACTTCAACGTTCATCAAATCTATGCTGCACTGCTCTCACCCAGGAAGCCTAATCCCAAGATCCAATTCTTTCTCAACAGCTCAGACACAGAAGGGCAAAGTGCTTTGCTGGGCTTTCCCCACCTCCAAAGAAGGAAACTGCCCCAACATCAAACACATGAAATGTGGTTGTAACAGATGTTTACAAGCCAGGGAGAAGGTACAGAATACTGTAAAACTTGTTTCCAAAACGAGGCTGTGCAGCAAACACTATTTATGATCATCTCTTGCAATAACACACCTCAATAGACCGCAAGGATATGGTGGGTGTTGTTCTCCTCTCACAAGTGATAGCACGAGGAAATGGCCTCAGGTTGCACCAGGGAAGGTTTAAGTTGGGTGTTAGGAAAATTTTTCTCACTGAAAGGGTTGTTAAGCCATGGTACAGGCTGCCCAGGGAAGTGGCTGAATCACCATGCCTGGATGTGCTTAAATGTCATGTAGACATGGTGCTTAGGGACATGGTTTAGCAGTGGACTTGGTAGAGTTAGGTTAACGGTTGAACTCAAACTTGAAGGCCTTTTCCAACCAAAACAATTCCATGATTTTAAGTAAAATCATCCCTACCCCATCAGCAGACACTTCTGTGCAGACAAGGGACCAGGTGAAATCCAGCCAAGATGTCCTGCCTGTTCGGTGCCAGCTGCTGGAGGTGACTGGAAGCCTGGGGGGATACCATGCTCAGCTGCTGTAGAGCAACAGCGGTGATCTCGCACACCGGGACATGCCACATGGTGCTCAGGTCTGCAAGGGTGATCTCATGCCACCTCGAGAACATGCCCAGTTTATGTGAGACAAGGCCATTTCTTCTTTCTGCTCAACCTCTGATCCAAGCTCAAAGTCAAAAAGCACTGGGCTTAAAGTTCGCTGAACTTTAAACAAGGCTGACTTTTAATCTGGTTCAGATAAAGCTTTAGGTTAAAAGTTACTCATTCATTTTATTTAAACAAATCTGCTGACTTTTCCTCCAGTACACTTCTAAGGGATAAGTTTTTAAGTTTCTTATTTGGGATAGTCTCCTGGGAGCTGATCCTAGGTGACCCTTCATCTCCACTTTCCTCCCTCTTCTTGCTGAAGGGATCCTTGTGCTCTGTTCCACCACCTCCCACTCCAGCACCTCAGGATGGGTTCTCGGCTTGAAGCTTGCACTGACATCTGAGGATGTACACACTCCTGGCTACCTTGGGGTCTCCTGACAGGACGCACACCATTTCTTTTCCATCCTCAGGCCACCATACCAGTAGCTCCTGAGGCAGAGAACCCCCAATCTCCTCTCACGTAGAAGGAGCCGCAACACTCCAATATCAAAGCAAAGTCCCATCACACTATTCTGGGATTACAAATTTGCATTTCATTGGTCTTTTTATCTGGTTGGTTGGGGTTTTATTCTTGGTTTTGGGTTTTTTTTCCAAGAATCAGGCCAATTCAGCCAAAGTTCTCCTGATTCTGCGGAAATCTCTCTCTCTCTCTCCAATATACCACAAATCCACATATGTAGGTACTCGCATACCTAGTCCCACCTGTTTTTGAATCAGGTAAATCCGTTTAGGATACGATCAGAAATGGATATTGCTGCAATAAAAGCCTTTTCAGAAGCTGTCCAACATGCATATAGGTCAGAGTTATATGTCGTCAAGGGAAATCAGTTTTACAAGTCATCTCTGATTTTTCCTTCTTCCTTCTGAAGTTATTAAATATAGAAATCACTAGTTTAAAAATGCATCAGTCTGATGAATACGTTCTGAAGTCTGTTAGGAACAGTAATTTTAATGGTTTTTTTTTTCCCCAAAGTACAAGGGTAAAAATTATAAGCCTGCCCCAGTTTTTTGATTCCTCTCACTCTGGGTTGCGTATAAAGCCTTATCTTATCTGGGATCTCCAGAAGGCTTTATCTGTAGCCATCTCAAATAGGAAGGAGCACTGCTTCAGAAATGAGCACACTTGCAGCTAACCTCCCGTGCCCTTTCTGGGAGGTCTTTAGAAGCTCACCAAACATCAGAGCTCTTTCAGAGATCTCGGTAAGATTAGATCCCCAAGAGGTGAAGAAAGCGTCTGTGTGAGAGCAGGCAAGCCGAGCGGAAATTTCCCACGCGCTCGGCGAAGAGGTGCCAGCTCCCCGAACCCTTCGACGGCAGCGGGGCACCGCTGCTGCCAGGGGAGATGAAAGCACCCTGCTCTGCACCATCTGACCAAACACTCGCATGGCAGCAGCGCCGGTGGTTAGAGCTCGGCAAAACCGCTCCTCTGACCGCAGCTGTACTTAGAAGAGCTATTTTTAAGAGCCTGAGGATGCACAACACCATGAAGAGGCGGGGGGAGGGCTGGCGATGGATGTACGGGCTGCCCGCGAGGAACCACGTGCCTTCCTACTCTGTCTGCAGCTCCAAGGCTCTCCTCTTCCTCCTGAGAAATCGTCCCTAAGACCCTTCACACCCCTTCTTCCAGCATCAGCACCACATGAGGCGATGTCCTAATTTCTGTGGGCCTTCCCCACAGTGTAGTAGCAGGCAGCTGTCCTCCTGCCTCAGGAAGATCCATGTACCCACCTCCAGCCTTCCTCCCACCCTCCACAAACCTTCGTTGTTGGAAGTCCTTTCCTTATCTGCAATTCTGGTCCATCCTTTCTCCCAGATCCCTTATGCACGGTGCCTGCTTCAGGCTTGCATCCTCTGCTCACCAAGATGTTTCAGAGCTGATGCAAGGCAGAAAGCTGAAGCCCTGAATACCCAGAAACAGGCTGATACCAGAGTGGCTGCAGAGCCTCATCCACCACCAGCCGACTCCTGATAGAGAAAGCTGCCCTAAACTTGATAGAGTGGGTGGAGCCATCTCTACAGTACCAGGAAAACTAACAGCAAAAACAAGCAGATGGGGTTCAGCATGGATTAATTACTCTGTTAATCTTAAACAACACAACTACAGCTGCATTATCCTGTTATCATTAAAGGGAATGTGGCCCAAGGTTTTGCTGAGCGTGCTCCACTGGTCACCCACCTTGGAGAACCGTTGCTAAACATGGACACAACACACCAAGACACATCCGTCCCTCTCTCCTCTGCCTGTGACCATCCCAACCCAGCACATCAACAGTCCCTCTTCTCTGAAGGGCAGGCTCAGCCACAAGCCACTTTCTAAAGGAGCAGGGGTCAGAGGCTCCCACACAGCTCCACAGAGCACTGGGAGGTGTAGGGGGGGTGTGTGTGTCTACTTTTAGTTTTACTTCCCTATTTCAGATGTGCTCAAAAGAGGAATGAGAAAATCTCCTTTCCCATTTCAGATATCAACACAGCAAACAGCGTAACTGCTGACAAGAGGCTTGGGCAGACCAAGAGATACAGATACAAGAGACCACACAGATCACTCTGCTGTTTTTTAAATATACAGACTCGCCCAGCAGCCTTTGAAGGTTATAAGCCAGGCCTAAGCAGGCTGCCTAGTCTGAAACTGTATTTAGTAACAGGGGATTGAGTTTGGCTGTTTAACACAAAGACTTCCGAGTGTTTCAAAAGGGGCTACCGATTTTGTCCTGGCACAGAGGGAAGGTAACTCTTCAGTTCAGTGTTACCAAAGCACGTTAGGAGAAGGAATATCTGTGCTTGAGAGATTGTCTCGGCCTCAGCTTTCAGCTTTCCCGAAGACTGGCATCCAACTGAGGCCAAAATAATAGCGATCAGTCCCTGCTGCAGAACTGCATTTGCACATGTAGACAGAGCTGCCCTGTGCTCCCACAGCTCCAGAGAGAGGATGACTTTCCTGTCTACATGAGAGCCTGCTATCTCACCAGCCCACAGGAGGTCACGCCCCAAGACACATCTATGTCCAGTGAGCAGAGGATTTCCACAGGGGAATGAGGAAGAAGAACAAAACTAAAAAACCCTTTGTTTCCAAAGAAAGAAGAAGGAAGAAGAAGAAAAAAAATACCAGCTTTACAGAGGTGAAGTTCATTGTCTGATCTGCTTTGTTACTCCTCTGTTCTACACCCGAACCACACCTAACCAGAAGTCAAACTGTTTCCAGCTTAGTTTCCTTCTTGCCCCATGAAAAGAGCAGCTGCTGAAGATGCCCAAGGCAACGTGCCACTCTCTTTCTTTTATACTCACCTACCTCCAGCAGTGCCTCGCTGCTCCTGCCAATGCTACCCAGGCCCCATGCCACTCAGTCCTGACATCCGTGCAGAACTTGGCTGCTCTCTGCCCTCTTTGGGGATGGAAATCCAGCAGCCCCCAGGTAGGTAGGCTGCTGGAGTTCCACCACCCCAGCCCAAGCATTGCAGTTTGCAATGCTAAAGGTAACACAACCCTGGGTGGAAGAAGCGTTCCCTGGCCAGAAAAGAAGAAAGGGTGGTGCATTTTCCATATTAAAGATTCAGGTTTTAAGCAGGGGAGAGGAGATTAGCATGTTTCCAGCAGAGGAGGAAGAGGAGAGCAACATCTGGCACATATAGTGCCAGCAAGTAAGGATTTAAGGAAGCAGGTATACAATGAGGTCCTCCCAAACCTTCCTCACACATGAAAACAGGCAGAAAGACAATACTTGTATTTGCAGTCACCTCTAAAAATGTCCCCCCACCAACTCAGCTCTCCCGTGTGCAAGAATAAGGGGGAGTTCCAGCATCACCCCCTTCCCCAGTCACTGCAAAGCTCAGGTTGCCCAAGAGTCTTGCTTTGCATGATCAAAACTTTACAGTGTACGTAGTTGTATGCCAAAAGTGAGCAGCATTTGCACAATTATTGGACTAATCGGGCCCAAAGCTGAAGCCCAGAGCTCTAGGAATATTCAGTATGGGACATGACCTCTTGGATCAGCTTGTCATCCCAGGAGGCAGCTGCCAAAGGCTTGTAGTGCTGTGGTAAGGGGCAGGATGCCAAAGGGGGAGAGCGACAGGAAGGAAAATTAGTGGCACCAACAACAAAAGCTCTTTGGGCACATTCAGCAGGGGTGAGCTGTGAAAGCAGATGGCTCATTACTCTAATCCAGAGCCACCACCAACATCCCCAGAGGGTTTCTGGGGAAAGCCCTGACCAAAATGAGCCCCTGCACACACCTTAGATTAATTTTATGCAAGTTAGAATAACCACTGGATCTTAGGCATGTATCTCTGGAGCATAACCAACACATATCAACATCTACAAAGGCTCCCACAAGAAACAGAATAAATGTTTTACTTTGCTTTAGAAGAGAAATACAGGATAGTTGCAAGAATGACAGAAAACCCTTCCCATTTTCTTTACTGTCTTCCCAACTCTGCGTGCAACACGAGACGGCTGCAACGCAAACAGCACCAGTGCCTCTGAATGTACGTGGCCTTGTCACCCCAACAGCCCTGATCTTGCTGCGGGCATGTGAAAGGGAAAAGAGGGGCAGGGAAAAGAAGAGGAAGAGCCATGGTCATCACCTTCATGTCCAGGTTCCTTCACTGTCCACAGCGGTTCCGCAAACGTTTCCAGGCAGAAGCAGATTGCCAGTAGGATCTGTAGGAGATGCCGCTACGGGGAGCACGTTCACGCCCTGCACGCAATTCTTCATGCTCCCATCTCCTTTTTAAACGGGTTCTCTAGTCTAGGGAAAAAATTGAGAGGAAGATGTTAGACAGCCACATCAAACTGCTCAGAAACCACCAAACTGGGGACTACAACTGCCAGGCAGGACCACACAGCATGTCAGCAGTGACACAAAACCGCCCCGAGTCTGCAGATGCTGCTGTTCTCACAGCACAGCCAAGGCTGTCCTGGGTAAGATCAACCACCGAGCCGCCTACTCCTTTAAACACAACTCGTGCTCAAGTGAAACAGCACAGAGAGCTTTATTTTGAAGGCAAAACTCTGCTGGCAAAGACCTGCTGGATGCCAAACTCCTCAGAATCTAACTTCAGGAACCAGGGGCAGGGAAGGCAGATAATGCCAAGATCAGGGTAGGAGAATTCACCCTCAGCATTGGAGTTCTGGGTCCCTAAGGAGATCTCAGGAAGGCAGCCTGTATCAATGCAAGTGCAAAGCCTTTCCTGCAGATCCCTCTCCCACTGAACCATTAATAACAAAACTCACTGCCTACACTGATGCAGTGGAGCACTGATCATAGAATCATAGACTGGTAGGGGTTGGAGGGACCTCTGGAGATCATCGAGTCCAACCCCAGTGCCAGAGCAGGAACACCCAGGGCAGCCCACACAGGAACCCCGGTGGGGTTTGAGGGTCTCCAGAGAAGGAGACTCGAGACTGATGCACCACACTGATCTAACGACCCTTTCTGGAAACACAAAAGAGCCTTTACAGAATTTATTTTTCTAACCTCTCCCCTACTTCTGAAAGAAACTCACTGTAACTGCAGCACATGTCCTATAAATCCTCTTAAATAAGATATTAATCACAAGACTGTTTAGCAAGTGACAGCACACGGTCCGCTCAAAAAAAAAAGCTGCCTCCCGGAATTATTCTGCCCTGGGCAAGTTTCCAGTGTATGTGCATGGCCTGGCATATGTTTCACCCCTCGATCCAGCAGCTCAGCTTTCTGCTCTCAGCAGAAGGAGAGGTCCCAATATGCTGATACCCCAAACTACTGGCAGCTTGAACCATCCCAGGACCCTAACCCACTGCAGCAGGGGAGGGAAAGCAGTGGGGAAAAAGGTAAGCTGAAGCTTTACAAAGTGTGTGTGGAGAAGAGGGAGGAAGATACAAAAAAAACCCAAGAGAGGTAAAAAGCAAGAAAAGAGAGAGACAGGTTGGTGCCCATGCTTGCTGGGTGCAGGGACACCGGCGTGCAATGCCCCACCGCAAGCGCTGAGGTCCCACCAGCGCTGAGGTCCCACCAGCCCCAGCCGGTGCAGGTTCTCACTGGGTGAGAAATAATGAAACTAAAAACGACACTTGAGCTTTATGTCAAAGCGGGGGAGAACAGCAAGAGCTGGCTGACAGACTGAAAAAATAACCGTTCTTCGCTCCTCCCGGCCGGCAGCGAGCGGCCCCTGGGTGTAGCTGCACCTTTGAGAGCCACCTCGCCCAGCAAGGGGTCGGCCAGCGCAGCGAGCACACGCAGCAAGCCACCCTCGCCGAGGGTATTTGTGACAGCCAGCCTGCAGGGCTGTAAGGCAGTACAGGAAGGCTGGGTGGGTGATGGTGAGAACACTTACAGGCCAGGCTAGGAAATCCCCGGCCAGTGAGCTCAGCAGAGCGGCAGGATCCCCTTGCTGCAGGCTGTGCGCTAACAGCCGATGATCCCAAGTTGTGGGACCAGGAGACAAGAGGAGGCAGGGAAAAGAAGAGGAAGAGCCATGGTCATCATGGACAGCCCCTGCTGTCCCCCAGCACCACTCCCACTAACAGAGCCTTATGGCTTATCTTCTTTCTATGGGTAAGAAATTATTTCTCCTTCCCACCTTAGCCAGCTGCAGCATAACCAACTGCCTGGCAGCTGCTCCGACAGACGACAGCATCCTGCTGTCTCTGTTCTTCTAGAAGAAATGGAATTTGTTTATTGCTTAATTGTTAATGACGATTCATCCCCAAATTAAGAGATCTTGCCACTACAACTCTTAGACAACGCAGTAATCAGAACCCTGCCTGTCAGGTTAATTAGGGGCAAAGGGAAGATTGTTGAACCTCTGTGGACACCATCCAGGGGTGCCCCCAGGCCAAGCAATGCAGCAGCTCCCTCTTGCCAGCAGCTCAGACCAGGCTGCCAGCTTGGGTGGGAAGGCACCCACCTAGGCTGTGGCAAGCTGTCCTGCTGGGGAGCAGGGTCACGAGCACACACCACCACTAGCAGAGGCAGCTGAACTCTCCTGTCATGTCAGTCAGATGAGAAGATGTGAGGAACGAAGAAGCCCGGGTAGGACAAGTCTACCTGATGCAGAGGAGTAGGACGTGAAGCCCAGACCAGGGCTCAACCAAGAACCAGAATGACATACTGAAGAGCTTCAGACCAGGACTGCTCAACGAAGAAGACGAAGGCAAGGACCTGGAGGTGATCTGGAGGCAACAGCTGAAGCAGTTACCTGCCTCTCAGACCAGCCAACATACCCTCTCCACACAACCTACCAGTGCAGCATCTTACCCTCCCCACCGATGGTCCGCAGAGAAGACCTGCATTGCTACCATCTGCTGACCACTGAACTGACACAAGTTGGGGTGGTGGACTGAGGAGCCCAGCACTGGCAAAACAGCATTTTCCTCTCCTCACACATCACAGAACACTGAAAATAAGTAAGACGTTAGAATCCTGCACCTCACTTTGTCACAGCCTGCTGCCTTCACCAGCAGAAGTGTGCTCTGCAAGCCACCACTGAAGTAATGTTCTGCTTGGGGCTTTTTCCCACTAAATTAGAAAAAAAAAAAAAGGTGTCTTAAATAAGGGCCAAAGCCCAAATAAATATCTGTGAAAGGGGCAGATCAAAGCTGCCAGAGAGAAGTGATCCTTGCCTTGCTTCTGCTAGAGCTGCTATGAAACCAAACAAACATCTTAAAAGGAACTTTTAACATCCCTTATTGCCAGACCCTTGCACAAGGTCACACCCACGATCACGTCTGCACACGGGCCGAGTTCCTGGCACCAGAACTGTGTTTCACGGACGTTAGAAATGATTAAAAGGAGTGAAGTCCTGGCAATCTCCCAGGAGAGCACCCAAAACTGGCTGGGTACCCTGTGCATGCCTCAGGTCCCCATCTACAAAAAGGTACTTTCCAACAAATGGATTGTGATCCGCAGATGTTCAGACATTTATGAGGACCACCACAGAGAAAAAGTTGGGTCTTTGGTGCAGGGTTTAAGTGCACAGTGAGTAAAGCACAGTTTCAAGCAGCCAAAAAAAACCCAAACCAACCAACAAAACCCCAACGAAAAAAAAAACACAACAAAACCAACCACAAATATACATTTGTTATGCAAAATGAGCAAGGCAGCAAGGCACTGAGCAGGAGCTGTGAAACCATGCAGTCAGAAGCTGCAGCACAAACACAAGCCAAACTTAGGCTGCCTAAGTAACTTCAGTGCTAACAAAATGACAACAAAATTGAACCTTCTTATAGATCAATTATAATAATAAAAGAAAAAATAAACCCAAGAGGCATGAGCATAGTCTGAACTACAGGAATTCCATGAGCTGTGTTCATTTTGATGGGATGCAACTTAGCTTGGCTTTGATGCCTTCAGCCCAACAAGCTTTCGTCGACCCTTGCCTAATTCCACTGCTTCACAAAACTGCAGGAGAAAGACTTCCAACACCAAGCATTGCTGAAGCTAGAGGAGCAGGAGGCAGCAGTTTCCAGGGGAACTGCAAAAGTCCCTCCACTTTAACTAAAGACACATTTCCCCTTTGTTAAAGCAAACTGTAGGACAAGCCTAGGGCTGCTGCAAACTATTGCAACTAATTCCAGGTACACACCTAAGTTGGCCAGTTTATGCTTACGTGGCCCAACTGCATCTCAGAGCAATAGGTCTTTGCAAACACTGGACAAATTCAGCAGCACTGCAGAAGACACAGAGGGCCAAACACCATCCCTTCTGCAGAAAAGGGGCTCGGTGGTCAAGACAGCAAAGCAGTGAAGGCACTAAGGTGGTAGCTTTGGTGGGCATTTGGGGAGGATGCGATCGTCACTGCCAGACCTCAAGCCCTGCTGCCCAGGGAAAGGGTTACAGCCCTTGAGGGCAGGAACTGAAAATCCAGTCTTTACTGGATTGTATCTTGGCCACATGCCTGGGGAAAGGCACGCTCAAGCTGTGACATTAGGAGGATATGCTGGTGAAGAAATCCCCCGTTATCACACCGTCTCCTCCTGAGCAGAGCTGGAAACTCGTCCGTTGAAAGGCAAGTTCAAGCAGGACTTTGTTTCCCACACTTCACCCATACACAGCGCACAAACGGAAACGCAGCCGACCCACACAACAGCCGTGGCTCGAGCAAGGCCCACAAAGAGAGATTACCTGTGCAAAACTATGGCTAATCCAAGCGTTTCCACCCAGCAGCCTCACCCAGGCAATAACCCAGCAGGATCCTTTTTCCACACCTAAGCCTTGCATAACTTTCTCACCACCTTCCCCAGACAGGGTACTGTAAGTGCAAACATTTCTTTATCAAACCCATCTCGCTCAAGAAACAAAACTTCCTTGATTCTCCTCCCCAAACCGAGCTGCTCTTTTTCCAGAGAGCAACACCTAAGTAGTTTCTTCTCGGGCTTTTTCTAAGGGGGCAGTTTTTGCAGCTCATCTGCTCCGAACCAGGACACCTACTTCTTGACACAAGCACACAGCTAATAGTTTCCTGGTAACAGGCTATAAAAAAATTCATTAGAACTACTGGTAGCACCAACAGCTAAATTCTGTTTGGGGAAAAATAACAAGTGTAACTACAGCGAAGAGCAGCAGAATGTATCTGGGCATTTGGAGAGGGTTTGGGGTTACTGGAGTGGGGGTTTTGATTGGGTTTTTTTTGTTTGTTTGTTCGTTTTGGGGTTTGGTTGTTTGGTTTTTTTTTCAATTCCAGAGTATATTTTCATGACACCTAAGAGAAAGAAGGCAAAGGATGTGGGAAGGCTCAAAGATGCTCAAGGATGAGAAAGACGAAAAGCTCTCTGGGAGATGGCTTCTTAGGAATCTGGCAGGAGCAGAGAGGGGCTAGAAGGAGCAATCCTGAAAGGAGGAGAAGGTTTCTTGGAGCATATGGTTAGCCAGGCATTTGGCCAAAGGAAAAGGTGTGCAGCTTCAGTATTCTGGGCATGCCTGCAAGGTGCTCTTTAGGCTGCCCATCTAAAATGCTTCACAACAATGGCAGGATTGTGACACACACAGCATTAAAACATGCAATAACCTGTGAGGCAATTTCCTATGGAGAGAAGTGGGATGTGATCTTCCTCTTGCCAAGCCCGAGTCTTTTCACTCTAGAAAAGCAGCCAGCGATGGAAAAAGCTTGCCACGAAAACCCAACCACCAGCACAGCCTGCGGTCACCAAAACCCTGTCTGGAGAGCTCAGGGCACAGCCCTGTGTGGCACACCCCAGGTTTTTCTTCTCCCAGATTGGGGAGTTACAGCAAATAGGGGAGATTCACAGCATTGGAAGCTAGGAAGAAAGACCCGAGGCCTCTTGACAGCAGTGACTGGTTTTATCAGCTCACCCACTGATCAGACCTGAGAAGGCCAAGTGGTGCCCGTTAAGGGCTCTGACAGATGGGAGGTCTAAAACTTGTCTTAATCCTTGCCGATGGTGAAGCTGAGCCCTGAGCAGAACTGGCTGTGACAGAACAACCCCTTTTCTGCTCCTGCAAGCTCAGAGGTAGCCACCCAACCACCACACCAACCCACTTCAGTGCACGCGTGGCAAGACACGACGTTCACGCCCGAGAACGCTTCACAGCCGTGAAACGCTGGCACCAGCGAGATGATGTGCGCTCACAAAAGGAAGCATTTGAAATATTACCTGCAGGGTTTAACTAGCTGTCCTCACCCACCATAAAATCTCAGCTTAGAAGGGGGGAGGGGAAGGCATTTGTACAATATCTCAAGAAAAAGAAGGGTCAGGCTTCCAGAGTGTTGTCTGCATGGAGACAGATGGGAAAAATCAAGCCAAATTAATGTCAGGCATGAATTTTAAAAGTATGAGTTAACATGCATTAATGACCCTGGCACACCCTCCCATCTGTGGCTACAGTAAGCTGAAATTTCCTTCATTTCCATTCACTTCCAGCATGAACTAAACTAAATTTAATTAAGAGTGTCCACACGGAAACCTAACACCGTTTCTGACATCAAATTTTACAACTCACCCTTAATTAGCCTTTCTGAATTTTCTCCTTAGATTGCAAGTGTGCGATCATCTATCCATCTACTTAAACAATCCATTAATATCTAATAAAATATTTATCCAACGGCACTCCCCTAATAACCAGGAAAACTTCTTGACCTCAGAACACATAGATCATCAAACCGGGTCGATGCTGTCCGCCTGAAAGAGATGGGTGCTTCGCAAAGCGAACTGCAAAGTGGTATGAAGCATCCAAAATTGACAGTGGAAAGGCAGAAAGGAGCTACAACACACATGAAAATCAATTTGATCTCTACCCCAGGTGCAGACTTGAAGGAGTTCCCCTCGATTTTTAAAAATGCACTCCTAACCACACTTGAAATTGCTGAGCCGCATACACAGGGCCTAAAATATTCCCAGTCCACGCCCACACTGCATTACAAAAGAATAAAATAGAAGACAGCAAGTACTGACTGCTCTGAAAACCAGCAGATAAGTCTAAAGAAAGATTCCCTCCGTGCAGCTCTCCCACCTCTGCACCTTTCAGATCCCTCCGCTGAAGGTGGGCAGCCTTGCCACTGGCTCAGCACAACCAGCACAGCACTGGTCCCTGCACACCACACACGGGGCCGCTGCTCAACTCCCAGTCTCCATCACCTTCTCAGACTCCTCAACCCATAGGTGAGCTGCTCAATTTGTCAGATTCAAGGTGGCTGTTGCTTAAGGAAGAGCGTGAAAATGCCAGTGACGCCTCAGTCCCCACTTTGTATCATGAGCAGAAACCCAGTACACAAGTCATTCCTGAACTGGAAGTGTCCCTCCAGCATTGCTCTCCCTTCTTTTCCAGCTGGGCACGCTCACAGCTCTCAAAATACCTTTTCATGTTACAACCACATGCAATATTTATTTCCATCAAACCCATCTTTGCCTGTGGGAATCCCTCTGCCTTCAATACAAAAACACATCCTTGGGACTGTTCCTTCATCTCTGCTCCTGCCTCCTTCAGCCTAAATCCCATCTCTGTTCCACTAAAACCTGCTCTTGCAGCATTTCTTGGAGGTAACTCAGAGCATCTCACTTACTGGAGAGCAGGTTCCCCTTCACCACGTGTTTAGTTGAGAAAAATGCAAGGCAGATTCTGAAGCAGAGCTACAGACTCCATAAAATATACGTTATCAATGCGTATGTGCAAGCAATGCTCTGGGAGGAAATCTGTTAAGCCACAACTGGTTACTCTTTAATGATCTTCCCAGGAAAGCTCCACTCTTTCGTGGACATACGCCTTTGTGGAAAGTGAATTCCAAGGTTGCAAGAAGAGCTGTTAATAGGAAACAAACTTCTTAATCAATCTGGATGAGAGCAAAATCCACCCAGTGCCTTCCAGACTCTCCTAAAACAGATATGGTAGTTCAGTCAAAGAAGCACCACAAAGGAGCCAGAACACAACACTTCCATCTCTGCTCCCTTTCTGCTAATGGATCTCACAAAGTGCCCAACTGCCTGACAAGTCTTTACGCTGAACCTCTGCTGCAGAAATAAAAGCAGTATCAATATAAATTTATAGAAAAGCATAAACAAAACAAAATACTTAGTTTGATCCTAACAATTAACGATCTTGTACATTCAAATCTCCAATTTCCCTCAGGCCCTTTGCAAGGACAAAGGATGGCAGGGTTACAGCTGGGTCATAGGGACAATCGAGAAATAACTCGGTGATTATCCAGCCCTGGACCAAAGTTAAATCTGTAAGTTATGCAGAACTGTACTTTGGGGGAAGGATTAAAAAAACAAAACAAAAAAAACCCACCAAACAAACACAACATCCCAGCTCAGCTAACAAAGCATCATGCTGAAATTTTCAGTCTTGCCAGGCAGTGCAACTCAGAGCACGGAGGTGCCCTCTCTGAGCAACTGGAGAAGATTTTTTTTTTTAATTTATTTACTTAAAATACAAACTAATTGCTTTTGAGATGCTCTGTGCCCGAGCTGCTCTGTTCAGAGGGCACCAGGAGCTCTACGCTACCCCTCCACTCACAGTACTTCCCGAGGACTCTGTCTTGCCAATAAACTTTGGAAAAGAAAAGAAAAAAACCCCGAAACTCATCACTCCGAAATGTGATTGCAAGACAAAAAGCAGCTCCTTGAGATTAGTCATCTGCAGGGGGGAAACCATGACCACGGTTCTCTTTTAGTCCCTGGGGGGAGATGCATTTGAGCAAGCAGCTGTCATTGCTGCAAGGCTGCGGGGACAATTCCCGGGAGCGGCAGCACGCTCTGTCCCGCAGAGCAGGGACTCTGCTGGCACGCGCAGGGGTGTTCGCAGGAAATCCAGTGAAGGCAGCCAGGCTGATCTCAACCCCTTTGGTTTTCTAAGCAGCGGCTGCTGTGTCACAGAGACACGGCGGGGAAGCCAGAATGCCCATCAAAGAAAATTCATCGCCGCTATCAACAACTTTTTAATCTTTCTGCAGAATTTTACAGCGGAAAAAACACCAACTGCTTCCTCCGTCGCAAGCGGGAATGGGTGCAGTATTTACGAGGGGAGCACGAGCTTGCTTCCAGTTTCTCTCACCCCGAGGAACCCCAGGCACAAGCCGAGCTCTGTGCCAAACACGCCTGCCAGCACCACGGGAGCTGCTGAACCCAGATCAGTGTGCAACATTCAGACAGACTGGCACCCTGGGATGGGGGGGACGTGTTTAGGTTCCCTGCTTCCTCCAGCAGCACAGAGGTACGTACCAGCGAGCAGATTCACTCAGAGCAGATTCATTTCCAGTAGCTGCCAGTTCCCAGAGGAAACACACATCAGGAGCACAGCGAAATGTCAGCACAGTCTGGCAAAGAGCTCTCTGCTCCTGCCTGTGCAGATGTACCGTTCCCAGGCAAAGGCATCTGGGGCCACGGAGTAAATGCAAATAGCAGAGGCCACCCTGTCCTTTGGCATCCTGTTGGTAAAATGGAGGGGTATTCTCTGCAATGTTTCTACTTTAAATAAAGAGCTCACAAACAGACCTTTTTGGAGCTATCAGAAGAATAAGCAAGAGGCTGTATTGCAGCTTTCTGTGCAACAGAGGTTGTGGTAACATGCGAGCACCAGATCATGAGCAAATATTTAAGACCATCTGACGACTTGCTGGCAGAGCTGTAAGTTCAGAGAAGCCCCAAGGCAAGCACCCAAGGCAGAAAACTCAGCAGGCAGATGCCAAATGCTGCTGAGGGACTGGCAAACCCGAGCTAAGCAAAGGCACAACTCGGGACTCGAGAAGCCAAAAAACCCCTAGAGGACAGACCTCCTACGTTGCACAGAGGTGCTCAGTCACGCAGCCCTGTTTCTAGTTTCACGGATGAGCTCCTGCTAGCTCTCAGGACCAAATCAGATTTCATACCCAGGATCTGCAGGTGAACATGCTGCCATACACACATTCCACTTCCAAGGACCTTTCCCAAACCCTGGCACCAGTGAACACACCCAGAAGCACACGGTGCACACTGGGAGGCACACAGACAGCAGTATGTGCATTGCTCGTTGCTTCACGGCGTCCTTCGAACTAGGGGATCTACACTGCGGAGCTGAAATCAGAACAGGTAGGAAGGGGCTTAAGTGCTGCCTTAAACCAGCAAAGTCACTGCTTCACAGACACAGCTCTGAACCCTCTTTATCATCGTTCACCTTGTAACTGCAGGAATGAGAAGGAAAACTCACCTGGGAGTGGAACCATCAGGGAGGGATTTTATGGAGGAAGCTTTGGCTTCACATCTCACTAAAGGCTGATCTCCCGAGTACGTTTCAGAAAGGCAACAAACCTTGGTTTCTACTTAGAAGCAAGTGGCTCAACTATCTGTGTTTTTTCCAAGGTTTTTAATCACACAAGTGATTAGAGCATCTGATAACAATGATTCCTTCTGGCTAGACATCTAAGAGCACTTTTATACTGAAAGCATCTCATTTAATCTTCTAGTTTTTTAATCAGCACAATTATAATTAAAAGAACATTCAAAGGAACCACTTAACATTTTGCACTTCAGAGCCAAGTTACTAGGCAAGCAGCACAGACTTCAAGCACATCTGAAGTCACCAGGAATTTTAGTCAATCTCTATGAAAACGTTCTCCAAATGCAAACATTCCCAGCAGCAGGGCCACCTTACACACAGAAACAAAGCCCATCCTCAGTGAAGCAGTTACAGCAAAAGCTGTAATATGTAGGTCAGCAATCTAAGAAGGGCTATGGTTGAGGCAAAGTATCAGATTGATTCATAATGCTCTTTGATTGCTAATCCTGACCAGAATTGTGATTTGCATCGCTCTAGCAAGAGCCGAGAGCTGTGGGAAAGGCCTGTGCATTTTGTAAAAGATGATCAAAATGATTCTGTCAGATCTTTTATCATGATCTTTATGAACGTGGAGAACAGACATCTCTGCAAAGGGCTGCGTGCACCACCGAACATCTCCTGGGGAAAGGCACAGGAGGACCTGGACATCTGCATCTTTCCTGTCCACTCAAAAGCTGGCCATGCAACAGATCAAGCAGATCAGGAGAAGCACAGGAGGTGGAAGAACTTGAGATCGAGCATCTCCTCTGCACCAGCCAGCCTGAGAGCGAACGGCAGGACAACTTGACGTGGAATTTGGCCAGCATCCATTATCATCCTCTGCTTCCTCCAGCCTGGAGCAAGGCAGAAGCAGGGAGAGACGTGTGCTTCCCAAGTGCCTGTGGTTTAGATGCCTGTGTGGGCGGTCGTGCACGCACTACCTTCGGCAGAGGGCTGCCCTTCAGCGGGCCAGCTATCCTCTGACAGAGGCAGGCAGGGAAATAAGCCTCTGAAGAGACAGTAATCTGCTTCTGCTTCCTAGTTCCTCTTGCGCTACAGTCTCAAGGACAGAGTTAAAGATATGAAATGTTACTGGCTGCGTTTGCTTTGCCATTGATCAGACCACTGGCATGGGGTCCTACTGGCACCTCTAATTTCTCCCGCGTGCTTCCAGCTCCTGCAACAAGAGGATTCGACCATCAGTCGCTTCAAATCAAAATTTAAGTAATTGTCTATTATGTCCCTAGAAAAATAGGTCTCAGTAAATGACAACTCACCTCCAATGCCATGGTTTGGTTTTAACCAATTTACAGAGGATTTGCAAACAAACAGTAGCCACCAGAGCAAGCAGCCTTGCTTATCAAAGCCTCATCAACAAATATTTGTCTGCGCAGGAATTAGGTACCGAGATGACCGTGTATTCCTCCCACTTTCTGAAATTTAACCTCACGTTTGCTGTCAGTGAGACACGCACACACGCCGAGTGAGCACTGCAGCACTGCTGACAACGTGGCAGCTCACTACACAAGGCCCATTTTCTGGCCAGCCACTGCTTTTCCAGAGGCACAAATTCCCACAGAAGGCTTCACGATACATCCACGGAGCCCACACTAAATTGCCTCTGCTGTATATGAACACAGCCCAAAACAGAGCTCGTCCCACAGAATCTTGCCTACCTAAGCGAAGCCAGCAGAAAATGAAGGAAAGAAAGGCAGGGGGTAGATTCCTCGGCAGCCAAGCTGCAGCCCCACATGGCTGTCCTGTCCCTGTGCTGGAGCTCCCCAAGCACACACACCTCAGCACCGCAGAGCTGCTCCTCTCTGCAGCACCATCTCTCCCAGCAGCAGCAAACTTCTTTATTAGCTAAACCAGAAGAAAACGGATTATTTGTCTAGACTCATCATCTGCATCACCTCCAAAGCAGCGGCTTAAGCCAAGGCAAGGACATAGCTGTGCAGAGTAGAGGAAACCTGGAGAAAAGCTGCCTGCCCTTGGAGGTCCCCATGCCTGCTGACTCCAGCCCCTCAAGCCCTTACCCTCCAACAGCAAAAGCTGCAGCTAATAGGAAAAGTTTGCCTCATTAGACACTCTTGGCCTCTGTCCCAGAGGCCTTCTGGGGAAGATTTTCCTGGGAATATTCTTCCTCGCGGGGAAGAATCAGCATCACTCACATCTATATGAACTCCTCAGTTACTCAAAGCTTCCCTTAAACCCTCCCTGACACCGTGACCCAGGCAAAAGGGCATGTTAATCAAGTGCTTGTTACCTCACCTCGTCCTGGACCCCAGCAGATGTGCACAACTCCCTAAAACACACAACCAGAGCCAATAACCATGCTCTGCACCAAAAGCTGAGGACTGAGAGCTGCCCCCTTCCCCCTGGGTAACACATTTCAGGTAAGCCCTGCCCCAGGCTGCTGGGTTCTCCTTCCAGTGACCCCTTCCAAGAGCAGGATGCTGGTGAAGGCGTGCATCACAGCACTCCCGCATACTGAACATCATCCCAGCTCAGGAAAATTATTCCCCAATCCTTCATGTTAGGAAGGTCATAAAATCCCGTTAGATTAGCTACTAAGCTTTTAGGCAAGCGCAGTCTGGCGAGCGTGCCACCTAAGAAAGGAGTCACCCATTGCAAATTAGATTCATTCCTCACACATTAATAGGCAGCTCTGGTTTCTCTCTCACAGCCAAGAAAATCTGCTACATCCAGCTGCCCCAGGATGGCATCTTTTCCCTCTCTGGTATTTTTGTTTTGGCACTGCTGGTGATTAGATCCAGTTGCAGCGAGCGGTTATGGGAATAACAGTGAGCAGTTTCTCTTGCTTTACCTCCCCGGGTCTCTTCCACAGCCCCAGTTTGCAGCGGAGGCTCATAAATACAGCGACTGAGATTTGCCCCAAAAGGAAACACTAGCGCATGGCAACAGAGCAAACACGTTACACACTATTTTTCCTCTCTGCAGCCTGACCTGCTGCGAGCTATTAAAAACGCATGTAGCTACTTCTAAAATTACTCACGGCGCGTATCCCGTGCTACAACTCGCAGGTCCCTGCGGTCTGACCCACGCCTGCAAGGATCGGTTCAATTCAGATGAGAGTAAGCACCGGTACAAGGAGAGGAAGGCGCTGGAGGTACCGGGTACAGCTCTGCGTTGGCATCATCTGCCTCATCCTCTACCCGTCCTCCCTCGGTGCCGGCACTGGGCAGGCTCGGGCCAGCATCCACTGGCTTTTCTGCTGGGGCCCCGCCGCTTCCCGCCCCTGCCCTGCGAGAGGAGCCCGGGGGACGGGCAGGGTGTGCGGCCGGGCCAGGAGGGACGAGCAGCCCGGGCAGCCACGGCCACGACCAACTACCGCTTAAAAGTTTATTCGGATGGGGTTCTACGGAGAGAAAACCAAGAGGAATTCACAAAGTTACGCGGCAGCGGAGCTGGCACTTGTCAGTGAAGGCAGCGCCAGCGACGCTCCCCCGAGACCGCCCGCCGCTCACCCCGCGGCCCGGCCACGGCAGGACCCCCCCGGCAGCGGGGCTGGGCTGGGCTGGGCTGGGCTGGGGGCGGCGGGGCCCTTCCCGCCCTCCCTCGGCACCTGTGCCCCCCCTGCCCCGGGCCCTGGCCGGCCCGTCACTCACCCACCCCTCGCCCCGTCACTCACTCACTCACTCACTCACTCACTCACTCACTCACTCACTCACCCACCCGCCCGCCCTTCGCCGCCAGCCCTTCGCCGCCAGCCCGTCACTCACCCGCCCTTCGCCGCCGGCCCGCCCGTCACTCACTCACTCACTCACTCACCCGCCCGCCCGCCGCCGCCCGCCTTTGTTGCCGCCGCAGCCGAGGCATTTAAGCGGCGCTCCCCCGCGCGGCGCTGCGCTGAGGCGGCGGCGGGGCGGGGGCCTCCGGCGGGGCCGGGGCTGAGGCCGCCGCGCTGGGGGAGGCGCCGCCGCCAGCCCGGCTGCCTCCGGCGGGGACGGGGCAATCGGCAACCCGCCCCCCCCCCCAGCCGCCCGCCGCCGGGAGCTGCCCGCAGCCGCCCCGCGGGAAGGGTGTTAAGCGGTGAACGGTACCGGGGAGCGGGGGGAGGCTGGCAGCACCTCAGGGCTTTCCTGGAAAGAAGCAGTTATTCAGAGCAGGGCAGCGGCGCCACAGCATCCTCCTCCTCCTCCTCCTCCTCCTCCTCCCGCCATGGCAGAGCTGCGGAGGAGAGAAAGGATTGCCCGTGACCAGCCGACCCCGAGCCGGCCCCCGGGCGCCTCCTGACCCGCACCTACCTCCGCACGCCCCGCGGCACCGGAGGTGTGCTCGCCCCGGGAAGCCGTTAACGAGGCTGAAGCGTGACCGGTGACTCTGTTCCGGCGGAGGAGCGCCAGGGGAGAGAGGGTCCTGCTCGGTGTCGTACTTGCCAGGGGAAAAAAAAAGTTTCCCCGTCCTCCTGCAGAAACCCTGGAGTGGGAGCGCACGGCGGCCTTCCCTGCCCGCCCCTGGGGAGCTTTGTCTGGAAACGCACGGAAAGCAACCGTACCCCCGCGTAACACAGAGCCCGGCTCCAGCAACGCTGCCACCCATCTCCCATCCGCCCTCTTTCAACACCACACCAATGTATCCACGCTTCATTAGCAAGAGGCAGGCATCTTCTCCCAGCACTTTATTTCACTGGGAGAAACCCCACGCTCCCTGGCCTATGGCCCCACTGGGGTGAGCCCTGGTGCCCCAGGGCTGCCTGCAGCACGGAAAACGGGGCTCACGGCTATCTTCTGGCTTCTACTTGGTTCAGGCTTTATCCAGTTCCAGGCTCTTCTGTTTCCCTGTCAAACATACATAAGCACGAGCAGGGATCAGTGTGTGCAAATCTGTTTGGCCAAGTTATGTACTAAACAGGCTCCCAGCGAGCTAAGGTGACTGTCGTTATCATAAAAACTTGAACTCTGGAACAGGAGAGACCCTGGCCACTCAAGTCAAAAGTAGGGTCTTGACTAAATCAATGCCATTCCCCGCTGGGGAGCAATCAGGGCTGCAGGACACAGTGGTCTGTACCTACCCTGGCTGCTGCACTTCAGTGCTCAACTGGAAAGGGCAAGCAAACCATTTCTGGAGGCTATCCATGGTTTTCCACCTTGAAAGGAGCCGGCTTCTGGTCTGGGGTCGTATCCTGCAAGTTTGTGCTCAAATTCGTCATCTCGCTGTGCATTACTCCACAGCAGGTGATGTTCCTCTGCATGTGGACCTCTCCACTCTCACCGGAGTGAGGTCTTCCCAAGGTCTCTCTGACGTCAGAGGAGATAAAACACACAAGGACACATAAAGTATCTTGAGATAAACCCCCAGAATAGAAATAACCCACAGTGCTGTAGTGGAATGCATGTTTGCATTGCAGCACCATGCTTTCCCCAGGTGCTCCTCTACTGGTACCAGTTTGAGCCAGGCGCCTGGGGGAGAACCGAGCAGGGAGGTGCAGATTTCATGTGTGATGCAGCTCAGTGCTGGTGCCTCTCCCTGGCTGCAGAGGGGCTGCGTAGGGTGCCCCCTGCAAGCAGTTTGATGCACTGCCCAGGAGACAGGGGGGCAGAGCCTACTTGCCTGGGCAAATCTGGGGTGCAAGGCTAAGGTCCTGGCTGAGCACCCCATGGCCTTGAGGACCCTCAGCTCAGAGCTGTTGTTGTTGGAGCATGAGCACTGGAGCTGGGGTTTCACAGTGGGCAGATACTTTCCTACATAGGCAAAATGGTTTAGGGCACTTCCCGGCATCTCAAATCTGGCTAGACCTTACATATATGCTGAACCCGATGGCAGATGAGGTCCTGCGGCACTTTTGAGTAGGGCCATAAGTGAGAAGGGCAGCTGGCCAACCCGCATTTACCACTAATCGTGCTGTGTTTATGTGTGTGGATGTTTGCTCAGAAAGGTCTTAGCCTCGGCTGAGATCCTTCACTGAGCATCTTCCTAGTCCTTCTGCACTGCGACAGGATGGAGGTGGGTACCTGCTGTCACTGCAAGGAGCTGCACAAAAGCCTGCTGCCCTCCCCCTCGGGGGCTCCAGGTTGGTAACACACAGGCTCGCTTTCTGCCTCTCCCTCCACCCATTCCCCTCTTGCAGAAGTCCCCTGGTCCTCGGCTCCATCTCAGATTCCCGTTGTGCTGCGCTGCTTGCAGGAAGGAACGTAGCGAGTTCACCTGCCTGGATGGTCCAGGAATCCCCAAACCACTGTAAGCACCCCAACCTCACCTCCTGACACTGTACATCCTTCCCTTCTTGCTGTACTGAGTTTTCAGACCATGATGGTGCCTGAAGAGGGACCACCCATGGTGGAGGGAAACCTTCCCCTACCTTTGGAAACTCTTACAAAATCTGCAGATAACCAAAAGCAATCTTTACTGGAGCCCAGGAGCCTCTGTGGGGTGAACCTCACCCACTTGTCTTGCCGTGCCCCCGGGCAGGCAGCAGAAGAGACCACAGGGGGAGCGAGGGAGAGCATCCAAGTTCCAGAGGGATATGCTGAGCTGTGCTGGCTTTTTCAGGTTCATGGCTCCTACCTTCCAGCGGTGCTTCTTTCTGAGGAGCAAAGCCAGTGTCAGCATCTTCATCCAAGACATTTTTTTTCCTACACTGCAGAAGAACAAGCAGTTACAAGGTGAGCTCTGGGAGCCGCAATCACTCCTCTCCATTTGTCACTTTAAAGAGATGGGTGGCCTCAAAAGAGGAACATCATGAAAAGAAGGCTTTTGTCCTAGCTTGCTCTTAGCCAGCCCCAGCCACATACCGGGCCAGCTCAGGGACTCTTGTACAACCCCCAGCTTCGTTAGCTGCATGTCCCACTGTTGCTGATTCTCCATCAGGCTCAGTTCCCAGTGCCCTTGGTGGCTTTAGTGGAAAGGAGCAGGCAGGTCTGTAGGTCACTGGCTGACAGCTTTGCCCCCATGGCTATATTGATGTGACTTCTAGTCACGACCATCTCAGTGGGGCTGGGGCACGCTTACCTGTGCGTTGCTGGAAATGTTACAGACGAGCACTCAGCTGCTCAATGAAGTGATTAATATTTATGCTCCATGCCTGATATTATTAGAAGTCCAGGAACAATAGACAGTGCTTTTATGGGGCTGTTAAAAGGAATCTTCCTCAAAGACTCCTTCACTGAAAGGCCTATAAAGGTGGGTTTGAGCAGCTTTCACAGGAAAAAAAATATTTTGTCACATCTTCAATTCCTTAACTCTTATTAAAGCTTTGATAGCTTTATGACAAAAAGTTGCCACCTCCCCGGTTGCCCAGTCTGGCTTTCCTTGCATCGCAGGCAAACCACATGTGCTGGGCAGACCAGTCACACAAATGTCCCACCACACTTGGGATGTGCATGAATGCCTTCACCCTGTGCAATGGCAGAAGTTTTCACCCGAAGCTTCCATCTTCAGCAGGGTGAAACCAACTGAAACAAAAATTGAACTTAAGAGGACCCCAAAGCTCCATGTTGTCCATCCTCACTGCTCAAAGCTGCATTCTAACCCGGTCTTAAAAACATCTAGTGATGGAGACGTCCCAAGGCACACATTTTCCAGGTCTTGTTTAGCCTGCAGTTGGAAAGTTTCTCTAAGTGTCTTTAGAAATAATATTCCCCTATCCCCAGTGGGAGGCATTACTCTGTGGTAGTGTTTAATATACTTAAAGGCTTAACTCATCTCCCTAGTCATCCTTCCTCTGTATTAACCAGTGCCAGTTTGCTCAGTCTGCCTTCAAAGGTCATGTTCCCAACTTCTCCAGTCCTCCTTGCTGCCTCTCTCTGGTTCCTTTCCAGTCAGGCTTTATCTTTCATGTCTGTCCTGAAGCCTACCCTGCCCTGAGCAGAGGGAAAGGGTTGCATGGTGCTTAGACATGCACTTTTGTCCACGTTCTCCCTTTCATTTGCTCTTCTCCCAAGGGCATGTTGTTACCAGCTCACATTCAGCCTGCCAAGCACTGCACTGACCAAGGCTTTCTCAGTAACACCAGTGCCTGGCCAGCCCCTCACCAGCCCTCCCCATGCAGCAGCAGGACCCCTCCTCACAGAGAGATGTTGAGCAGAGCAGAGCCTGATGCCACTCATCCCCCTTGCCCTCCTGGGTGTGTTCCTCCTCCCAGCCCATTCAGCATCCTGGATTCTTGCACAGGCAGGATGAGTCTTGTTCTCTGAATTCCCGTGGGTGCACTTCCCAGGAAAAAGTGAAGAAAAACAAGAGTTAGGCCATGGTGTTTCATCCTTTGGCCAGCTCCAAACAGTCTCCTGGGGCTAAGCAAATCTACCAGAGGCCATTATTCATGATATCTGCATTGTATTATCTCCTGTTAGCCTTGGGACGTTGCTATTCCGTGGAAATATGACACATTTAGCCGGTAGAGAAACGGCAGACCCCAGGCAGCAACAGCAACCAGAAGGGAGGATGTATAATCCCCGCTGGCACACGTGCAGCATATACACCCAGCAACAATCAGGTTCAATTGTCTCAGATTGCAGTTGCAGACAACATTACAATGAAGGTCCACACAAGGCCTGAGCTAAAAAAAAAAAAGGTGGGTCCTTTGTTTCTTTGTTTTGTTTTGTTTTGCTTTTTTTCCTGGAAAATTCTGTGTCACTGAGTTGCCGCACGTGGAAGAAAGCAAAATCTCACTTGGAGTCAGGATTCTTCCTGGGAATGGCTTAGCACAAGTCCCAGCAGCCTATGTGCCACGTTTTCTCCTCTAATTTCTACCTGCTCAAATAGAGATTTTAGGCTGGTGCAGCAGCCTGGGAACTTGTGCCTTCCTCTCACCTGCCAGAGCAGGGAGAGGGGGCCGGATCCTGAGCTAGGAAGTAGCACACTGGGGATGGAGCTCTGCTCAGATGCCTGCTGCAGACCTTGCCGTGGAGAGCGGTCCAGGTTCACTTCTGTGCACAGCAGAAGGAGTCAAAGCATGGGGGAAAGGTGTCAGTGTAAACACCTGGAATGTATTAGAGGCAGAGTTTGCTTTTTGCTCCATCCAGACACTGAGTTTCACCAGGGTCTGTCAGGGTGCTGGATTTGTTGCAAGATCTGGTCCTTACTAAGTGGTATGAGCAAAACTCAGCGTGGCAGGTCACAGGAGGTGCTGTTTTTTCAGATGTGGTCAGTCACCCTGACCAAAACCACGTCAGCCCTCTGCCTCCAGGGCCCCATGCTCAGCACAGCTCTGTGTGTGCTGTTGGATAATCTCACTGGGCTGTGAGCATTATTTTCCAGCAATCCTGTAGGCACAGCAGTGGGGTGAAGTGGAGACACAGACACAGGTAACCCAGGCACGCTCCCTTCCAGCCTCCTCCCAGTCTGGTGCAGGGGGAGGTTGCTTCCAAGCCAGACTGTGATGCACAGCAACATGCAGATGAGAAAAATGGCACCGTGTCCTTCGGTGTTGTGTTCCAGACAGGCTAAAAAATAGTGACTATCCAACTGCAGGTAGCATTGTCTTTGCTTTCTTCACATGGGAGAGAAGGTTCAAGTCTGAACAACGAAGACCTAGGATGATTCCAGCGATCAGCATCCTCACAGCATTATGTATGCTGCTAATGTCTTCATGTATGTACTTGAAGTATATACTGCTTGTCTTGCAAATATAAAATGGGGAGGAAATGGCATCAGGCATTATTTAGATAAGAGAGGAATTCATATACTTTTAAGCTGAGAAGAATCACATTATGGGAATATCTTTTTTTCCCCTCACCCCTTCTTATCATATCTTGATTATAGTTAAAAAAAAAGGGGTAAGTTAGCCTTTCTAAAAAAACTAAATCTAGAAAGCTTACTTTTTGGAGAAAACAAGGAACACCTTTTCTGCCAGAAAGGGTCACGCAGGTTACACAACTTTGGCAGGGGAGCTTGAAGTCCTTGCTATTGTTACAGAACCTGCTGTCCTCCAAAAACCAATTTGCAGACTGGTTAAGTTCAAAACGCAACTGAAACGTTTTTAAACTACCTCTTAAGCATCTAAAGCAGTATCATAATTCTGCAATAAAGTCCAGTCCCACCTACCCTGCCAGCCATAAACCTCCCCAGGCAGCAGCAGGAGGTAATTGGCTTTTCCTGGGCATAGCTGTTACAGGCAGAAAGGGACAGGGGAGGACTGGTGATTTTTCATACTCTCATTTCCCAGAGGTGAGGATTGCAGCCCTCTCAGTGTTCTGGAGGAGGAGGACATCTTCCTTGGGTTGCAGCCAACAGCCTGGGAGGTCAAGGAGGAGCAAGAGGAATTTCCTTAGCCAAGAGCAGCGTTCCCCAGCTCACGCTCACAGGCAAGAGACTCCTGAGTTTTATCTCTCCTGGATCCTTTTTTCACTCCTTGCAGGAAGAGTGCTGCTGCCTGCAGCTACTACGTGGCCACTGTTCGTTCCTTTGGGTCACAGGAGGTCAGTGGCTATCCTTTGAAGATTTCCTGCCCACAGAAGAGCTGTCCTTCACTGCAGGCACAGGACTGCACCTAGCACACCTGGGACATGACCAGTCAGAATGATGCCAGCCCCAAAACTTCGCTTTCATTATAGTAATCCAGCCTTTGACAAAGAATACACTTATTTTTGCAGTGGCTCATGCTGCTCCCTGCTCCAGCAGCCCACGGTCAGGCAATTGCTGCAGGAGGAGCTGCCTGTAGCCTGCCTCTACCCAGCCCTTGGTTTGCTTTGGTGCAAAATCATCCCAAATCTGCCCGATTTTGCATTGAAGTGAGTGAAGAGATGTCACCCGCTGCACGGGGTTTCTTAGTGTTTGGGTTTGTGAGGGTTTTATTTTAGGGGGAGAGGCAACAAGTCTTCCTCGGGAAGGTAAACTGTGCAGCCCTGAAGTAGTAACACACCCAACCCGTTGGCTCTCCTCTTTGTACTGTAAACCATCATGGGTCAAAGATAAAAGCACATCAGGGCACTGTGACCGTGTCAGAAGCTTTGCAGGGTCATTTTTTTTCTCTTCCAGAGGAATATTCTGAGCCAGAAACTGCTTTTACAGGCGAGTTTTAATTTTGTTCTCTCGTCCCCCGTGAAATGCAAACAAACCACACGGCTCAAAAGTCAAACGAGCTGGGTCTGGGGTTGGCTGAGTCATCCTATTTGATTGTCAGTCTGTAGTAATTAGAACGTGTGCACTAAAGCGTTTCATTACACGGCACTCCAAAGTCAGAGCTCTGGAAAAAAGAGCAGACATTTCGGCCAATTCCATCAGCACCTGCCACCAGTGATAACATTTTAACAAAACCCAAGAATTCTAATGTGGAAACCATTCGATGATTCTTGATGAAATTTACTACAAATATTTTTCTTGAGTTTGTTAGGAAAAACAAAACAAAACACCCAGCAAAATAGATTATTCACTGAAAAATAAATCAACAAAACATTTTCAAGCAGTTCTCATCAGGACACACAAATCCCTGTGACTCCTCAGTGTCACAGACACATGCAAGGGGGCTCTATGAGCCTCTCCTTTAGAGGAGATGTTCCAGCCCAGCCTGGAATTAAGAAACAGTGGATCCAGCATAGCTACCTGGTGTATGTATGCATAGAGTTGAAGAATTAGGAGCTTATCTGAGCTGAGCTCAACACAGTGAGTCTAAGAAACCATTAAAGACACATCAAACCTCAGCACACACTGAACAGAGGAAGGCAGAGTCAGCAGAAACCACCGTTTCAGGTTCATCTGGGCCATGGAATGTTTTTGGACCCCCCGTGTGATCACAGTGTAAGGGAGGAGAGCTTTGGGTTGGACCAGATTTTTTCGTTCTGCTTACCAGAGTGTGTCACCCCTCCCAGTTCCTCCTCCGCCGGAGAAAAAGCCAGCGATGAGGGACCCTGCATAAGCTTGCACACTTCTGATGGGTGTTCTCATGCTGGCAGATCGAGTTGTCCAACTCACTACAGCAGGGCTGAAATTAAAGGATGTATTACACGAGCTTTAAGAAAATAAATCCTTGCTTACTTTCCTTTTTAGTGAACTCATGACAAGCAAAGTGACTTTGAAAGGTCCAAATATGTACTGCTCCTGCCTGCTTCTACAAACTTTAGGTTACCCTACAACCCCTTCTTTCCTTTAAATCTGGAGCAGTGCTTTGAATTTAAGGAAGTATAAAATGTCTTTCTCAAGTAATCGGCCACGTGATGTAGTGCAATGATGCACTGGGAACAGGTACATGTCATTCACATTAAAAGTCAGCAATTTCCCCTTGGTTCTCCTGGCCATGGTTTAATTATCATATGCATCCCTGCATCCTTGACACACCTTACACCTTGAGATACCAAACTTAGGTGCAAACTAATTAACTGCAAATGTGGAAGTTCAGGGACAGATTTCACAGCCGTTACTGGTGTTGATCCATGAGCACGTGTGCAGGAAGTTTGGCTGGAGTCCCAGCGAGGTGTTGCCCAACACAGCAACATGCTATAGGTTCTGCATTTTTAAGATTTCCAGAGAACTGGTGGGGTAGTGACTGGTCTTTGGTCTTTTGTGATGGTTAATTAGAAACTCAAGTTCACTCCATTCTGGTCTGGAACCTGCTGTTCAGGGGATTGTAAGATCAACAAATAAAATTCTTTTGCGTTCAGTCTTGATGTTGGTTTCCTGAAGAAGTGCAAGAAGTTGTTGTAAGGGTGCTGGAAATGCTGATTATACCACGGGCTGTGCCTGGGCTACACATAAGACAACAGGGACTTAGAATCTTCAAGAAGGTACAGTAGGGAAGGTATCCAACAGGACTTGACTAACTGGCACACTGACTTTTTAATCTATGTCCAAAATAGGCCTAAAAAGAGCTCACATGGTGAGCAGTGTCTGGAAAGGCACTTTCCAGGAGAGCTGATGCTCATGGCACTTGGCTGCATTTGTAGCATCACAGCAGGGCCCCAAACAAGCCGTGATGTGCCAAACTGGGACTGAGACCGTGCTCAACCTGAGCCCTGCAGCCTCATGATTAAATAAAATATCTATAACTTCTTCACAGAATACTTTGAGTTGGAAGGGACCTTTAAAGATCATCCAGGCCAACCCCCCTGAACTGAGCAGGGACATCTGCAACTGGAGCAGGTTGCTCAGAGCCCTGTTCAACCTGACCTGGAATGTTTCCAGGGATGGAGCACCAACCACCTCTCTGTGCATCCTCAGTCAGTGTTTCATCACCCTCAGCATCAAAAATTTCTTCCTTCTATCCAGTGTAATTTTCTCCTCTTTTAGTTTAAAAACATCACCCGTTGTCCCGTCACAACAGGCCCTGCTAAAAAGACTGTCCCCATCTTTCTTACAGACCCCCATTAAGTACTGAAAGGCTGCAATAAGTCATTAACAAGATCTCTTCTTCTACTAGAAGCATATCATAGAGATCATCAGGACAGCTTGCCAGTCCACTACTATAATTTAAGGTCAAGTTGCACTTTTTTGGGACTGATTTCCAAAATACTCCAGGGGAGAAATCTATTGTTGCCCCAGTGACTGGCAACCACACGACTCCTGCATCTTTGACAAGAAACTTGGCTACAGTTCTACTTGCTGCCCTAATCTGTCTCTCGGAACAAAACCTAAGCAGACACCTTCCCAGCCACTGGTACCCACCTCTACTGTGGGGTTTGCTGCCCGTGTTGTGCCAATTAAAAGGGCAAGACAAATGGCAGTGGGATTACACAAAGCAGCAGCATCCCCCAAGCTGGTGGCTGTTCCATTTCAGGCTCTCCCCCAGCAGCAGAGGGAATACAGCGTTTGTCTCGGTGATGTTTCTACATCACCGCATCACCAGCCAATCTGGGTCTCGCATCTCCCTGCCCGGTGCCGTGGGAGCTGCCAGGTTCTGCTGTTTTCTTATGCCAGTAAGAACAGGCTCCTCTGTGCTGCAAGGGGCTGCCCCTCCTGCCCACTGCTCCCAGAAAATTCCCGAGCATTGCCACTGATAGGACGAGTTTTCTCTCTTTAAAGTTCACAGTGTGCGTGTTTTTTTAGAGAAGCAGCTGTCCTGCTGTCCTTCTTGCTTCCCATGGGCTTGCCCAATAGCACTGGCTACTGTATGAGTGCTGGCTTCTCAAAAATAAAAACTGGGAAAGAGAAGGTGACAAAAAAAAAAAGGAAGAAGAAAGGAAGAAGAAGAAAGGAAGAAGAAGAAAGGAAGAAGAAAGGAAGAAGAAGAAAAAAGGAAGAAGAAGAAAAAAGGAAGAAGAA
>JANVCC010000030.1:19743547-19753863 GCA_025345505.1 Todiramphus chloris collaris
TTCTGCCTGCACCCTGCCTGCCTGGGGCCACATGCAGAGGACCCAGGTACACCAGCACCCACCCACCTGCCTGCAGGGAGAGCAACTGTTTTGCAATGGGTGGTAAAAGGAGGGAAGGGAAAGCAAGAGAGAAAAGAAATACCCTCATGAGGAGTCCTAAATCCCAACCAGCTGCTCTGGGCAGAGATGGGAGACACCCTGAAACCCCAGCAGCAGGAGTCCCAGCACCCTGTGGCCCCTCCCTGCCCGCAGTGCTCGCCAGCAGGGAGACACTTGCCCCTACACACGGTCTCTGCCAAACCTCTCAGGTGCATGGGGCTCCACATCCCCTCTTCCCCTTTCTCATCAGGCCCAGAGCAAATACACTCCTGTGGTCTGCAGGGCTCCTCCAGACACCCCAGCAGCACTGGTACCACCAGTCAAGAGTAGCCAGTACAGCGTCTGATGGAAGAGACATTTCCAGTGATGGGTGGTGGTGACCAGGGGGGTGATGCCATTTCTGTCCTCCAACAACCAAAAGTTATGAAAAATAGGGGACTGGAGGGCAAACACCCCTTTAAAAAGACTGGAAGAGTGATGCAGACCAGGTAGCCCATGGTAGTTGAGCTGGGATTACCTCCACCACGTTGTACAAATTCTGCAAAGCCCCAGACAGCAAAAATAAAACCTGCAAAGTTTTTCTTTCAGCTGGCTGGGGTCATGGCTCCCCCCACCCTACAGCCCAACCCACCCAAGGAGGGAACTGCAGGAGCATCTCTGCCGACACTGCCACCAAGGGCAGTCTGAGACACCAGGAGGAAGCCACCCCACGTTCTCCTGCTGCTCTCCACTGGAGCCATGGCTTTTTTGGGGGAAACAACTGCAAAGCAGTGCCTGGTGTTCCCTGCCCGGCGGTGCCAGGACAGTTAGCACCATCTATTGTCCAAACCTCACAGCGGGGGGACCTGGCTGACTTGAGTAAGGAGGAAATTCATGTGTGTAAAGGAAACAGCTCTTTTCCATGCCTGAATTATTCAGAAATGCTCTTCCAATAAATAATTCAATTACTTTGTAAAAACGCGCCGTTGACGAACGCAAGTAGGCTTCGGGGGACTGCGGGATTATCAGCTGCATGCTGCATGGAGGTGTTCATTTTAATGGGCAAGCAGAGCTCTCATTAAATACCTCGTTAATAGCTCAGCCTGTGGGGCAAAGCCAACGGGGAAAGCTGGGCAGAGGTGCGCTCTCAGGTGCCTGGTCGGGAAGATGTGCTCACTGCTGGGACCGAAATCTTGGGAGGATGTTTTGGCAGGGGATGCTGCAGGGGAGTGTTCCGCATACCAGATCACTGAGGTTGTTTTTCTGTTCCCTGCTCGGCCTCTTCCCAGCACAGAACGAGCCCCAAAAAAAAGACCAGCCTGTGCTAGAAGAAGCCAGTACCTGGCTGAGCTGCGAGTTGGCGTGAGAGCGGACAGGAGTTGGACGGAGTCCCGCATAACCCCCTCCACGGGCCCTTGGCTGCTCTCCCCTGGCACAGCCTGGGGAGGCCAAAGCAGCACCCTCATCTCACCAGCACCCTGGGAACAGCTATAACAGAAATTAAAGCAGCTTTGAGCAGCATTTACAGGGCCCCATTTCCTGAACAAATGCATCTTGATGTCCCTTTTCGTCATGAGAAACCCCGCTGTGCCAAGATCCCTCGCCGGGAGCCAAGCGGGGGATCCCCTGGGGCTGGTGAAGTTTATTTTGTGATCACCAAGAAGAGAAACAGGCTGTTGCTCAAGCCTGGCAAGGAGCTGCTCTGCCCAAGCTGCCCATTGCAGGGAAGAAAAGAGCCCGTTTGTCCATGTGAAACGGGCCGAGAAATCGGCAACCCCGCTGCTGAAAAGCAGAGTGGATTCATCAGGCAAAGGGTGTAAGGGGCTCCCCTGGTCCTTCCCCAGTGGGAAGAGGGAAGGAGGACACTGCACGGGACAGGGTTTGGGCGGTGGTGGCATCACAGAGAACCGCACTTGGTGGCTCTGGCCCGTGCTGATGGCACCAGCTCTGCGGTCCCTTTTGCTGCTTTTCCTTCGGGGGGAAGGGTGCGGGTGGGCGCAGGGCCCGTGGGGCTTGCAGCACCCAGGGACAGAGCCAGCAGCACCCCTGGCACAGCACCCCTGGTCCCTGTGCTGCTCACAGCCTCGGGCAGCACCAAAATAGCCCAGAAGAGCGTGTGGGCCGGCTGGCTCCACGGCGTAAACAGCCTTGGCTGTTCCTAGCGGAGCGGGGATTGTGTGTTGTTCCTGGGACGTGCGGTATCCAGGGCCAGGGGGAAGATGAGGGAAGGGCCAAGCATCCCTGAGGGACAGGGAGCCAGGGCAGGGACCAGTTCCCAGCAGAGGGGCCCCAGCCCTGAGGCTGGGGGGATTGCAGCAGCCTCAGGAAGGGCTGACTGGGGGCACAACAAGGGTTCCCATGGGCCGGGCTCCACCCCGGCACCCCGCTGGGGGAGGGTAACAGTGGGCAGTTGGGGGGGGTCCTTTTCTGGCCCCCATGGCATGGATCCTGCCCACAGGGCCAGACTGGCCTGGTTAGTCACCTTCTCCTTAGACCTTCTCCTGAGGCAGCCATCCTGACCTCCCCACAGCCAAAGCACACCAGTGGGGATCACGACTGCGCTGTTGGAGCACGGCTGATAATGAGCCTCCTGCTCTATTTTATTCCCATTTATAGATAGCTAAATATAACTTCCTGCTTATTTTTAATTCTTCACGAAGGCTGCGACCCACAATCCATCAGATCAGTTTTGTATTTTTCCTATTTGCAGCCTTGCATCAGATCCAAGAGAGAAAACAAAGTCTGGCTCAGCACAAGGTTCGTAGTCGTTAGGTATGGGCAGTGTGTCCTGCACCAAAGGTCTGGTGACCATGGGGGAGGTATTGCAGGACTTGTAGGGCAGAGGCTTTCTTTGTGACAGAAAGACCCCCCCCAGACCCAAGCAGAGCTGCTGCCAGACCAGCTGTAGGAACTGCTGGTCCAGGCTGCATCTGGTGGCAGGTTTTGCTTGTCATCAAGCAGTGCAAGGGCATTTTAAATGTTTTCCTATCACACAGCCAGAAGCAGCTCACTGGATTGTACAATATCTCCCTCTGCAGCGGGAACAGGAGACAGCACCAACTCACAAGCCAAGTTTGTAAGACCCCATAATCTCAAGCAAGTGCGTTGGGGGTTGTATCAGCTGCTTGTACCCCCAGAGATAAAATTCCACCCCTCTTCTGGAAGGCAAGGATAACAAACTTTTGGGAGGATACTTGATGGATCACTGAGAGATTTATCACTGTGGTATTTTCCTAACAGCTGAACTGCAAGGCCGTGCTGTAATTGCTGCACTACCTATTAAACACATCAGGTCCAGTGTTCAAATCCTGGCACTCTAGTAAATACCCAAATCATGCATTTCAGCATTCAAGCTGAGAGGTGGGAAGGAAATCAGCCTTGTCTTGCTCACACCCCGGGCAAAGGCAGACAGACGAAAACCTCTCATCTCCACTGACAAAACATTCCTCTTTTAGTTCCCAGATCCCAGTTCTCCGTTCATTGTCCAGGAGATGAGACTTTGACAGAAACATCAGCATCCCATGCACACAAACACACACTTGGCTCTAGCAAATCACCTTTATAAGAAAGAAGCAGATCCAAATAGAACTCTATCATATTTTACTGGGGTTGTGTGAGAGATTAAGTCTCCACATTGCATGGAAAAACCATCACCCTCAAAAAATACTGAAAGTTCTTCAAATGCTGGACTAAGGGTTTGACCAAAATAAGGCAGGCAGTGAGCAGCTGTCCTGTGGCTCCTGCCTCCTGCACTTGTCTCCTCTGGACTTCAAAATTCACCCTTGCTGGCTCCTAGCTCTACAGATAAGAAATGATGTGTTCCTTTATGCGTTCTTTTAGTCCCTCCAGATGGCCAGGTCTTTACAACAACTCAGTAACTGGGGATACTGTCCTGCTGACATTCACTTGGATGAGTTTCCCTTCTCCCAAGGACACCAGCTCCCCACACCTGGTTGCAACAACACACAGCACACTGTTCTTTTCCTGCTCTGGTTTTGCGAGCCCAGGTTTGCCAAGGTCCCGCCTAGCTAAGCTTGAACTGCCCTAGAGCAGCTGAGGAACACCTCAGCTCTCTGAGGTTCAGTCTCCGTTTTGGAAGGAGACACAAGGAAAAAAAGACTCTGTTTTGACCTAAAGCCAAAATGTGCGATAGGTTGAAAGCCATCTGTGAGGCTGACTCTGATGATTTACAGTAGCACTGGCACATCCTTGGCTGGCTTAAGACAAAACTCTTCCCCCAGTGCTGCCCTGCCCCTTGGGCAGCTTTGCCCTTCTTTGGTGAGGCAGCAGCCTCCAGGCAGGAACAGCTCTTGCCATTAAAAGGAGAAGCCCGGACTTCTCACGCAATAATTCCTCGACTAAGATGCAGAAAACAGCCCATGCGAGTGTGTTACTGCAAGGCTGTAAGACACACTTCCTCCATCAGCTGCTGACAACGCTTCCCAGTTTACACAGTGCAGCAGCTTGTGGTGTAGAAGCCCAGCAGGAGAGTCTTTCACATGGGCCTTCTCCAGCAGACCATTGCTCCTTCCATTCCTATCAAATTCCCAAACTCATCTTTTCCCCACAAAGCTATCCTCGCCAGCTATCCCAATGCGACTGCCTTACAGAAGTGGTCCAAGACTGAAGTAATGTCCAGGAAAAACGAATGGGAAAACGCAACCTTTAGGTCAGCATGAGCAAAAGCGAATGGGAAAGGCAGTGTCTGAGCTGACAACTCCCTGTGACCTTAGGGATAGTGATGTGGTAGCTGCACTTCATTTCTAAGGAGACTGCAGCAGGACTCAAAGCAGCTGGTGAGTGAGATTCTTTTTGTCTTCCTCTTACTAAGTTCAGGATTTTCTCTTCTTTTGGGCTGAATCAGATAGACAGACTTTTCTGTTTGCGAGATGTTTCCTTCCTTAGAGTTCTTCTCAGAACAGGCAGTGAGTATTTTAAACCAAAAATAGCTGATCTCCCATCAATTCATACTCCTGTTTTTGGAAACACTATTTAGATATTAAAAGTCCCAAATCAAAAGCAGTCAGGAACCAGGGCGAAAAACCACATGCTTGTAACAGCAAACTCTGCCCTGGCACCTTTTGATTCACCTCTTTCCTTGAAAACTCCGGGGAACTTTGGGTTTGCCCCAAATCTCCCCGAGTCGTATCAGCTCCTTGCCAGACGGCTTCACCACCCAGGTTTAAGGTGTGAACCCCTTGGAGCAAGTCACCACTGGAACATCAGCAAAGACTATGCAAAAAGTCATTACAAAAAGAGGGAAGAAAAAAAAAAAATCAATATTAAGCCAAGCCTGTGGTTAATACCCTTTGAAGAAAATAACTGGATTTGGGAAACAGATGGAGATTTTTTCGTTCTGTGTTTTGCAGAAAGAGGTGGGGAGGTTTTAAAGTATAAATATATAATATTCATATAGTGTTATGTGAAATCTGAATTCTGAATCATGGTCTGGATCACTGTGTAGCACTTATGAATCTCATTGTTCTCAGGGATGGTGTGCTGATTTCTGCTGATAAATGAATAAGCTTCATATAATGCACATGAGCTTTTACTATAGTAGCTGCAAAGGGAATACCTGAAAGCCACCAAGAGTACTTGGTTCATCTGTTAGTTGTCCAAAAAGTACAACTGACATTTAAATACAGCAGATTATTTCATGTTACACTGCCAAGCATCAGATGGAAAGACCAAAAGAAATGGAAATGGTGTAGCAAAAGGGTATTATACTTAAAGCAGAGTTTAAACTCAGAGCTAGCAGACAGAGCTTAACCTTTCCCTTTGCAAGAGAATTACTCCATTTCCCAAACAAGCAAACCACTCGTGCTTGAGTCAGAACGTAGCAACCGAAGTAGTTTTCTGTTTGTATCTCACAACACTTTCCTTGTGAGAAAGGAGTAAACCAGTGTGTAATCTATTGGCAGCGAAAGGATGCTGGGGACAGGCATCGCTTCGAGCCCTTCAGAAGAAGCTTGATGGGCAGCTGCCAGGAAAGGTCCCTGCAGCTCAGCCTCAGCTTTGCACCGCTTTTGACCTCCTTTAAGGAGGGTTTCTTTTGCACCAGCAGAAGACCTGGCTCTGGGGCACACGTTGCTACAGCCCAGCCCCATCACAAGGTGCCATGAGGCTGCTGCTTTGCCAGAGCCCAGCAGGGCTGGGAGGGTTTTAGGAGTTCCACAATTTTATGCCCACCAAAGTCATTAAGCAGAGCTTTGAAGTTTTCTTCAATGCTTCCCCCCCCACCATTATCCTGTAAAAACTGAAATCATGGTAGCTACTTTGGTATTGTCACAGTTGGCAGCTCAGCCCCACGCAGCCACTCACTCTTTCCTCCCCCAGTGGGACGGGGGGGAGAGAACTGGGAAGGCAAAAGGGAGAAAACTGGTGCGTTGACATAACAGTTTAATAATTGAAATTAAAATAGTGATGATAAGAATAAATTGTAATGAGAAAGAAAGTAACAAAAAAAAGAGAGGAATAAAACCCCCAAAAGACAAGTGATGCAGATGAACACAGGAGCTCACCACCAACTGAACGCTGCCTGGCCAGTCCCTGGGCAGCAGCCCTGCTCCCCAGCAAGCTTTCCCCTGGTTTTACTGGGGAGCAGAACATCATATGGTCTGGAATATCCCTTCCCTGTGGTCAGCAGGGGTCGGTCGTCCCAGCTGTGTCCCCTCCCAGCCTCCTCACTGGTGGGGTGAGGAGCAGAGAAGACCTTGACCCCGTGTGAGCCCAGCTCAGCAGTACTGAAACCATCCCCGTGCCACCAACGCTTTCCAGTGCAAATCAAAAGCACAGCCCTCTATTAGCAATTATGAAGAAAATTAACTCTCCCCCAGCCAAACCCAGCACGGTTTTTAACTTTCCTTGAAGCTCGGCCGAGAGCTAATAAGACATTATTTAAAACCCGACATTTAAATAGCTTGCCTAGGAAAACCAACCCTGCAGAGGAATTGCTCCAAAATGCTATTTTTCTTGGAAATTGCAGAGCTAAGGGACTCTAATGGCCATGCTGTTCCTCACCTTTTATTGCCTATTATGCCACTTACAGTCCTCGTAACAGGACACCTTTATTGTTCCCTGGCATCATCTCTGCCCGGGGAGCAATATCACACAACAATAGTCATTTTAAAATACCTGATTCCAAAAAGCCTGACCCAAAGCCCACCGAGTTCCCTCTGCTTCCTGGGAGCATCAGAACAAAGGCCCAGGCAGGCTGTAGGGTGTCACCACCGACCTGCTTACGATACCACGGTATCATAATTCCATATGGTGTCTCAGAGGAGATGGGAAGCCCAGCTGGAGCTTCCGTCCAGGTCAGAGAGACCCAGGTTAGAGGGCTGGACACGCAGCGATGAACCACCAGCTCAGCTGAAAGGCTTTGGAGGTTCTGAGGTTCTCTGTCAGACCCGTGTGTCCAAGCAGCTGCCCACTCAGCCGGGCAGAGGTCAGAGCGTGTCGTGGCAACTCAAGCAAAGCCTTGCAAAGAACTCGGCCACCGATACCCTGGCATCTGCTGTGCTTGGTCCTGAGCTCCAGCTGCGCCCGTGCAAAGAGCCTGCGAGTGCTGTGGGGAGTAACTCTGGCATCTGCTCCTCTCCACGCTGGACATGCTCCTGGGCTGAGGTCCATGCTGCTCCCAAGGGCCCCAGCCCAGCTTGGCCAACGGAGCTCACGCCAGCACCACGCTGGACTCGGGGTGAGCAGAATTGTTTTCCTTCAGATATGTTGATTCCAGCTTTAGTCTTCCTGGCCTTGTCGTTATTCCAGGGTGGGATTTTTGTTCTCTTCCCCCCCCCCATTAACCTTTAAAGTTAACAAAGCAATTGTCTACATCAGGAACCAAGGATGAAGGGCCCAGCAGGCTTCCTCCTTTGCTCGCTGCTGCTGGTGGCCTCCCATTGCACAGAGGTGGCTGCCCAGGATGACCAGCCTGACCCCAAAACTTCATGTGCCAATTGGATGGGAGGAGCACCCGGCTACCCTGGCCACAACGGGCTCCCAGGCCGGGATGGGAAAGACGGAAAAGACGGACTAAAAGGCGAGAAAGGAGACGCAGGTCAGTGAGGAACAGGGGGTACCTCAGCCTGTGGGAGGTCTCACATCTGGGGGGGGGTCCCTGCCTACTCTTTGTCCCAGTGGCTTTTGAGTATCTCCAGGGATGGAGATTCCACAACCCAAGTCGAAGAGTTTGGTCTGGTGGTTGTTTCTCCAACTAATGATGTTTTTCAGCCGTGGCACTCTCAGCAGCTCCGCACGCAGCTTGGGGGGGGAACAGGGTGGTGAACGGGCTGAGTCGGCTCATGGGGGGGTGTTGAGACCACCCAGCCTTTCCTCAGCTCTGTGCTGCTGAGCAGATCCTTATGCCACAGCCCCCTCTGCATTTGGGGCTGGTGGGTGGCAGCTGCCAGCACGGTGCAAACGGAATTCCCTGTCCCCACTCTGTCCCTCAGGTGTGCAAGGTCCCAAAGGCGACCAGGGCCAAACAGGACTGCCAGGCAGGGACGGGCCAATGGGAGCTCCCGGATACTTAGGGCAGAAGGGGGAGAAGGGGGAAAGCGCCTTCGTCTACCGCTCCGCCTTCAGCGTGGGGCTGAAGGATCGAGCCCCCCACCCTAACGTCCCCATTCGGTTCAGCAAGATCTTCTACAATGAGCAGAGGCACTACGATGCCAGCACCGGCAAGTTCCTCTGCAGCATCCCCGGCACGTACTACTTCGCCTACCACCTGACAGTCTACCTGTCGGATGTCAAGGTCAGCCTCTACAAGAAGGACAAGGCGGTGATCTTCACCTACGACCAGTTCCAGAAGAACAACGTTGACCAAGCAAGCGGCTCCGTCTTGCTGCACCTCAGCAGCGGGGACGAGGTGTGGCTTCAGGTGTACGGGGATGGGGACAACAACGGCGTCTACGCCGACAACGTCAACGATTCCACTTTCATGGGCTTCCTCCTGTACCCAGACATGGATGTCCATTAAAGCAGGGGCTGCTACACGGGAGAGGATGAGGTGGCTTAACCCCGGACGGCGTCCTGGGGCATCAGCGCTACAGCTACACTGTATTTACCAGAAAATTGCCTGCTGGGGGGCAACGATTGCCAAGGGTGGACCTCATCTCCTGTGAAATCAGTGAGGTTGTGCACGAGTAACTTCCACGGGAGCCAGAGTTCACTCCTACCTCTGCTCTTGCTGTCCTTGGAGAAACCTGGGCCCAGGGTGACACACCACTTTAACGACCTAGGTTCTTTTAAACCAAGGGTGCACATTTTAGCCAGCATTTTAAAATCTGAGTAGAAGAGGGAGCAGACTACTCACAAAAGCCATCTCTGCTCTTGTTCTCAGCTGGAACAGATGTCTCTGTTTTCCCCACCGTAACTCACTGTCTTATTAGGACCTTTGACTTCCACCCATGGTTTGTTTCCCTTCTTTAGCACAGATCTTTGAATATATTCCAATTATCAACTTTCATTTATTTTAATCCTTTGTTTTTTTCCTTTTATGTTTATCCCTTATCATTATCTTCAAAGCATGCTTATTTAGGGCAGGGATCTTCTCTGTTTATCTGAAAAGCCAGTGAGGCCACACAACAAAAGCAGCCCATTGACCATGTGGCTTTGGGGGTCCCGAGGTGATCACAATCATGACCTCATGGTGGAGGTGTCCCTTTCCAAATCGCTTGTCTAGCACTAGAAGTGATGACACAAGTACTTGAGGCTACCAGCATGGGGGCACATGAGCAGCAATCTTACAGTTTCCATCTGCAAGCTGGCAGGATCCTGTCCTATCTTCCCTCTGAACAGCTCCCAAGTGCAGTCAGAAGTTGAGATCCGGCAACCATGTTTCTACTTTTCCACACCACAAGCGTGCCTTAAGCAAATAGCTTGCACACCAGCTGGGAAGATCTTCAGGTGATGGTGCAACCTCCCATGTTGAGGTCTCCTGCGATGAACACACCCCCAGGACCTGCCCCAGCTCTCAGCAAGGTTCTCTTAATGGGGGGAGAGCGTTAAGGCTGGGATTAGTAGCAATCCCATCAAACTGCTCTCCGAGGAGCTTGCTTGACTCCTAGCTAAAAGAGGATTTGATGCTTTCTCAGATAGGTTGTAAGAAGACTCCCATCAAGCTTCTGAACAAGCTAACACAGAGCAGAGCTAATGCGTTAGTGCAAGCACAAACCAGCGTTAAGAGCTTCAGCTAAAATTACTTCCAACAGCAGCACTTTTTACACTCCAGTGAATTA
>JANVCC010000030.1:19753963-19830633 GCA_025345505.1 Todiramphus chloris collaris
TTTTCTAGCAAGGTGGGGGCACTCTGGGCTGGCACACAAGGGGACACTCCACCTTTGGCTTTCCCAAGAAACTCCCCACCCTGTAGTTTTCATCAAGGCTTTCAGCATCTCACCACCTCACACTGTGTTGCCTCCTTTTTGGAGAAGATGATCCCTGATTTCCAGGCTGATTCCCCAAAACCACTGTGCCCAAATCCACCCTGACCAGCCAGACCAAGCGAGGGTCTCCACTGGCCCAGGAGGCTTCAAGCATCCTTGATTTGGCAATGGCCAACATGAAGCTCAGTCTGATCATATTGAATTCAGAGAGCTGAGAAAAACCCTGCTCCTAGTTGTGTCAATTAAAGGGAGGGGAACAAGGTGAAAAAAAAAAAAACTCAAAACACAAAAACAAACATCTCAAAACCAAACACAGTAAAAAAACACCCAAACAAAAAACCTAATCCGTAAATAAAAGGAGATTTTAAAATGCAGCAGTTGCTGGATCAAATGGCATAAGAGGCTTAAACCAAAAGGAGGAATTCAGAGCTTTTGCAGGGTGTGTTTCAAATATTTTCAGATGGATTTTCTGACATCAGGGAAAATTGAAACAACTGAAGTGCTAAGAGACATTTGGGATCAACAGTGGGAGGAAATACTGATTTAAAGACTCGATCCCAAGAGGCAAGCAAAACAACTTATTCCTTGCACACAGCAGGAGCAAATGTGCTTATGGTTTTATCTTCTACACCAGGACTCCGAGGCTTAGACATGTCTTTTCACACTGCCACGCACACGTGATACCGTGTGCTTTAGCCCAGGGCACAACCCAGATCTCTTAGCACCCCCACAACTGCCCCATCACCAGCAGGACCCACGTCGGTGTGACTCCCACCCAGGACAATGACATCTCCCACCTCGAGTCACGATGGCTGTGCAAGTGCAAGAAACACAACGTGTGTTAGAAACACAGGGACCAGGGCCACGTTGGCCCTGATGGGAAAGTCTTGTTGAGCCCCACATGCTCGTTTGCCCTCCACATCAGCCCACACCCCACTCAGGATGCTCACAGGTGCCATCAGACCTTGTAGCACCCAGGAGGTGCCCAGAGAGGTGGTGGATACCCCATTCCTAAAAATATTCCAGGTCAGGTTGGATGGGGCACTGAGCAACCTGCTCTAGGCAGATGTCACTGCTCAGTGCAGGGGGCTTGGAGTAGATAACCTTTAAAGGTCCCTCCCAACTCAAACTGGTCTATGATACACTCACACATCACATTATCATAGACTCATAGAATCAATCATAGAACGGTCTTCACAGCACATTTCAAACACACTTTGAGGTTAAACCTCAGGGTTTGAATCCCAGGGTAAAATCCTAGCCAGGCTAGGATTCCCAGTACTTGGGAATCAGCAAACCCACCCTCGGCTCCTCAGCCTCCTCCCAGGAAACCAGCCCAGCATAACACTATTGCTTCCCGAGGACAGTTCTGTGACCTCCTTGCATACAGCTGCAGTTTAGTACTCTCCAGCCAATCCAAGCAGCAGGAAAGATTTATTCCCAATGAAATAGAAGCATTAAATGTCAACATCTGTTTCTTCCTGTGTGGCATATCAGAGGATTCCTCCTTTGAGGGTGGCAGAGCCTGGCCCAGGCTGCCCAGAGAGGTTGTGGAGTCTCCTTCTCTGCCTGGAAGTGATCCTGGGATGATCTTCCGAGGTCCCTGCCATGCTGTGACTGCCACCCACGGGGCAATCTGTGGGATCCCTCCCAAGAAAGCAGGACTGCTTTATGGAGAGGCAGCAGGGAGGGAGGCAGAGCAGAAGATCCCACCTGAAACCCCTCTCCAAACACCTTAGAGTCAGGCAGGGAAGGACAGAGGGTACAAACCAGCACACCCAGCTCCCTCTGATCCTCTGAGAAAACAGTGCTCTGTCCCAAGGAGTCAGGACAGCACAGCTTCTCCATTGCCCTGACAGGGATTTCCAGAGAAGCCATTCTAGTTCTGTAACATGCTTTGGTTAGTGTGTCAAGGTGGAGCTGTCATCCTGGATGAGGTGAAAGACACAGAAGAGGGATTCTCACCCACAGTACCTGTATCCAGTGGTGCAGAGGCAACGTCAAAGTAGCAGGAGACCAAAAGACCACAACCAGACATAGCTCGGGCAGCTTTCCTGTAAGCCGGGGCACAGCTTGACTAGGAAGCTCTCCAGCAGGACAGTCCCTTCTGCAAGTGTCCTCAACAAAGAATCCTCAACTGGGCCAGTGGGACTCTGAGACTCCCCTGGGCAGGCAGCCCCCGTCCGTGCCAGCGATGCTTTGTCACATTCCCTTGGTGATACATCTTCCCGTGCTCAGTCACCCACCCCACATGTGACATTCTCAGCTGTACATCGGTGTATTCACAACACACAGAGTCTTTTCTCTGAAGAAGCTATAAGTTCACATGAGTTCAGACAAGATTCTATAGGGCTTGTACATACATGTCACAGCTACAGACCCAGTAGCATGAACACAGCTTAAGTTAGACCTGGCTGGGAAAGTGGCACCTGCAGACTGACTTCTCCATAAATAAGAAGGGTTCACCAAAAACGCCCTATCTGCCAAATTTAAAAGCTTTAGAAGACTCTGCTCCTCTCTCCCTCTGCTCTGATTCCCCTGTAGTAGCAACTTGAGAAAAAAGGTTCTCATTTGGGTCAGGATTCTGACCCTGCTGCTGGCAAAGAGCAACTGGAGCAAATATAAAAGGCACACTAAAAAAATAAATCTGGAAGTCAAGTCATGGGAGCAAATCCTTACCCTCAAAGCCACCCCTGCTGCCAAGGACTGCCCTGTGTTGTGCTCGTGCTTCTCTGGAAGAGCCCCGATGTAACAGTCACATTGTGGCCCCATCACTGCCAGGGGGACTCTGAGGACAGGGCTGCACTGTCATCTGCCCAGCAGGTTCTCATGTGCTGGACAAGTTCTCATTGAGAGCAGGAAGCTGCCTGATAGCTTCCCCCTCCCCTGCAGAATCGGGAAGAGCTCCATTTATTCATCTAAATCAATTCCTTCTTTATTGAGAAAGTAACTTCCACTTGAATTACTCAAAACGTTAATAAGGAAACTTTTTATTTTAATACTTCGGAAGTTAACGAAGGAAAAAACCCCCCTACTACCACCCTAGGTCTGAGCTTGCCCGTTTCTGCTCAGATGAAAAGCAGCAAAGCTCTGGATCCTCCTGCTAACCCAGCAGCCAGCTCTGCAGAGGCACAGCAGAAATCTTACACCAGATGACAGCCAGCTTCTTTTCACATGGTAACCTCCCCTTTACAATGGCTTGATTATTTTCTGCCCAAAATAGATGGCTCATTCTGAATTCCTAAGACGATACTGCGACATGGAGCAGATTCCTCCAAACAGAGCACAGGCCTTGGCAGAGTAGGGGAGGGAACGGGCTGACCTTTCAGGGTTTGGAAGCTGTTCTTTTTCATCTGTACTGCACAACTGGCTCTGAAAGTGTTTAAAAGCACTCAGGACCTCATCCTGCCACGACTGTGGCAGAAGGTCAGCTTTACACAGCGCCAGCCGTGACACTGAAGTCAGGGATGGGCACAGCTCAGGACACTTAACCTTGGTACCTCCCTTAACCTCTTCAGACTAGAGCATTTATCTGGAAGTGGAAATAGGGAGCAGTACTCACCAGCTCATAAACATTAGTCTAAAGGTGTGAAAAATGCTTGTTTTCACTCAGACACCCGTGGTGAGTGGTGCTAGTAATGACAGAAGGTGCAGGAATCAAACCTCAGTAAATGCCCTTTAAATCAATTTATTAGATTCTGACATCCTGTGATTATTTCCTGACAAGAGGCTGATTGCCTGCAGACTCATTAGGCTGAAAGGCTTGACAAATGATAACAGAAACAACATGATGCTGAAGGACCTTTTGTTCTTCGTATAAGCATTTCCATATCAACACCGTCACAAAAGAGACCCAAACAAATTACTGATGAAAGTTCTTGGATGCCAACAGCTCTCTTGAGGAAGATGAGGCCGTCTCCACACTCCTCACCTAGCCTCACTGCACAGGGGAGAACTTCATACTGCACTCAGGTACAACATACATACCTTCAGTGTCGTCCTCTTCCAACTCTGAAGAAAGTTCCTTTCATTTCACTTCATCCCGAGAAGAAAGCCACCCATGTACCAGACCGAAGCACAATCCCACCAGGATGAAAGCTCAGGCTGTGCTGAACCCACAAGCATCCTCTGCCCTGTATCCAGTTTCAGGAAGGTTCCATGTTTTGGGCAAGCAGAATGACATTATGAAACTAGAACTACTCACCAGTAACAGCTTCAGTGCTTGACTGCGCTTTTGGAGATCTCTAGAGAACAGCATTCCCACCAAAGGTCAACCGTTCAGGATGGATTTGTACCACAGAACAGACTCCTGCTGCTGTGATCAAACTTAAGGCTCGAGTTTCTCACAACTTACAGAAGGCAAATGAAAACCGAAGTCTGTACAAGGAAGTATTCCAAACCCAAGGCGACCATCCTGAGGAATCTGGGCACCAGCAAAAGAAAGTAGCTAAAAGAGCAGCAGAAAATTGCTTCTGAAATCTATGTCACCTTTTGTACCTGCCCAGAACGCAACGTCCACCTCCTGGCTGCAGCTCCTTCCTCAAAATCTGGTTTGAGGAAAGCACGAAGCTGGGAGCAGTCCCAACGTGGCTGCTGCCGCCCAGTCCAACCGCGTAGGCTGCCGTCGAGGCGGGAAGCTTGAAACTCCTGCCTCTTCAAACTGAGCACAAAAAAGGAGCCTGCCTCAGGAAGACTGTTCCTTGGGGGGCACATTAACTGCCAGACATGAAGCAGAGCAGGTGTCAGAGCACTGATTTAAAACGCACCGAGGGGTGAAACAGAGGCCGTGGGGAAATCCCCGGGAACACGAGGAAAAGACGCCCAAGTCCTGCTGTGTTTATTGTGCCTACATTTTTCAGCCCGGGGCCAATGCAGTTACCGTTGCATTTCAGACTTCCCTTTTTAAGGCAAACCCCAAGAGACAAATATTGAAAGAAGTATGAGAGGAAAGGGTTTTCCAGGTGAAATTTAAATCTTTAGAGAAAGATCAGTGACAGTATTATTTTTGTGATCAATTTATGGAACACAGACTGCATTTAAGATAAAAGAGGATTAAACTCTCGACTCTGAAATAATAAAAACTCACCTTTTCCTTTCATGCTGAGCTCCCCTTTGGGCCATGAGAGCTGCAAAATCAAGTATTTCTACCAATGTTCTGCAATCTTGTGTCAAAATCTGAACCAATATATAACTTACTGATCCTATACACCATACCTGCAAGTACAAATAACTACATTACCTGCTGCACTCCTAAAATTCCTTCCTTTCTGTATTTCAATAATTAAATTATATTTTTAAAACCAAGCACTCCCATGGCCCAGAACATTTTTCTCCTTAAAGTATCACCAAAAAAATTACTACTTTTTATTCCCCAGATTCCTAAATTAAAAGCTAAGCACTCCTGGTAGCTGAGTCTCTGTCCTGGAACAGAAGACACACTCTTTTTAGTGCAACTGGCAAATGAATTGGATTGACTCAGAACTGTCTTGGTCCCAGTTAATTCTGCATGGTGGGAAGAACAGCACTTCTCTAGGCAGCAGTGCACCCTGCCATGGATCTTTACATAACATCCAAAGGCAACAGTGAATGATTTAATACAATAAAAATCATTCTCTAAAGGAGCTCAAAACACAGCAATACCAACTTTGAAAGTATATCCCAGAGAGAAGAGGTTTGGTTGGGGTTTTTTAATTATTATTTTATTGAATGAGCATAGCAGCAAGTAAAATTTCAGGAAAAAAACTACAGACAGCTCCCTAGAAATAACAATCCACAATTCCCTCTTCAGTTAGCTTTAACCATCTGGTTTTCATACTCCCCACACAGTTCATACAGGTTCCCCCCCTGTGATTTTCCTGTTTTGATTATTTTAATAAATAAAGGACACCGCAGGCGATCCTAGAGAAAAATTCACATCTCAGCACTGTGCAGCTGGGCAACTAAGTTCACTGGATGTCATCATCATCAAAGAGATCTTCAAAATCTAGTCGGAAAAAATAAGATAAAGTACAATTAACTTTAAAAGTTTCAACTGTTACATATGCACATGCAAAAAAAGTACCGCTCATTATTTGGATTAAAGATAGAAATGAAAGTGAACCAAGTGACAGAGTTACTGCACGACCAGTTAATGGAAATGTACCATTATGGGGTGGGGGAAGAGGCACAAAAAGGCAGGCAGACCCATGGGGATGTTCTCCATCATACACAAATTAAACTGCTTCACTCGTGCAATCCAAGCTTTGCAATTAAATTCACAAGAGCAAAGCAAAGCTTCAAAGGAGGGGCTTTTATAAATATATTAAGTAGCCAGCACATTCAGAATGGATCAATCATGACTCTCAGACTCCAGAACTAAACAAGTACTGGCTTTATGCATGGGGGAAAAAAAAAAAAAAAAAGGTAATTTATGCCCTAGCAAAATAATTGAAACAAAGTTTTTAACTTACAGAAGGCAACATACAAGTGCGATTCAATAAACTGAAAATTAACCCTAATTTAGAACAGTTTTAAACTACCAATGGAGTGTAACACCACAACCTGATGGTAGAATATTATGGAAATATCTGCTCCAACAAACAGACGGGTACCTCACAACTGTTGAGAGTGTATCAAAGCTGAATTTCTTTTTTCTCCTGCTTTCTATCTTGAGCAACACGAGAAGCCTACTTTATTTCAGGGTTATTACCAGTTTGTGACATCAGCACCACCACAGCAAGGAGATTTAACAATTTCACTGTTGAAATGTCTAAATATACCTTAGTAACCCAGTGGTGTATATTCCAGCCCTAAGTGGATGGCAACACAGCTGTTCTCTCCAGCAGTAGTTTTATGTACTTATATGCATACAGTTGACTTTTAAATACAGAAAGAATATAAAAATAAGTTTTACTTTGCTTTGGATACATAGGCACACATACCTTAAGAGATTAAATACCTATAAAGTAGTAACACAGGGACACTTAGGTGAAGCTCTGTCCCCATTCATGTGTGTTTTTGCAGAGCTTACTCTAAGTTGTTATGCACACAGATCAGGGCGGTTTTTTTCTCGTAGTGATTAACTCACTAAACCACTTAAAACCTCCAAGAGAGGAGAAACACGCACGAGAACACCCCCACCCACATCATTCATTTAGCACCGAAGCGCTCACCTAGAACCGTGGTTAGTAAAACTTCAGTGACTACCGGGCATTAAAAACGTCAGATTAGAGCGAAACCAAGCGAGGTTTGCTTTGATAATCTCTATTTTCCGCAGCTGCTGCCCGACAGGCACAAAGCGCTCCCAAGCCCAGCCGGGACGGCGGGAAGGCGTCGCGGTGACCCCGTACCCCTCACCCGCGGAGCGCGCCGGCTCTTACCGTTAAAGAAGTCGGCGTGCACGGCTTTCTCGTTGGCGGCCAGGTCCATCAGCAGCCCCGTGCTTCCCCCTGCCTGGGAAAGCAGGCGCTGAGCGCCTCAGGGCCGAGGCCGGGGCAGCACGGCCCCGCCACCCCTCCCAGCGGGCCCCGCCACCCCCGCTACCCTCCCATCCAGCCTCGACAGGTAGCTTCCAGCTCCAACAGCCCCCCCCTTACCTCATCGAGATCTACGTAAGGACCGGCTCCTTCAGGGAACATCTCGTCCACCGCCGGCTTCATGGCGGCAGCTCCCCTCGTCCCTCTCTGAGGGATCGCTTCCGGGCGCGCGGCGCTCACTTCCGGTATAAGGCCGGGCAGCGGGGCGCCGCTCTGCGAAGGTGGAGGTTTCTCCTCTCTATGGTCGCCCAGGAGGGGCGGGGCCCCCCGTTGCCGTGGCGACGGCGGGGCCTAGGCCTTGAAGTGAGGGAAAAATGGCCCTGAGCTCTCCAAGAGGGCACCGTTCCAAGCAAAGGATATGTCTTTAAATTACACTGGCTGCCCTTCCAGCCACCGTACTGGGTGGACTGGTATTTAATCTCTATAAACACGCAGAGGGGGTTTCCCTGAGTCAACACCGTATAAAAAAAAAAACCCAGAACTGTGCAATAGCATCATGGAGTTTATTGATTTCACACAAAAAAGCATAAGTCGTGAGAGAAAAGGTTAATTTAAAGCGTGAACATGCTACACACGGCTGCTATGTGTGTTAATAAACGGCTGAAGGGGCAGTCCAGGTGCTTTCACCAGCAACCACTCTTAAACACCTTCAAATCACAACATTGTTTTGGTTGGAAGAGACCTTTAGGATCATCAAATCCAGCCACCAACCCAGCACTGCCAAGGCACCGGCTTTAGGGAAAAGGAGTGAAGTAGTCAGTGCTCATGGTTGGGCATATGATAGCCAAGGTGGCTCCCGAAAGGGAACTGGGCAAAGAAGGCTCTGGCCATTTCATTGATCTTGTTGTAGTCGCCCAGGGTCCGGAAATATTCCACGTAGGACCAGAAATCGTTGGATGAGAAGGGCCAGTATGGCAAGGCTGCAGATTGCCGGTAGAGATCTAAAAAAAAAACCACATAAAAAAATGGTTTAGGGTTGTAGGTTACCCTTGGGGGGCTCCTTTGGCAGAAGAGAGGCAGGCAGAGCCATGGACCCCTCTCCATGCCACGTTCTGCAGCATCCTCCTCTCTGCCTGCACCAGTGGGACAAAATGGGGAGCAAGAATGACAGGACATGTCAGCATTTGGGGCAGTTCAAGGCTTCATCAGGCTGCTATAATTTCTAGAAGGCTGCCAGTTATTTAAAAGCAAGGAGCGATTGCACTCAGAAGCTTTTTTTTTCCCCCTCATTCCACACCATTTCTTCTGCCCAATATAAAGATCTATGGAATGAGGTGCCATCATCGACACTGTGCCCGTGCAGCTGCCTGCTCTGCCCTCAGGCTCCTGGCAGCAGAGCCAGGGAAAGAGCAGTTGCTCTTCTGCCATCTCAGCACAAAGGCAGCTTGACTCAGGACAGCAGAGGCTGGGCGCAGGATCCGCTCTGGGAGACCGTGTCCGTGCTGCCCCACCATTGCCTGGGACCACACATTTTCTCTCTTCTCATCACACCGTAGGAAACAAGCTAAGGAAACAGAGAGCAAAGGCACTGCCACTTGGGAGGCAGCTGCTGCCTTTTTGCCGCTCTAGGAATATGTGAGAAAACGTGTGAAAAACCCCGTGTGAAAGCGAAAACAAAATTGGTTCTGACAATGCCGGAGCTGAACACCCTTGGACCCAAATCTGGTCAAACACAGGAGCGTATATAAAATGTAAACGCTTGATGAGACCAAGTACTGTTGAATGTCTTTCTGTGCAGCAAAGCTCAACCCAGTATTTTCATTTGATTGAAAGCCCATTTCAATAAAGGGGAGCCATTCGCTCACCAGGCTCAGCTTGGGACCAGGGTCTTTAGTGGGAATTAAGAGCCTTCAACAATCCTATTGTCAGACCTTAATTTTACAGAATGAAGTTCTCGGCGCGGAGGCACAGATGGCATCGAACACATCAAATGAACCAGCCGAATGCCGTGGGCAGAGGGGAGCTCACTGTGTTTGTACCAGCTGACCTGAGATTCACTCTGCAGTCTGCTGCTTGCCCCAGTGTGAAAGAAAAGCGTTAATTGTTGGTAATGAGAGCAGCAGGATACTGCCCGAATGAGGTTTTATTTTCGGGTTGACACACGGTTTCCTGACCAAGAGGTTGCCGCGGGAATATTTGCTGTGCACAAATAGAATAGCACCCTTAAACTTGGGAAAATGCAGATGATGCGTTAAAAAAGCATTGTAGAGCCATAAAGAGAGATAATGGAGCACAGGGAAAAACATTTTGGATTAAAAGTAATCATATTAGAATATATATATTCCACATCTATATTTCTACTCGCCCTGAATATTACAATACTTGCCCTGAATATTTTAATCTGGGCACTCAGGATCCTGCTGGTTATACTAACCAAAATGTGCACCAGCAATAGCAGTAATTATTAAACATTATTGCAGATAGGTCTATGCAACTTCATTTTCAGAAGGAATTCTGTCTGAAAATACCAAAGAGAGGTTAACTGATGTAATCATCAGTAAGCCAGTGTAAACATCATTAGGGTATTGAGGGGTTTTTTAATCAAAGGCAAACACTAACCCAGTGGACTAATCACACAAAGTGACACGAACCATGGGGTAGCTGTGCCAAGGGATTTATTCCAACATTTCTATAATTGGATTTGTGGCGATTTGTAAATTTTAAGCTTTTTGTCACGGAAGTCGGTATTTCTTGCCAATAACCAGACACACATACAGTATTACTGTTTAGGACAGACAAAACTCTCAGATGGCTAATATGTTTATAAATCTGATGCTTTCCAGTTATGGATTTTGTTATTAGTGACTCGACCATAACCCCTTTTCATTTTAAGACTGCAAGTATATTACTCTCTTATTAGACATTAATATGTCAACTTTTAATAAATTTTGAGTAAATTTATAAAAATTCACTCTTCTTTCTCTACCAGAACTAGATGAAAGCACTTCCACAGCCCACTGAGGTTAGTAAGCATTCCTGCCAAAATTGCTACTGGGGACTAGGTCTGGGAGTTACAAATGACTCTTCTAATTGTTAGTGGAAAGGAAACAAAGGAAAGAAAAACACATTAAGAATTACCATCTCCGTCCTGGATTGATCGGGCATCTGTAAATAAAGAGGGAACTCATCAGTACCAGCTCCCACACAGAAGGACTTTCTGTTAATAAAAGGTTTGTTGTGCAGCCAGAAGTGGACAAGCTCTTTAATGGCACACGTAGGATCCTCCATAGAGCAAAATGTTTTTAGTTTCTTGAAGAGCTGAATAAGAAATTCCCCATTTGCAGTCACTCTGTGCTATAAAACAAATAGTCTTAACTAATCACCAGAGCAGGTCCAATTAATACACAAGAGATGTCTGACACTAAATAGAAGATACTGTATTAGCAACAAAATATTCTGGCTGCCTGAAAAAATAAATGTGAATAAAATCAGATGTAAACTTACCTGCCAGCATGTTCATCAGCATACAGAAGAAAAATAAGCCCATGAATGTCATCTTTTCAGCAAGATACAGCTCGTGTTTCTGAAAAATAAACTGTACAGCTGAGGATTATGACAAGAAATTAGTAATTATGCAAAGTCTGTTATTTCTGCTTTTATTAAAAGCATATTTTCCCAAACAGATTCTAATTATTAATTTAAGCATAACAAGATCCAATTACATTTCCTTACAATTCCTGAACAGCAACAGAGTATTAAAAGAACCGCAGTCCTGGAGTGTGTACTGATTTTGTATTTTTAGGTGGCATAAATCCAAAAGGCTCCTCTGAACTGACATGAAATTAAGTGTCTTTGAAAATGTTTTCTTTTGTGGTTAATTTAATTTCACTCTAGAAATTACCTCTCACTGTCTTTCTCCCTCTTCTTCTCGCAGTAGTAATGGTCTGTAGCTCCGAGTCAGCTACAAAACTCTGAAAGGATTTTCACTTGCTGTAAATTAGTAGTGCTGTTTAAGGAAGGGTGGGGAGAAAAGGAGACAAACGTCACTGAGTTACTACACCAATCTGATTTTGTCGCCTTCAGGTAGAGGTCATCTAGCTGCTCACATTTACATTGTGTTTCAGCACTGTCTGGAGAAGAGACTGGACAGCTTCTGAAAGGAAATCAGAATTGATTTTGGAAACAGCACTTTAGTATTTTGAAGACAGAGGGAGAAAATCCAGAAGCAAATTTGGTGGTTATTATCTTTGCTGATTTTCTTTTCCTGTCCCTCTAGAAAAACAGACTTTAAGAAATGCTATCTAAGCAAAGTGCTAAGGGCATATTGAGTTCCCTCTCCAGCCGAGTCACAAAACCCACAAACACTTGACACTGATTTGTGTTCTTGCTTGGGATCCCTAAAATCTAGATCTTAAATTGTACACAGGCACCAAATGCCCACTGAAATCAATTGGCTTACACTAAGCAAATAAGTAGGTCCCCAATGACCTCAGCCATGCTGATGGTGCAGGTATTCCAGCCCTCAAAGCGGGTCGAAAAGGTGCATTGAAATGTATTTTCACATCACACCAGCTTCCTGGAAAGGTGCTTTGGGCTCCAATCTGTGCAGGTTGCTGAATGGATCTAGCACTTTGAGAAGCGTGGAAGGAGGGCCACAGTTTGGAAAATATTCAGTCAATGATTGTTTTTCTTTTAGCACTAAACTCCCGAGAGCAGAAGGTGTGCTCAGGGATTAAGGTGTAGCAGAAAATGCTTCACAGCTCATGAGAGACATGGAGATCTCATAGAAGGCACAACAGTTCAGGTCGTGTTGCCAAACGTGGCAGCTGTTTCCAGATGGCTCCACTCCGGAGAGAAGCTGCTGAAATGCCAGCGCAGAACTCACTGCTCACGTTCCAGCTGCGATGATCTGATCATGCAGTTGCTGATCCCATCATACGGTTGCTGGTCTGATCATACGGTTGCTGGTCTGACCTCAGCTGGGAATTTTCAGTTGCATTTACAGTCTACAAAATCACATATGTATCTCAAGTCTAGACACCTGCCTTTCCCAGCTGTGTGTGGGGGTCCTGACGTTGGTGCCTTTGCTCTACCACATCCACTTTGTCTGCCACGGGAGTGTCACGGAGGGGAAGTGCGTACTCAGGCAAAGTCCTGGAGCGGAAAGACCCTGGTGAGTGGCCTTGCGGGAGGCCCCAGCTTAGCTGGAGTTTGTTCCTGTCTACACACAGAGTTTGATAGTCCTGCCAGGAATTAATCAAAGATGTTCTAAGGAAGGGGAAAAAAAAAAAGGGGGGGGGAAAAAAAAAAGTGCTTTGTAGCACACTGAGCTGAGCTGTGCCAACCCTTGTGGAGGCTGAAAAGAAAAATATTATGAAAGCAGAACCTATTCCATCTTTGAAAGTCTTTCATCCGCCTGTTTAATATTTCCCAGGCCTGCAGGAGGGGTCCCTACATCAGCCACGTACCGCCAGCACCTCTGCCCCACTCTCCCAGGTCACGGCAGCTGCCGGTGGGAGAAGCCACATCCCTTGCTTGGTGGAGTCCCGGGGTGCAGCCACGCTCTTGGTGCACCCACCGGCATGGTCTGCGAAGCCAAACAGGGCTTTCCCTTTCACTGCCTCATCGGGCTCATTTCCTATTCCAATAAACCATGAGAAGCACCAGCGTAGGTTAATGCATGCACAAAGCAGTCATTAGCTGTAATTGAGTATAAAGCTACTTCTGTGCACATCCAGCAGTAGCTTCTTGTCTTAGGAGTCAATGGGGTGTGGTTCCGAGTGGGAGGCGAGATAACACATTTTGGATGATGGCAGAGGAGAATAAAGATGTTCCTGGCACAGCCACATCCTGCAGCTCTCCCCTCAAGGAATTAACAGTGCTGTAGGAGGGTGACAAAGTCAGAGGTTTTCTGGTTTAGGTTCACTCTGGTCACAACATGATCTGCTACAATGCTGGATGATCTCAGAAGGATTCATGTAGCTGCTAAGGCTCGTGTTGATATACACCTTTACACCTACTTCCTTCACAGTTTCTTATTCTGTCTTTTGAAGCTTGGAGTTAGCCCCTGGTCACAGATCTGACATTGTGTGGCAGTCTTCTAACAATTACAGGCTTTCAATTTAACTCATGTCAAAGTTTTCCACTTGCTAGGGCACAGATTGGAAGTGGAAATAAATTCTCAGGGCTTCCATGCTAAAGGAGGTCTAGGAAATTATAAGAAGATGAGACTTAACATTTAAAATGCTTGCATAGAAGATACAGCCAAGAGATACAGTTGGTTTAAATGTTATTTTTAATCCCTTTTCTATCAAGGCTTCTGTTGCTGTATATGACTGCTTCCCCCCACTGTGTCAGTCTGCTTTAAACACAGTATTGGACTAGAGAAGAGCTGATGAGTCCTCATCAGTTCCTTGAAGGACTGTGCACGGTGGGGTGGGTCAGTGTGCCAGAGCACCACGTCTTCTGGGGCCGGCCAGAAAGCACACTCTGCACTGGCTTATGGCATTTGTAATACGCTGCTAGCACGTCCATTCCAGCTCCTCCTTTCTTTTTGCTCTAGGACACCTTTCCTTTTTTTCACACTCCACACAGAGGGCACTTGAAACAACAGCTCTTGATGCCAGCACGAGTGCTGGTACAGAGCAGTTAGCAGAGCTCTCCACTAATAGTTGCTTCCCTGCAGGCTTCTTCACCGCCGAGCAGTAACTGGAGATGCCGTGGTGACCAGAAATGCAAATCCAGCTCAGCAGGAACCACATTTCAGTGGATATTATAGCATTTACCAGGGCAGCTGCTGAAAGAGTCCAGTGTTTTAATTTCTACTCATTTCAGAGTGAAAGTCACTGGTTTACTCTTTTTCAGAGAACTCATTAGTTCAAACCACTTTTTGCTGGCAGCAGGTTCTTCAGATACCTCATCCTAAAGTTTGCATGAAGTTTTTTTAGATGAGGCCATTGACTCATAAAAGCTTCGCTACATTATGGAAGGGGCTGATGGTACTGAGCTTATCCCAGCTTATCCTCTTGTCCCAGGAGGATCCAATCAATACACACTTTTTGTAGCGGGCACTCAAAGCCAGAAAGGCCCACATCCATCAGTCAGCTCAGCCAGAGACAGAAATCAATCGGAGCATTGAGAACGTTCCCCTGGGAACAGGGGAATGCAGTTTCAGCAGCACAGTTGTGTGACTTGCTACCCGATGGGGAGCAGTCCTGGAGCTGCCAGCCCCACCTCAAGCCCTCCTTTGGGTGGGCCCTTTGTTAACAGACTGGTTTACACACAGCCAGCCCCTGGAGAGTAATTCAGCTCTCCTTGTTGATTAACTAGAAATAAAGATGAAGGAATATGAAAAAGCAAGTTTATGGATGCCTTTGTTTCCTCAGTAGCTATATTAGACTGGTATTACGCACATAAAAGAATTCTGCAAGCTACCAAGCACTGAAAAAACCCCTCTGTACTTTGTTTTACAGAACAGATTATTTCACATTTCCTCAATGGGCAAACCCACACGCATGTAGAGCCCTGCGAGAACTTAGTTAAAAACTAAACAGCACTTACAGCTGTATCTTGGGTTGAGCAGCCAGGAATCTTTTCTGTAGGGCTGTACCACTTTGTACATCAGAAACAACTGATGACGGTGATCTAGAGACCAGGGAAACACAAAGGGTTGATTATTTCCTCCAGCAGTTTGGTCCAAACAGGACAGGTCAGAAGGAGATTCATGTGACTAGAATATGCTTTGCTCAGACCAGTGTGAATTGCTGTAGATCTTTAAGGTATTCACAGCTTCATTTGCTTTCCTTTGAAGTCTTCATTTTGTGAATACAGAAGCTCCAAAGTTCTCTGATGTTGGGTTATCCAGGTCAGTAAAGCCCAGGTCAGTAAATCCCAGGTCAGTAAAGCCCAGGTCAGGCAAGGAAGAATCAGGTCACAGCACCAAGCAGCTGAAAAACGAAATGGCCAATAAAACTAAATGTCAAATGAGGTACCCAGGTAAATATCTCCACCTTTAAAGGCCCATGGTATCTGAACATTCCCACTCAGAAACTGGATTTGGGGCTACAGTAGGTAGTTCCAAGAAAATGTTGTTCAGTGCTCAGTGGCAGACAAAAAGGCAAATCAAATAGGAAGAGAGGAAAAAGCCACAAGGCATCACCACGCCTTTGTGCCACAGTTGCTCACATTTTGGATACTACATGCAGTTTTGGTTTCACCATCACGGAAGGACACGGTAGGACAAAAGATATAAAGGAGAGAAGGGAGTTCACAGCACTGCACTTTTGCACCGTGTTTTGTTCTCCTCAAGCATCCTCTGCTGCTGGGCCAGCGGAACTCCCAGGCTGACCCTGGGGTTGCTCTTGCAGCCTGTTTTGGTGAAATATTGCATATTTCCAATTGTTGCAAAAAGACAATTTTCCTGCCAGCAAGTGGCTTGACCAGCCTGATTATAGTAGTCCTTGGAGGCAACTGAAGATAGACACAGCAGATGGATTTGGATAGTTAAAAAACAATTAACAGAATAATGGTAGTGCAATTAGAGATAGCCAAGGTAAAAGAAACCACTTTGACATGTTCTAGAGCTGTCAAGGCAAAGGTCAGACTTACAAACCATAAGGTTAAGGAGGTGGGGCTGGCAATGCCTGTTAGCACCACAGAAGTGAAGAGTGTGTGTTTCCAAGGAGTTCTGCTGCAGTAAGAATGAGAGGCAGCAGCACCCTGATTCTGGTAGCAGAGTATCCAGGACTTATCCTCTCCCTTCCTGCATACACATTAGGCCTAAGTTTGTTTCCACAGTACCTTTTTTGATAAATTGGTCAGTTCTTTACTTTAGCCATATTCAGCATAGCCACAGCTGACTGAACTCAGCAAGGAACCAAAAAAGCTGGTCACTGAGGCCTTTCACAGCTCTCCAGAGAGGATATATGTTCCCCATTGCCATGAGTTACCTGTATCACAGCAATAACCTCCACCATTTTGAAATACACTCACAATAAATTGCTTTTTTGCATTGATTGAATGCTCCAGCTACACTTAAGCTACTAAGCCATCATCGGCTGTTTATTGTTTTCATTTCAAAGCAGAAATGTTTCTTTAAATAAAAGTGTGTTAAATATTTTATTATCAAACAACATTAAGATTCGAGTAGGCTGAACTGAAGCTTCTTTACACCAAAGCTCTCTCCTTCCCTTTGATTCATGCTCCAATACGACTTCAATACCACCAGTCGTACCTGCCCACAAGCAGCTCTGCCCTAGGGACAATCAGATTGATTAAACCAGAATGATGAAGAGATGAGCTTGATTACAAAAAGATCCATCAAGAAAATCCGAGTAAGTTGCTAGTTTATTTGCAACCAATGAGACCCTGATAGGGGCTGTATCATTGTGGCAGCTGCCAGATCAAAAGCCACAAGAGAAGGGAACAAGTGCTGCACTGCACCCTGCCATGCTGGCAGTGACCTGACTACTCAGGAGAAGCAGGGCAGGGAGAGCAGGGGAGACCATCCAGCTATCAAGACATTGTTTCAACTGCAAATAAGGATGTCTGGATTTGAAAGAGACTTCTACCAACGAAGCAGATTCTCTCAAGTTCAATATATTGATCTGGACAGTATGAGTGAAGAGTGCAGTCCCCCTGGGCGCTTGCTGCTGGAGATGCTGCTCAGCATGACAAGCAGCACCCCCACCTTACCTCCTGTCAGCTTTCCAGCGTTTGGTGAAACCAGCTCCATTTATAAAGGTTTAACGAGTTGTTAATGCACCAGGGAGGAACTGCCCACCAGCATTGGAAGCAGTTACAGGAAGGGGGACAGAGACTCTCATACTGCTTCAGGACAAGGCTCAGACATTTGTGTTCTGGGTTTGTCTTGGTCCTGCAAGAGAGGGAAAGACATCTTCAGTGAAGGCTGCAAGTAGGTCAGGATGTTACCACAGCTTTGAACAGCCACCCTACCTGGTCAGTGGGAAGAAAACCCTCAAAAACTGCAAGAGTCACAGTTTGGCTCAGCATGAAGCCTCATCTCTTATGGGCCAGCCAGCACTGTGGGTATCACAAAGACTATGCTGCCCTTGCTGCAGCTTTGTACCCACTCTACCACAGTGAGCCGGGCTGCAACTCACCTACAAGTGGCAGTATAGCTGGAGGCTTGTACTCTGCTGGGCATTGAGGAGTAAATCTGAAGGGCACATCTGCAGTCAGGATTGTGACCACTATTTCCTTCCACAGCCATGACTCAAAGTCCATCTGTGCCAGTCCCATGGACAAGATGGCACATGGCTCAGCATCCCCAGCTGAAGAGCAGGGAAGCTTTGGGAAAACTCTTGTCTCCTGTGTCCTACGTTCCCTCAAGGTTAGAAAAGCAGCCAAGGAGGGTCACATGCCTGTCAGGAAAGAATCATTTTGCTTCTCCATCTTACAAAGATTTCAAGTTCTAAAGACGGAAAGGGTGAGGACAGTCACCATCCCATAATGAAATAGCAGTTATCTTCTGACCCAGCTTTATCTGGGTAAGTGACCAGTGCTAATACTGTGGTTGGAAGGGAGGAACAAACCCTGCACAGCTCTAGGGGCCTATAAATTGTAGTGACCAGAGTTGCTACTGCCTTACACACTGGAGGCAGAGCTTAGCTGTACAGCTCACCTATTTTAAGGCTTTATTTATTCTCACCAGGCATTTAGACGTCTAAGTTAGTAGTCTTGTTGTATAAGCTACTTTGCAGAGAGGAGTTGCAGGTTTAAGGTTCTAGTTTGGACTGATGTGCTAAACTCTAGCAAGGCTGAACATGACTGAACCCAGTACAAAAGGTGACCAGATGGAATAAATAAATCTTTAAGACGGCTTTGTTGGCCTTGACACTCTGCAATTCCTAGATGGTTACAGTTAAGCACAAGGAAAGCAGCTCTTGCCTGTAGAATTTATTGCTGTGCAGTTCATCATTTGACGGCCGTGCCCTGCAGCCCACTTTTGACACGTTACTTTGCAGTCAGCTTTACTGACAGCTCAGGATATTACACGACTCAATATTCAGTTCAATGCCCCTTTTTTGTCGGTATTGACTGACATGGAGCCCTATGCATCTGTAGGGCAGCGTTACCAGAGCCCTGCTGGGGAAAGTTCGTTTCACTCGCGAGAAGAAACACAATCCACATGAAGCAGGGGAATGGTTGCGTTTGCTAGCGATGCGTTTTCTGCCGGAGACGTCCCGGTGCCAGGCGAAGGTCCCGGCAGGAGCCAGCCCAGCCCAGCCCAGCCCAGCCCAGCCCAGCTCATCCCAGCCCAGCCCAGCTCATCCCAGCCCAGCCCAGCCCAGCCCGTGGCCGCTGCCGCGGGTCTCCGGCTCCCTCTGCTGTCCGCACATCCCGGGCATCCCCGCTTGGCAGGCGGCTCAAGAAGCACAGGATGTGCTCACACTTCCAAGTATTCAGACTTTCCTTGGATTTGGGATTTTGTTGGTCACAACACTTAGTTTGAGCAGGGTCGGGGCACAACTGATGCTACATCAGGATATCGACAAAGAGCAGAGCCGAGACCACGATGGTGATAACCCCACCTCAGAAGGGGGAAAAGATGGTACCTCGGGAGATTTTGGTTTCTAGCATTGACATTGTTTGCTCAGCATATCAGCCCCAAGATATTTATATTTTTTTGTTGTTCCAGGGGTATAGAAGTATTGCATTAATGCTCTACTGAAAGATCTCATTAAGCAATAAAAGCCAGTCCCTATTTCTAGTCTGCCCAGTACAGCTCAATTTCACCATCACTATTAAGATGCTCAGCCATACTGTCAAGGGTGGGATGCACTACAGATCCAAAAGGTGCCTTTAGGCAGCTCCTTCCTACAGGTTTGAGCCTCAGCTCTGAGTCACTGCAAATTAATTTCTATTGCTTCAACAGGCAAAAGCTCTTATTTCCATCAAACAAGGTAAAAATGCTACGGGAGGATTCATACCACCGGTGAAATACTTCAGACAGATAAGCACCGAGTGCAAGACCAGTCAGCATGAATAGGGCTGGCAGTATCCAGCCCAGTACTAACTGAAAGCAGCATTTAATTCAGTAGAAACTCCATAGGGTATTTCAAATGCTAAACCAGACCACATATATTTAAATAATCTGAAACAGCATGAAGGATACCCTCAATTCCAAGTTTCACCCCATGGATACAACACTATGATGTCTTTCTCCTCTCCCTCCCACTCTCAGGCTCCAGGAGCCCAGTACTGCAATGCTAGAGCTGTGTAGCATTTAGGGACAGTCACCAGAAGATGGGCAGGCCCTGTCAGAGGTTGTTGGGAGAAAAGGGCAGGAGTTTTCCCTCTCTTGCTGAATTCTTGCCAGTGCTTCGATTTCCCTGGTCTGGGTGACATATGGCATAGCCGTGCCTCCCAAACCTCCCTTTCCCGAGGCACCACCTTCTCCCAGTTTGTAGAAGGCAGCTGGTGTCAGAGTGCTCTGCTCTCCTTTTACACCAGTAAAGGATGAGTCTCGATAAAGGTGACTCCTGTATGGGCGCATGTGAAGAACAGCACTTTGAGTATGTACAGTTTAGAGAATTTATTGTTTCAGACAGGAGTATATGTACAAGCACTGACCCACACGATATGGCTACAACTTCCCTCTGAGCAGGGCTTCACCTGCTGTCACCTCTCCACGTGTCTCTGTGCCCTCCCAGCAGCTCCTCGGTGGCCTGTCCTGTGCTGTGGTCTCCATCCGCAACCCACCTAAGCCCTACAAGCTGGTATTACAAGAATTACTCTAAACCACAAACCTCTCTTTTTCGGTTTGGTTGACCTGCTACATTAGTTTCTGACCCCCACTAATCTTGTGTTTTCCTCTGCAGCCCCCAGTGGCCTTCCTCCTGTCATTATTAAAGATGCACGTATGGGATATAACAAAGGGTCCCATCATCTCCCCGGTGCCTGAGACAGAATGAGCCCTAATGCCTCTGAAGCTGCCAGGGAAACCAGAGCCTGACACACATAATCCACTCCTGGCCTCACCAAAACACTGCTAACATGCTAGGCTATCCCCACCACGCACACCTCCCTTCCCCAGCCCTCCGCACCAGCAATCCTGCTCCACAAATGACTCCCACTTCTCTACCTTTGCCATCATCTCATTAATGTGAGTCCACCCTCAAGTCAGGGCTTTTTCCCTTTGCTTCGAGTTAGGCCCAGCTGTCTCTCCCCTTTTCTTGGGCTCACATGCTTCTTAATGCTTTTATCATCATGCTGAGAATAAAATGCCCTTTTTCATCTGCATGAAACAGGAGGCTCAGAAATGCAGACTATAAATCCTTCAGCATATCTTTCACTCTGTGTGTGTGTGTGAGCTTGTTTGCATGTTTTTTCCTTTCCCCCTGTAAGGGACACAGCTTTCATTTTCTTATCAGTTCTGAATTGACTAATATTTTAAATATTGATGCTAAAAAAAAAATAAAAAAGCAAAAAAAAGCAAGTGTGGTTACATCAAATCTAAGGAGGCTCACACAGTCACATTTCCAGGTTTACATACAGCTCTGCGTGTAAACACGTGCCTCTTTGACACAGCACTGCCTTTTTTCTCAATGCCTGAGGATGCTCTAGAGATGTAAAGGGCTCAGCCTGCGAGCTGCTGCCTCCTTTGACCTTACTCCAGCTCACACACATATGCTCAACTTTAAACACAGGCAGAGGCACTGGCTGACACCATGGGGCCGGCTCGCACGCCTGGTGAGAAGCACACACTTTAAGTGCTCTGCTGGACTGGAGCCAGAGAGCCCAGTGCGTGTGAGGATGAAGCTGCAATTAACTCAGGCTCACAATGCCCCTTTGAGGGACGTCTTGCTGTGAGAGCCGCTCGAAATGTGGAAATGCCACTCAGTGGGAAATTCTGCTACTTGAAAAAACATTGCGCTGAGGGCAAAGCGAACGTGGTTTTTAAATAAAATCAAGGCCTTGTTTAAAGCTTCAAAATAGCAATTATTTAGAAGTGCTTCCCCTCTTTCCCATTCCCTGCCTTCTTTTTGTCCTTAACAAAAGATTAAAAAGAACTAATGGTGGTTGTTACAGTGGAAATAAACTGGATATAATGTAAAACCCTTGACCATCCCTAACTGTTCTGAAGCTGTAAAGAGTAAACTCAGATTTTGTCAATATATTATCCCTTTCAAGCCCTGTGTTTACATCACAGGGAACTTAAAGGATGATTTATGGAAAATAAAGACAAAAAAGGACAGCCTTGCTAAGGGAAGGGGAGACCTTTCTGAAAGCGCACGAGTGTGTAAAGCCAACGGGGGGGAAATGCCCAGGCTCACAGATGCAGGAGTGAGGGTGGGCATGGCTGCTGGAACTGGGAGCAAATACAACCAGCACGGCCAGGACTCCCAGTCTTCCCATTGCAGCACGGGCATAAATCCTCACTTCTTCTGGATACCACATGCCACAGTGGTCCAAAGGCAGGCAGAAAGTGTGTGGAGTACTTAGCTCTAGGTAAGGGGGCAGCCAATGGCTATTTGCGACAACCCTGCAAAGAAAGTAAGTTCAACACACATCCACTTGCCTTATTGACCAGGAGGGGGGTAAGCTGGATGTTTTCATTAAGTACATGCTTTAATGTCTACTGAATCACGGCTTCTGCCAGGATTTAAGCCAGAAATGACTGAAGTCTTTAGATTTCCACTGTCTTCACCCTGTGTGACACAAAGTAACTTAGCCAGATGATTGGTCTTAAGCCTTCCAACAATTCCATTCATTTCAGTTGGATTGTTCTTGCGTGCCAGCTCCTTGCAGTCAGCTGTGCCAAGTTTCAGCTAGGGAGGCTGGTAAAGATGGCACTGAGAAGGGACAAAAAAAAAGAATTCAAATGAGACTCAGGAGAGGCAGGCTCTATTTAGAGCTCTACCCCAGCATTGCTGAGTAACCATGGGCAATTCATGCTATTGCTCTAGGCATTAGATCTCCATTGGTCTAAGTGCTGCAAGATGATGAGCATGGCAGAAGTGCCAGGAATTATTATTAATAACACAAGGTGAGGACAGAGCCACCAGGAACCAAGGTTGGGTGGGATGACTCAAGTCCCCGTTCTGATGTGGAGGTATGGTAGGCTCAGCAGTCTGTGCCAGCCTGCAGCAACCACACAAGATTCTTTTTAAGGTATTTTTGTTTTGCTTTAGTTCAGGGGTTGATGATATACTGAGGGGAGTCTCTCTAAAGTTCTGCAAGGGCAAGGGAAAGCAACTGTGAATGTGATAAAAGGCCAGAAAAGGACTAAACCCCTTGCTGGCTTCAAACATAATCATGTCCTTATAAAAATAAGGCCACTTCCTTGTAACTGGAGTGTGCAGGAAGTTTGTTTTTATAAGTAGAAAATAGAACCTGTTCTTAATGAGGAACATTTGTCCATGGTCAAACATCTTGTCAACAATGGTAATTCTTTCGAGCTCCTCCCTGCCTGTGACATCCCAAAAGAATTATCTTCTAAGAAATATGATCAAAAAGTCCATAAAACCCAAGCAAGGAATTTACTGGACAAGATTCTAAGAGCAGGAAATTGGAAAAATGAAAGCACAGTTAAAAAGGAAACCTACCATAAAGGCTGCGGAGCCATAGCAGCAGAAAGTGGTGTATTGATGCTGACATCAATTACTTAGGGAAGACTGGGAAAACCTTCACAACAGGAATACATATGCCTTTCATTATTTGGTTCAGCCATGGGAGAAGATTGAACACCCCTGTGATTGCTTGTGTCCTCCCCATGCTGATGTGACCAAATTCGGGAACTGTGGAAAACCAGTCTGAATGTGCACCTGGTGCCAAAGACAGAGGAACAGTCAGAGCTTCTGGACAGCTTTAGGACCCCGTAGCATTTCATCCTAAAAAGTTGCACGCTGGAAGTTCAAAGAAGTACAAACAGGAACTTAAGGGAAACAAGGTGCTCAGGGCAGTGCTGTCATCCCAGCTCTCTTCATCCCCTTGGGGAATGATGAACCCCTTTTGCTGTGCCACCCAAGGAACCTACATGTGTGGGGCAGGGAACATTTGTAGCTTGCTGCCTGCATTGTCTGCATCAGTGACATAAATCACCAGAAGCACCACCAGTGCCATGGCTGTTTGCTGAAGCAATTTAAATTAACTCCATAATGCAATTCAGGGAGGGAAAGGTAATACCGCTTCAAAGTTGCAGAAACTCAGTTCAGCTCAGCTACAAAAATGACAGATGGCCCCATCTGACTTGGAACCATCTGAAAAGTGCAGTTCCTTGTGTGTTACACTGAAAAAGCCTGATTATTATTTCATGAACTAGCTGGTCACAGTGTCAACATGAATAAACAAACATGGGAAAATCACTCTGACCACTTCTCAGAATATTACACTGCAAAGCATTTGAGAATGTAAATATTAAGGGTGGGAAAACCACAAAGTCTCTGACCCTTATTTCCAAGATCTGGGATCTTGCAAGATTTGGTTACATGCTGCAAAATTTGAAACTTTGACAACTTGGCTTCAAAAATATTTTTTTAATAGACATCATTTTCCTGTTACTAAGTAGAAGAAAGACAAGCCTCTTCTCCAAAGTACAGATTGGGATAAAAAAACCACCTCCCTGTAACCATGGGAAATTGTAGACCGAAATGCTGCTTTGATTTAAGTAGTAGTAATTGTAATATTAAAAGACAGAATGGGCATTTCTATCTTTAGTCATCTCCCTGGATTTAGAATGGGGCTTATTCCTGCCAATGTATTTATGCAGAACTTACACTGATTTCCCCGGTTTCACCTAAATTGTTGCATCCTGCTTCTCTTTCTTTATATCTTTATGCTTTGTGTTCTTATTCATGTGCTTTGGGGTGTAAAAATTATATGTCCCTGAATACAAATCAAATCTCTTGCAGCTTTCATTCAGCTTAAACAGAAAGAAAATTAAAAAAAAAAAAAAGAAAAGAGAGCAACACAAAGTTGTATTTTTCATCAGCAACTGGCCACGTGCCCCAGACCTCACCCAGTTTGGAGCATGTGTCCATGAGGTAGGGCCCTCCTGGAAAGGACACTTATCTGGGCTCTAGCAGTGACGTGCTCTGTATGTTTTCCTTCTTGGGAAAGGCACTTTCTTAGCCTGGCCCATCATCACAGCAAGTAGCGTGTGTCACAATCCCAGTCTTGAGACACACTTTGACAGCTGCCAAAATGCGCTGCACGTCCATGCTTTCCACTGACAATCCTAGCTGTGCCCTGCCTATGTGGGACACGAGACCTGAAGGTCTTATCTGTAGGAAAGCATTTTCTGTCATCAGTTATGTTCAGAGATAGAGAGAGCGAGCAAGGTTTTTACACACTTCAAAAATGAATTCATAGAAATATTCACAATGAATAAGTCTTTGCAGAGCTTCATTTGGGGAGATGCACTTCTGGGCATTTCTTCTGAGCTGCTGAGGATTTTGGCATGATATGGAGCAGTAATTTAGAGACACTTCCAGATGGCTTAAGACTGTTCATTGAAGCAGATGACAGACATCATGTAAATATAGAGCTATGGTCCTCTCCAGCTTCCAGATCTGCTGGACTCATATGGGATGAGCTGGGGAGAAATGTGGAAGCTCTACAGCAGCATAATGCTGAACATCTGTGACCAGAGACTGCAACTATCACACCGTGTTGAGAAAACGGTCAGGTGCTGTCTATTGCCTAAGCCATTCTCCTGCTCAGGAATATTTTGTAGATGACAATATTCAGGAGTAAATTGAGCCCATACAGGAGAACAGCAGTGCACGTGCTTTTGTTGTTTCAGTCTCTATGTGCTTTGGGTACAAAGGAGCTTCCAATAACACAGGAAAGGTCAGGTAGGGCAGGCAGAGTTTCACGTTGCTCCAGCACTATATGATGTGTTATCTTAATTATGTCATACACAGCGATCCGTGTAGGCAACGTGTTTTAAGTACAGGCTGGAGGCATGAAGCTTGAGTTTCCTCTCACATACATTGGCTCCATGCTAGTGTTGCTTCATCGTTTTCAGTGCAAATTCACATTGGTTTAGATCAGCAGGAATGATGATATTCACCAGATGTGTACAGTCCCCTTTCTCCTAGAAACACGGCAGGCAACCAGCTTTTCTCCTGAACTTCAGAAAATGCCTGTTTTCCAGAGCAAGTACATGGTGGCCAAGGCAGACACACAGCAGGGTGCCAGGGCAGACACTTGGGGTTTCCACTTCACTTCAGGGTGGCAAACATGGGGTCCGATGGGGTTAAACTTGTCATGCACAGTGAAGCCCAAGTTCTGGCCTCCGACCACCAGCCCCAGGAAGGAATGAGCAGAATTTCCACCTTCTCCAGATTTCCCCTCATGATCCTGCCAAGACATGTGTACCCCTGCTCCTGCCAGGTGTGCTGTGCTCTGAGGACACATTTAAAGGGTTACAGCTTTGCCTTTCTGTTCACCTGCCTTTCCAGAACATGATGGGTGTCCATAATGGTCTTACATGGCTCACCACACCCAACATTTGCTCCCATTGAACTCAAGCCGGGGTGAAATATTTTCCCTTTCTACTTTGAGGCAAAAGGATTGCTGTGACACAGTCCCTGTCTGGGAAATGGGCAAAACAAGAGCTCTGCTTGTTGGTGTGGACAACAAATAGCTTTTGAAGCAGGAGCTGTGTCTTACAGTCTTTCTGGCTGCAATTTACAGTTACAGAGTGTAGGGGTAAGGGTCCAGGCCTTGGTTATAACAATTCTCCCCAGTCAAATTCAGAGGCTGAATGAATGCACTTGAAGAATGAAATTATGATTTTGTCTCTTGACACAGCAAGAATATCAAGATGCTCTACAGATTGTCTGAAACCTGTGAATTTTGCATAGTCTTGAAGTGACACATTTTTACTTGCAGGTATCTCAGGAATAGATGTTCCTGTGAGAAAGTGGCTCAGTGTTCCTGTCCTCTGCTATGTTAATCGTGACCGACTGCTGGTATCCAAATAATAGAGCAAATCTCCCACAGGATAAAGCTGACGTACAAGAATTTGAATTTGGCTGACCTGGAAATATCTCAGTCATGGTTTTCACAAGCTGCATTGATCAGAACAGGGCAGAGATAATTGCGGCTCAGGCTAAAGGGCAAGGGGGACAGGAAGGCATGAGGTGGTGAGCATGAAAATAAATAGCCCTCTGTCACGAGAACAGCCCCACTGAGGGATGCTGATTTTGAGCAGGAGAAAGAGATCAGGCTGGGAGGACCCTGGATATGTATTGATTCTCCTCTTCTCATGACTCCCAGAGCTGCTCTCTGGGAACCCTGCTGCTCCCTGGCCTCCTGGCTAACCAGCCATTCTCATCTGGAGTTCGGGAAGCCACGAGGGCAGCACTTTGCTGCCCTGAGAAGAGAGAACCCCATGGCACATACTGCCAGGCTCTGCCTTTGGTGCTGGAGGTGGGATTTGGAGGGCATGTGGTTGGGCACCCTTGGAGTGAGTGGGAAGCACGGAGCTGTGTGAGCTGCAGTGATCTGTGCCCTGGGACTGCCCCCATCCAGCTCTACTGCTAGCATGGTGCCAGGATGCTGATGCCCCCCTTGCCCTTTCACAGCATGGTACAGCTGACAACATTGAGGTTATTTTGGTGATCCTGTCTGGCTTCTTCTCCTGTAGCAGGCTGAGAATGGAGGCATGTGGTGACCACAGATGTTAGGTCAGCGTGCTGAGCCAGGAGTCAACTCAAAACAATGGACCTCCCTTCCTGGTCCTTGTTTTGGGACTGTTAATACCTTCTTTTTTAATTTACTGAGTGGTCAGTAGGACACTGGCTAAGGGGCAGGTGTTGCTTCAGGTGCAGCTGCCTCCCTGCTTATTGGCACTGATTGCCTCCCCATGCCTGTCGGGAACACAAGCCCTTAAAAGCTGGAGTAGGGGAAAAGGCTCTGGTTTTGCTCCTGGGGTTTTTATCTGTGCTGTGTGAGTACCAAAGAAAGGTGTTCCTGAAGGAACAGGCCTTTGAATCCTGAAAGACCAAAAGCTTTGGCTGTTTCTCTTTTATGGCTTTGATCCGTGGGTATATGGCATACAGACAGGTATCTTCTACATGCTGGTTTTAGTGGAATGAGCAGAAGGAAAGGAGGGATTTGCCTGTTATTTGGGAATGTTTTATGGAAGGAGGGCTTCTGGGTGTAATATTATTCAGTTTTCTGTTGATTTTTTTTTCTTTTATTAAAAAAAAACAACTAGGTGAATATTGCTGCAATTTTTTGTAACTGCTGTGTCTGCTTTGCAAGTAGGGTATAGTGAGAAAGCAGTGGGGCTGTGTATATGACCCTGAAGAACACTGTTCACTGTGATTATCCTGAAGGGGTAGCTACCTTCAGTACCTGTAGGGCAGCTGGCTTCAGGTCTTGCTGGAGAAATCTGGCTAAGAGAAGCTGCTGTCAGAGAGGCTGGAAGGAAAGACTGAAGTGGACGCTTAGCATGAGGTGTATACGTAAGCTTGCAGTCCTGAGGAAGCACAGTATTTTAGGCAGGTGGTCACAACAGACTATTCCTCAGTTAACTGACATTTCTTGATTAAAAATTTGTGGTTAAATTAACTAAATTAAACTTTTTTTGGGGGGTAAATTTACTTCCTCTAAGAGGTGGATCAAGTAGTCCTTTTAATGTTATTTGCCTTCAGCCAGAGGCAAAATAGAAACATGAAGAAAAAACATGTGGACAGAGGAAGGGATGAAAGTGCAGAGACTTTAACTAGACACAGACCTCTTTAGAGACAAATGTTTTTAGGGAGAAATTATGTTCATTGTGCGCTGTGTCCTAAAATGATCTCTGTATAGTTTGGAGATCTACTGGTAGCAAGTACAGGCACGTTCACTGCTCCTCACAGAAGTAAGTCCTGTTGACCAAATGGGCATCTTGATTGTAAAGTCAGACATCTGTGTAACTGATTGCAGCACCATGTGAACAAAGTTGCTCTTTGGCAGAGTCAGTAATTCTGACCATGTCCAGGTCTGTGCAAATGCACTATTACTTTAAATATCTCCAGTGAAACACAAGGGATATGTTTGTAATTAAAATGGAAAGTTTGGGGGGTTTTTTTTTGGGGGGGGGGGGTGATCACTTGCAATGCTTGACACCTTTTTGTTAAGATGTGTGAGAGTTAATGCAAACCTCATGTGACACCTACTTGCATTCCAGCCTGGCTTGATTTCCAAGGTGTGAGAGGGCTCCCTTAGATGTTGTTGAGGCACCTAAGTATAAGCGAGAAATATTGATCTACGATGATCTCCAGAGGTCCCTTCCAACCCCTACCATTCTATGACTTTTTGATGGAGACTAATGAAGTGACTCTTACTGAAGAATTCTGCACTAAAAACATGGGAGGTCTGGCATCTTGTGTCCCTAGGTTTTGGCAGTAACTTTCATTCTAATAATTTAACCTCGCACCAAGCTGCAGCCTCCTGCAACTTCCCCATGTTTATTAAATATTCTTTAGTAAATATATCCGTCTGTACTCATCAAGGAGGGTGGTCCTGAAGCGTGCAATGGTGGCTGAGCTCCAAGATGAGGAAGAGCAAATGTTCTCCATCAGGGTCTCTGAAATTGCAGATCCTCCTGCCCTTTGGTCTGATGGAACCAGTGGCAGCTGACACTTCGCATCCCTTCAGCAAGAAAGTTCCTTGCCTGTCTGTTTGCCATCTCATTACCCGCTGTGGCCCTGATTTTCATGTCTTTCCTTAATTTCCCTTGGTGAGTGCACCCTATGGTGTACTGAAGGGAGAGAGGGCCGGACTAAAGGCTGGTTGACTTCAGCCACATGTTACTTGGAGACAATTAAGATGTTTAAACTTGAGCTGTGCAAAAGACGTAGCGCTGCAGCTTTTTTTGTAGCCTGCTGTGTCCCCACTGGCACCTCTTTCAGAGGTGTGGGTTATGAGGAATGCCAAGGGGAAGGTGTAGGGGTGTCACTGTGGTAGCAAGGGCTGGGGACTAGCTGTGTTAACCCTCAGTTTGTTAAAGCTTCTTCAGCTGGAGACATAAGGTGTACTGGTCTTGGGAAGAGGGGAGAAAAAAATGAAATACCCCAAAAGGCACTAGTTAGCGTGGAAAAACACTTGGGACTGAGCCTGGATTATCAAGAAAGCAAACAAGTTACAAAGGGAGAGCTCCCCAAGAAGCTTCTCCTGTGTGCAATTCCCCATTGCATCAGCCCTTCCCAGCTGGGTGTGGGCTCCTGGGGAGCATCCTGGCAGGACAAGGGAGGCTCTGGGGGACCAACGTTGTAACAGCTGGACCTGAGAAGAAGGTGGGTTTGGAAAGAAGTGCTGCTAAAGCAATTTAATGAGAATACGATGAGGTGGCCAGGCTGCAATATTTATTTTTTTAAGCTCCTGTTTTCACTGTCTACCATCTTGTGTCTGTGCAGCATTTGACCAGAGGGATCTTGGGCTAAGGCCTGGAGATGATGGTGAGATGTGGAGCTGCGTTCAAGCCTGAGGAAAACACAAGCAGTGGCTCTGGGCTGGGACATGGAGGCTCTGTACCTGTGTGCTCAGTGCTTTGGAGGAAGAGGTGTAGGTAAGTACTGGATGTAAGACTGTTTCTCTTTATAAGCATGATGACTGGAAGCTAACCTACGCCTTGAACAAGAATGTCTCTTTTAAATCTTGCTTTGTAACTTTGAAGTAGCTGTGTGTAACCTATGCCAGTAGTGAGTGGTCTGTGTGGCTGTTAATCATATCAACTCGGAGAAGCTTTTGGTCTTGACAGCAAGCTTGGGCAATTAATCATGGATTGAATTTTGTTAACTTTGAATTTGGTATTTTTCACCTCTTGGTTTACTTGTTTTGTTGTTCATGAATACATTTGAAGACATTTTTGTGCTAGTGACCGAGATTAATTGTCCTTCTTTTGATAACTGTACAAGAGAAATCCTAAAATTTTGACTTGGAATGAAGTCTTGCTTGCAATTCCTTGTGTTAGCTGTGGATATAAGACAGAATATTCAACTGTGGAGCTCATGTGTAATTTCCATATAATTCTTACTGAAGGGACTAATAAGTACAGCAATCCTAAAATTCTGCCAGCTTAAAAATATAGAATTGGAGATACATATACCTGCTTTAAATTGGATTTCCTTCATAGAGAGGAGGCAATACATTTCAATCTAAACATTAATATCATGTATCTGTGAGCTCCTCCTGTGTCTTCCAGACCAGGATTTTGCCAGTATTGATCAGCTGGTCATATACAATGAAGCTGCAATACTCTATATGATTTTCTCTAAAGGCTTTCAACTGGAAAATGATTCTGTGTGGTGTAACATCTATATTTTCTATGTCTTTAAATATTAAAACTTGCAGCTACCTATCCTAATAATATTTATCTGGTTCCCTGTTTGCAGTTTCCACTTCTGGGAAAAATTATCCAGCTGAAACTTGCCTTTCTTTAAGGTAGAGAAAATTTTCTGTGTGTTGGGACTTTATTTGCGTGGTGCTTTGGTTGAGAAGGTTTAAAATAATGGAAAGGTTTGTTTCTAATCGGGAGTGTTTCAGAAGTGTATCAGTTCCCTTTTTATGAGGCTAAAACACTTGTAATCAAAATTAAACTGTTTCTCCAGGTAGCAGGAAGCTTTTCTTTTTCCCAAAATGTTAATTCAAGGAAATCTACACCAAGAAGAGGGAAGAACAGTTATTCTATCGGTGCCCTATGCTCATCTGCTGTAAAATTATATTTTATAGTGTATGGTTTAACTAGTTTCCACTTAGTTCTGAAGATACATCCTAGGCTGAAGTATCTTGGTTGTCAGCATCCAGCCAGGATTTACCAGGTCATGTCACTGCTAGTGCCAGGAGAGGGCACCAGACAGCAGTGACAACAGGCTCTGTTCTCACAGCAGAAGCAGCAACCAACCCCTGTTGGGTACCTCTGAAGATAAGGAATAACCTTCCCTCCTAAAGCAGCTTTTTGTGCAGTCAGAAGGTGTTTGTGCTTATGAATTATGTTTAAGTTACGGTCCCTGCAGGCTGGATAATCTGATTTTTTCGGGAATCAGTATTTGTGTGTGGAGGTATGATACAAGTGCTGGAGAACTTAAGTCTGAGGCTTTCAGAGAAATGTAAAGCAATTAGGAGCTGAACTCTACTGGCAGAGGAGAGCTGTGTCCCATAAGCCCCTGTGGAAGTCCCCAGCTGAGATACAGTGTCATGGCAGTGTAGAGATGCTCATGTGAAAACTCACCCATGTTTAGAGCCAGCACATGGGCAGAAAGTGGGGGAAACCCTAGAGGACAGGTAAAGGTGACCCAGGATTCATCCCCACAGAGCCTGGCCCGGGGAGCTGGCCATGCCAGGACCCAGGTCACCACTGCTCTCCTGCCTGCCTTCCCTCCTCTGTCCTGAGCCTGCCCTTAATGTCCTGGGCTTTTCCTTATTGAGGTACATGGGAACTCGGTGGATGTTTCCTCTAATCCACTCAATGACTTTCTGAATTAACAGAGTATCTCTTTAGAACCCTATGAATAATTAAACTATAATTCTGATCCTCTGTTAATAGAAAATAAATGCCTAGAGACATGCCACAACAGAACCTTAATTATTCTACCTAGAGAATACTTAAAATTGACTGACTTTCCCCCCCCCTCCCCCTCACCTATTTAGAAACACATTAACAATATTTAGGCTGAAATACAGATTCAGTTTCCTCTAATTCTTTGGAATGAACTATTAGCTCCTATTATTGGCTACCCTTCTACTCCTTAGAAGCATTAACTAGCTGAATGTATCAGGATTTCATAACATGCTAATAGCCCTTTTTCTAATATACCCTGATCCTGTGCCTTTATGGATGCTTTGACTCTCCTTGACTTCACTGGGAATTGAGGATAGCCAGCTCTTCAAAGGGTTGGCCTCACAGTTAATTTGCATGCTGAAATTGGCATTTATATTAAATTACAAAAAAAAAAAAGGTGGTCTTGGTGAGACCTGGAAAAGTTTTTGCATCATGAGCAAAGCTCTGAATCAGCTGCAGGAATGAGGTCTGACTTTAAAAGCCGATGTAAAAAGCTGAAAATGTATTTATGTAGATCCTCTTACTCAGAAATGTCAAACTCTGAAACTGATTGCCAGCTGCCAAACTGCCTTTCTGGACCAGCTTTCCTATTTCTGAATACTTGGTTTGAATTTGTTTTCCTGACCTTGGGGACAGCCTGTGTTTTAGCTGCTCATATTGCTTCTTGAGTAGCACCTTCCAGCCAGGTGTCTCAGTGTCCTGGGTACTTAACTTCCAGAAAGTTGTTAGTCACCCCCTCAAGAATGGACAAAGTCATGGGCTTTGTGAACAAAGCATCCATCATATTCAACCAAGTCTAAGGAGCAGCCTGGTAGAAGGCTGTCTTGGGAAACAAGCTTTTACTCTGTTCTTGAGGAGGTGTGTCAGTGTGAGTGTAGATTCTTGGAGAAACCTCCCTTCCAGCACCTGGAGCTGGGCTGAGACCAGTCCCAGGCCAGGCAGCAGCTTCAGCTAACCAAGGCTGAGCAGCAGTACTTTCTGTTGAGTCCTCTTGCATGGAACTAATAAAATATTCCTGGTCACGAGTTCTATGAAATACTGAAGAGCTCCTGCAGAAGGGAATTAAGTTAACTCCCTCCTGAACTGTGGTTCTTCACTTAATTTTTACACTGGGCACATACATCAATAGCACATAGTTCACACAGGGTGATAGAAATGATAAGAAAATGAGGACCGGAGCTGGATTGAATTATTATAAAGAGGAATAAAGCCAGGCACAAATATTTAACTGTTTTCTTTTTCACTGATGCTGGCCCAAGCCTTGAATGTCTCTGAGACTCAAGATCTTGTCAAACCCAAACCTCAGTTTTTGAAGAGCTTTCTTTACTGTAGATGTCAGGGAAGAGCCCCGTGTGTCCACTAAGGGTAAGGATGACAACTGGTTGTGCTACTGCAAAGTCATCCCTAGCATGGTGCCCTTATTGAGTGACACAGCGAGACAAATGTCCTGAATCCAGCAGCTGTACTCATGTGAAGTCACATCTGGAGTATTGTGCCCAGTTCTGGGCTCCCCACTCTGAGAGACAAGGAGCTACTGGAGACTCCAGCAGAGGCTACAAAGATGCTGAGGGGGCTGGAGCATCTCTGTGCCCAGGAAAGGCTGAGAGCCCTGGGGCTGTTCAACTGGAGAAGACTGAGAGGGGATCTGATCAATGCTGATGAAAAGGATGGGGACAGAGTGTTTGCAGTTGTGCCCAGTGACAGGATAAGGGCCAACGGGCACAAACATGAACACAGCAGGTTCTATGTGAACAGCAGGAAAAACTTACTTCCTTTGAGGGTGCCAGAGCCCTGGAACAGTCTGCCAGAGGTCTGCAGAATCTCCTTCTCTGGAGATGTTCAAGATATTCTGGGCAACCCACTCTAAGTGAACCTGCTTTAGCAGGGGTGTTGGAAGAGATGATCTCCAGAGGTCCCTTCCAACTCCCACCATTCTGTGATTCTGTAAGGTCTTTCTAGAGGCTGATTTTGTTTCCTAGCCAGTGTGCTACTGAAGGACTGATGCACAGCTTCAGCTGGGCCTGCTGTGCAGACTAAGTTTTGCCTTTGCTTCTGGGCAGGTTTTAATCTGAAATAGTTGAAGTATATTACCTTATGGAACTGCTGCTTCAGGGTGGTGGGGAGGAAGGTGATCTGCAGGATCAGGAGAGTGGGAATGCCTTCCCTGTTTGTGTTTCCAGGTTGTCTAAGCTCACCTCATACTTGGCTCTATTGCTGTTTTAGAGGGTATAGGGTCAAGATGTGTTCATGATCCCACTTCTTAATCTTCTTGCACCAGCAGAACCTGGAGTTACCAGCAAAGAACATGGCAGCTTCTTACAGGTTAACAGCTGGAGCCCAGAGAGCAAATATGGTACTTGTACTCACAAATCAAAACAGACACAGCCTGAACTGTGAAGGCTCAGGGTCTAGTCCCAGAGCAGTCCCAGCATGAAATGATGTTATGCCTCCTGCACGCTAGTTTTTGAAGAGCGTACATAACTCGTTGGGTTTGTCTATCCCTTTAAATAAACTTTCTATGCTTTCAGGCTTTGTGGCAGGACTCATTCCTCACTGACCTCACGAAAGCTTCGTTCTCAAACTGGCCATATGTTGTCTGATTATCCAGACTACCTATGTAATTTCTACCTGTGTTTGCCCAGCCTGGTTGCTTATGACTGTTCCCTCTGCTAGGCTAATGATGCCATCCTTAATGCCCCTATTAATCTTTTTTTCCCTCAGCAAGTGTCACTGTTCCAATTCTCACCCTTTTTTCATGTGAGATGCCCCATTAAGTCATTCCCTTCACCATCGAGATCCTTTCTCAAAGGCTGTTTTCAGTGCTGCCTTCTTGCTGAGCTTCCTCCTGTTGCTCCTCTCTGTTTGCCTGTTTCACGTACAGCAAGAATTGTGTTTGATCCTGTTTGACCCGAGGCTTGTGGCACTGCTGTCCTCCCCAGAACAGCAACAGCCATCGGAAGACGTGGTCACTGATTTCCATGGGTCATGTCACTGGAGTGCAAGGGGTGTGAGGTAACTGCAGAGCAGGAGTGCTTCTGTTGCATGGTTTGGTGTCAATCTGTTGAGGCCAGGAGGTTGTTCTAAACTGGTTTTGATAAAGTGAGAGGTAGGTGGGGAATGGCTGGTGGTAAGAGAAGCTTGCAAAGCTGATGGCCAGTGTATCTCATGCTGCTTCACTGACACGTGAGATCTTTATCTTCTCTGCTACAAAAAGATCTAGAGATCCTGTCTGCTGCCTGTATGTGGATGAGGTATCCTCCACGATCTCCCCAGGGGAAGCTGGGACTGAGTAAAATGAGCATCCTTCAAGCACTGTCCTGGTAACCAGTGCCTCTGTTTCGCCTTGTCTTCATGTGATTGCTGTTGGCCCAGCACTGCAGTGTGCCAAGAGGGGCTGTGCTCCCCTCTGGTAGTGACTGGTGAGTTACTGGTCAGCACGAAATCCAGGGATAGCTGTCTGAAGGCAGGATTGTGGTGAGGAAAAACTGGGGCTAATTTCAGAGGAATAGCTGCAGCTTCACTTTTGTCCTTGAGAGGCTGACCGATAAGCCAACTTGTTCCACAGCTGGTTGAAAATCTCATTGCATCAAACAAATAAATGTTCTGGCTGTGCTCAGTGCTATCCTGGGGGGAGGAAAGTCAATTAGGCAGCAATAAAAGCAACGTGGAATACTTTGGCCAGTCTGGCATGAAACAAGAGCTACCAAAGGTATGTCTGAGGGCGTCTCGCTAGCGATGCTCTAACAACGCGTAGCACGGGAGGCATCAGCTTTCGAGGTGGGGAAGGACAGGCTAATGCTGGAGTCTGTGTTCATCCCAAGGGGGTGATGATCTCCCCAGGGGAGACTGCTTTGTGAGCCCAGTTCAGACAGCAGTCCCGCAGCGTGCACGTGGCTTCTCTGCAGCCAGGCTCAAAGAGTATTTTAAGTATGCTGCCCTTGGTTTTAGTTTCATGGATAATTTTAGAAAGCATATGCCTGGGTTTCCAGTTCCCAAATTACTGCTGCTGCTCCGTGTGTCAGATGGGATCTGTTCTTCCCTGACAAAACTTTTTCATCATTGCCACTGACACTCAATACTTTTGCTCCAGTGCTGCTACTTTTAGTTCATGGGAAAGTTGCAGGGCTTGCTGTGCTGACTGTGCACGTGGGAAGGGGGGTGGCAGGGGAAGCAGAAGCACTCTTATGTGTTTGTTGGGTTTTGCCTATTTTGTTGTAGAACAGCCATATCCACACTTCAAACACAGGGTGCTAAAGGGAGTCTTGGAAACATCCAAAGCATTGAATTCAAACTCAAGTTTCCAAGTGCATTTTTAGATGCATAGTAGACAGATGCAACCTGTGAGCTATGGGGGCTCTTGACTTTAGCTGCTCACAGTCCTTGTGCAGATGTTAATTTGAGCTCCTTGGTTTCCCTCTCAGCCCCTCTTTCATCATCTGCAAATACCATGAAGCTTTGGCCTTACAGGGCAATTAAGTATGGTAACTGACACTGCAATAATTTCAGGACTTGATGTAAGCCCACACTCACGCAAAAGTTTGCTGGAAACATCTTTCATGTAATGGCTTGTGAAAAAAGCTGTGGAGTGTGGGGTATCCCAGCATGGGCTGTGCTGATTAGGTCCACCATTTTCATAGCCTCCACGCTCTTTCCATACCTATATATCTCACTTGAGCCATAATTAGCACCCTGTAATGTGCAGTAATGGCACATCCTATCCACTACCACTAGTCCTATCACCTACTCCTTGGTGCTCAGCGACACCAGCCCGCAGGGTTGTGTTGCTGGTTTGTTGTGTTCTCCAAGGTGCTGCTGTTTGGTTACCTTGAGATCATTGTCCAGTTGTAGATGAGGTTGCAATGGTGTAGGTCAGGGTTAATTTGGTGGAAGGCTGCAGTGCAAAACCATGGCAAACTAAAAGGCACGGTGGTGCTTGTATACTCTTACCTTACTCCTGCCAGGTATCCTGGGCAAGTGTGCTGCCAGCCCAGCTCTTCTCCCTCCTCCTTCAGCCTCGTGTGTGGCCAGTCCCATCTGCTAAGGGAGGAAGGACATCTAATGAACACTGGGATATTAGGACGTTACCTGTATCAAGAGTGAGGACTGGAGAAAAAGGTCTTGATGTCCTTGCCCATTTTTGGATCACACCAGTGCAAATTAAATTTAACTAAATAGCAGAATGTTTGTCATCACTAAAAAGGTCTGTGAAGGAGCTGAGAGCTTAAAAACAATTATCCTCTTCCAAGGACTGTATTTTTTCAGATACAAGGCTGCACCTTGAATAACAGGTTCAGTTTTGGGCCCCTTGCTACAAGAAGGACATTGAGGTGGTGGAGTGTGTCCAAAGAAGGGCAGTGAAGCTGGTGAAGGGTGTAGAGAGCTATGAGTCCTGTGAGGAGTGGCTGAGGGAGCCAGGGTTGTTCATCCTGGAGCAAAGGAGGCTTATGGGTGACCTTCTGGCTCTCTATAACTCCCTGAAAGGAGGTTGGACCCAGGTGGGGATCGGTCTCTTCTCCCAAGTAACAAGTGGTAGGACAAGAGGAAATGGCCTCAAGTTGCACCAGAGGAGGTTTAGTTTGGATAGTAAGAAAAACTTCACTGAACAGGCTGCCCAGGGCAGTGGTGGAGTCCCCATCCCTGGAGGGATTTCAAAGCTGTGTAGATGTGGTGCTGAGGGACATGGTTTAGCAGTGGGCTTAGCAGTTCTGGGTTAATGGTTGGACTCGGTGACCTTAAAGGTCTTTTCCAACCTAAACAATTCTATGATTTTACTTGTGTGAGGACAATAGAACTCAACTGTTGAACTTTTCTGTTGCTATGCAGTCTTGTAGCTCTCTAGATCTTAGGTTTGTGATAATAATTTTATTACAGAGAGCAGTTGATTTATTTGCATTTCCTCTAACTTGGATTTATTAAGACAATCTTGTACAGCCCTTAATTGTGACTTTAAAAAGTGAAGATGTTGGGAAGAGCTTTTGAAGGAATATTTTTTCTGATAGTTGTGCACAATATCTGCTGCAGATGAGCTGTATAACTATTGGAAACTGTGAACCTGTTTTGTAAATCTAGACTCTCTTCTTGACCTGTTACCTCCACCAACTGCATTTTCATGTCAGTTTGGCACATTTGAAAGTCTTTCAGACCTCCATTTGAAAACCTGAGTGTGGTGAGCACCAGGCATGCCCCAAAATCTCACAAAGCTGGATTTTCATCTTCTATTAAGTAACTATGAAACTTGGGGGAATGAGAGAAGAATTGGGGTACACTGACTGGTTCTTTTTGAGGGTGAAAAGGCTGAAAAGGGATTCCTGGAGCCTTGTGGTTGGTTGCAAGGTTTCTTCCAAGTGAGGGTCTGCTTAGCCACCCATAGTCTGAGGTTCCCTTTGGAAATCCTTGGGGTAGCAGAGGAAGGAGGGGTGTTATCAGACCTGCTGATCTTACCTTTCTTCATGAAGCAGGTAAGTGAGGCTGCTGTGGCCAGCAGGGTTATCTTGGCCTCTCCTGGAGTTTTGTGGCATGTTAGGGGTTGGAAAGGAGCAGAGATGACAAACTAGCACAAGGGCCTTGGTGTCCTCTCCTGAGGTCCCAGTTTGGTGTCTCCCTAGCAAGACTGAACTGGAAAAGGGAAGAGGGTGGGGAGGTGGCAGATTGTTTTTAAATCCTATCTGTAATATATGATACAGCAGAGTGGAGCTGGGGCTTACAGGCTTTGGCATTTACTGGCTAAGAATATAGCTGGCTGAGTGAAGTTACATAGGTCACTGAAAACACTTTTTTTGCTGTTGTTCTCGTTTTCTTTGCTGCTACTAATATTTGAAGTTCTGGAATCCAGAATGAAATTGTTCCTTGGTATGAAATTGTCTGTGTGGTGTGAAGCTGGCTGCCTGAAGTGTAGAAATCCAGTGCATCGACAGAGGGGTTTCTTTTTTCACTGTAATGAATATTTACCAGTCAGCATGTCTGACAGGCTTTTAGCAGTAAATATCACTTGAAACCGACTGCTGGAATCCCTGACTATAATAACAGAAAGGAATGAATGGAAAAGGGAATTCACATTCCAAATCCTTCCAGGGTAAGTTATTAAAAATAACAAAGCTGGAGTAGGGCTGGGAACAGGCTTATCAGCACCTGGAGAATGATGAATATCACGATTGCTAAAAGCTGTTTGTGCTGTTGTAATTAAGGTCAGAATCTGGCACATGCTGACCTTGGAAGTGGTCAGTGGTCCCAATAAATATTTATTGGGAGGAAGCTGACTCAGTTCCTTGGATGTGTAAACCTGGGAACCTCAGCTCTCATATCATATGCTACCTCCTCTGACTTTACTCCCCACCGTCTTATTTTTCTTCCTTCTGTCAACCTCATATGTGGAAATTTATGTGCAGAAATAATAACAGATAGTTTGTACAGTTTTTCTATGGAAAAATCACAGGTCCTGTTGGATGAAAGAAAGAAAGGTCTAACTGAAGGGCTGGACTTGAGTTAAGCTTTGGGCTCAACTCAGGGCTTTTTGAGGAGTCTAGGGGCAAGCTGCTTAATCTGTTTATTCTCCACCTATGAGCTCAGGGTAGTAATGCTTCCTCTAGACATACAGCGTTGGGGGTCCAGAGGCCTTGATTTTAGCTTGGAAAACCCCTGTGGCATCTTCTACAGGAAAAGCAGTGAGACAAGCCTAACAGATGGAGCACCTTGTTTCTCAAACAGTTTGACAGGGCAAAGCTTTAGCCCCTTTTGGGGACAGGAGGAATGAAGGCAAGTGCAAATGCACTTGCATAATCTCCTTTCTGAGCTCTGCTCAACTGGGGCATCGACTGTATCTGCTTAACCTTTGCAGCTGAGGGCTCCTGCTCGAGCTAAGATGAGTCCTGCTGTTTTATCACAGAGGAGTCCTTTGAAGTTCCTCTTGTGTCTGTTGTGTCAAGGTGATTACACTGAAGTGCAGCCAGCCGAGATAGACTTCAGGGACCAAAAAAGTGTGTGAATAACCACTTTACTGCCTGTAGCTGGTCTTGACCAGTATATGCTCCTCGTAGCATTCAGCATTTTCTCAAGTTGGAGCCAACCTGGCCCATGCCTCAAAGCTGTACTCTTTTTTTTTTTTTAAGTAAATAATCCCCAAACCAAAAAGCTGAACTTTAGGCTGTGGCTTACTGCACAGCCTTGGTGTGAGCAGCATGAAAGAGGAGTCCTGCCCCAGAACTCTTAGGAGCTATACCAGATGTGGTCCCTGTAGGTTAGAGATGCAGCGTATGATTATGGATTTATGTTTCGATAGAGCTAAAGGCTCAGCTGTGTAGTGTTCTCTTGTGCTTGGTGTGGTATAAATGTATTGAAAGCGATGATCTCTGTGTAAAGAGCTTTTAGTCTCAAGAGCAGTCATAACAAGAGGGAGGAAAAAAAATAGGCAGCAAACCAAAAATTAGGTGTCAGGACAAAAAAAATTAAAGAAAATTTTTTATTTAGCTGAGATCAGTAACTGCAATCTGGAAATGCCACAGCTTTCCAACCTCCCCCTCCACTTTAAAAACAGCCTGCTTCCCATAGCAAAACAATAACAAGTGTTTGATCTAATCTCATGCTGCTGTGGATTAGGCATGTCTACCCTGCAAAGACTAAACAATTTATACTTAACCAAGCAAGCTTTAAATGAGCTCCTTTGGAGGCCATTAGCAAGCAGGTGAGGACACAATGCAGGCTGCAGATGGCTCCCAGCTTTTGGGGAGGTGTGGGGGGTTTCTGCCCAGCATGCTGTGGGAGATGCAGCACAGACCAAACAAGCCCTGCTCTTTTAACCTCTTACACTGGGAGCAGAATCTGGCCCAAAGGAGTGATGCTGTTCGTAGAGCAGTGATAAAACATCTGGCCCATCACGGATGGGTTGGATTATTACTGCAGTGACCTTGGGGGAAAGGGAGTTTGAGGAGGCTAAGGGGGTACTTCTAAGATAGTCAAGGGGATGCTTCTAATGCAGAGACAAGTGGGGAAATCTGAGCCATGCAAGAAGTGTTGGGGAGGGAACTTGGGAAGAGCACTGAGATGAGTTGAGGATGGGGACTGGTGAGCTGGGGGAGCTGATGCTGTGTGTGGGGGGTCACTGTCAATAGTTGAAAGGGACACAACAGTCCTGTGGCTTTCCTAAGGGGAACCAGATCCTCTTAAAGTTTTCTCGCACTGGAAAGCATATGGGAGATCAGGCACAGCTACCAACTGAGTTTTTCAGTTGTGCTTGCTTGTGGAATTTAATAGCAAGATTCCTCCTAGTTAAGATAAAAGTGGGTGCCTGAGAGAATCACTTTAATCCTCACATCTCTTAGTTCTCAGATTGTCTGCGTTTCCTTTGTGGCAATTGGCACTCATTATGTCACAAGTGCAAATTGCCACAGCATGTTTTCTGAAGCTTGATGTAACGAGGAAAGAATTCAGATAGCATCCATACCTCATCATCTTGCACTGATCGTTAGTGGGAACCAACAAAATCAGAGACAGCCTTTCTGTATTAAGTGTACAAACAATCCACGAGATCAAAACCGCTGCCTTGAGTCATGTCAGATTGTCATGATTAAGTCCATGTTTCTAGGACAAAAGGCGGACGCGGTCGAGCGGCTCAGCCTTCATCCAAAGGGGCTTTGCCACAGTGGGTTATACTGGTTTGGTTGCGTGGTGGGCACTGCTTTGTGAAGCCCCTTGTCCTAAGCCACTCTTCTCAGCAGTTGAGTTGGTCGAGTGTTTCCCCCCAGTGCTTTGTAGGGAGTTGCGTAGCGGGAATTTGAGACCTGAGCTTGTCTGCAGGGGGCCAATACTTGCCCTGGAAGATCTTTTTGGTGGTTGGGGAGCACGTTCTCCCAGTGCAGAAAGGAAAAGGCCTGCGGACAGCAGCTCTGGGGACCCTGTGACTTTGTGGGAATCGCTTCTGCGGTGGTCTCCTCTTCCCAGATCTCGTTAATCTGCGAACCGCATGCGAAAATGGGCTTGCTCTGTGATGAAAGGTGGGAGGGAAACCTCTTGGTCTTGCAAGATAGTGCTTAGTTTGAAAGAACTAAAATAGGAACAGAGCACTTCTTTGCCCAGCCCTGTGTAATACTGGCAGAAGGCACGAGGTGGGGCTGTTCTAGCTGAATCTCCCCAGTTCTGGGTCCCTGGCTGCAGGGACAGAGATGGGAAAGCCCAGATAATGTGAAGGTGAGCTCAGCTGGAAGGTGAGCCCAGCATCAGCACGGTGTGGGTACCAATGTCTCGGAAATCCTTTATCTGTGCAGACAGAGCTCCAAGAGAGCCTTTCCTGGCTGCCAAAGCCCAGAGCAGTGTGTGCGAGCTTGAGACGAGGGGTTTCCTTCTCTCGCAGCCCATTTGGACCTTAGGACCCCAATTCCATCATCAGCCCTGTGCTAATGAGTGTTCCTAGTGGAAGTCTCCAGTTCATTTGGCAGAGAATCCTCCCCGTGCTGCCGTCAAAGGGGTTAAAAGCACACTCAGTCTGGTGTTCAACATCTTTAAACAGTCATCTCTTCCCTTAAAAATGTATAGAATGTAGCTTTAAATAAATCCTCATTCTACACTGTGTGTTGCTAGATGCAAACAAGCAGAACTTTCTCCCCAGGTATTGAGTGCCTCTAAAAAAAGGCTGAAATAAGAGACTTCTGTGACCCAAAACACCTAATTTAGGCTCTGTGGGACTCTGCCATCCAATAAGCTCTCTGCTCCAGAGCTCAGAAATAATTTTTTAAAGTTGCATTAAAATAGCAGATGTTAAAAATATGCAGCTTGGGGAGAGGGAAAGCTCCCTTCTGCTCTCCCAAAGGCACAGAAAAATAGATAACATTAATATATGACATCTGAGTCTGTGTCTTCTTGCAGCTGAATGTTTCATGGTATCTGGACTAAATGATGATAAAGAAACCAAATTGAATGTGACTTGGAAGATTTTGTCTGCATCTGTAATTCATCTCCAGCTTTCTTTTTCTGCTCTGAGGGAATAAGACCAAGGAGAGCTGTAAGAAAAGCCCCGGGCACTACAGGTTGGATTTAGCCCTAGTGTAAGTTCACAGCCATTCTCTGAGGTCAGAGGAGTTGCATGGTTGGACACCTCCTGAGAATGCATCCCAGGTCCCTGTTACATGTAGATTAACAACTGTGTTCCCAGTCAAAGTATGGAACCAGCCAGGTGCTGTTTGTATCTGCTTGAATATCAGCTCATAGAAACGAAAGAAATGTGATATCTGTGAGGCACGTGCAGAGATTCTTAGAGGGTACTTGCAAATTGCTAATACTCGATGCATCGCGTTCTTTGCCTTGCAGAATTCCTCGCACGAGGTATGAGCAAACACAGAGCTTACTGCAGTTTTGATGGCCAGGAATAGTGGATGTCAAGGTATTAGCAGAGCTGCTGTGGTGGCATTTTTTTTTATATATACTAATGTAAATTCTAAACTATGGTGCTTCCCAAACAAGTTGGGGTGACCTTGCAGCTTTAGGTTGTCTTGAAGTATGGTCATTAATCTGTATGAGTAGGGCAGCCACGGCTTCTCCTCTGTGTATAAAAAGCAGAAGAGGAGGACAAGGCTATCTCTAAAACTTTTGGAATGTAAAATACTCTACAAAAGGGAGGTTTGGGTGAGAGGAACTGCTGGATTGAAAACAGGAGACTGTGGAAACTGGATAACTTGCTGCCTTGGCTTATAGCTTGGGACACGGGAATTCCAGGCTCCTGTCATGGGCGTGAGTCAGACTTAAATATGTGTGGTTACAGCAGAAAAAAGATGCAGACACTGCAGGAAATAATGTTTATACAATGTTCACCTAGAAACGCGTGCTTTCCAATTGTTAAATTGCTTGAAGCATGTAGGGCTGAGAAACCTGAACATTCTTCAGGGTTTCTCCACAATTATGTATTGATGGCTCCAGATAAACCCAAGGTCTGGGGGTTTTTTGCACTTAGCAACTCTGACGAGAAGCTCGATTGCTGCATTTCTGAGGAAAAGACTGTAGGGAAGAACAGATTCCTTCTGCTGGGCCAGTCCAGCCCCACTGAAGCCAGTACAGTCATGCCAGTGTAAATGAAAGAAGAATTCAAAATGTGGTTCTTTATAGTGCACCTCAGGACACAGTATGTGGCAAAATATAGACGTGTGGTATGGATGCGTGTATGCCAGTTGTATATCAGCATCCAGTGTGCTACTCTCGTTTTGTGTTGTATTTCAGGAAGCTACTAGGTGCTATATTACTACACATGTTTAGAATAGCAGTTTGGGTTACTCCAGTAACTCAGAAGTTCAATATTTTCATTGTACTAATCTAATTTTCTACTTAAAATGTTAATAGATGGAATGTTGTGCTTTAAAAAGTTGAAGCACTGGAAGATTTCTGAAGTTTCCCTCTGACTCTAATTACACTGTCAGGTGTAAAATGGTTATCATAAACGTTTTTGGAAGAAGCCCATTTTAATCCTCCTTCACCAAGTACAAGCACATTTATCCAGAGCTCCCATGGTGACCTCTAAATGAATGAAAAACTGACACATTTGTACTGGAAATCTGGGCTGCTCTTGTTGGGTGCACACTGAGGTTCAGAGGTGTCACATCTGTTTTGTTTAAAGGTGACTTCTCAGTAAAATAGTGCAGAGTCCTTCTTTTAGTGTGCACTTAGTAATGAGAGAGTTTGTCCTTCACTGCAGAGAGAATTTTCACCTCTGAGCTGAGGGAAGGGCAAGGTAGGAGTAAAAGCAGTGTTGGTGACTTGAAGGACTGCTCACTGACCATGTGTGCCAAGTAGCTGCCTGCTGTGGCTCACAGCGTGTAGATGCTCTCCCCTGAGTTTAGCTTTTACAGCCATAAAACTCTACAGTGCTTTCACCAGATTAAAAAGATGAAGTGTTAGAAGATGTTTTATAAGACCAAGTGCTTGATGATTTGGGTGCAGCAAGCCCTTAGAGGGGAATCTTCAGGTGCAGCTGCAACTAAAGGATGTGTTTTCCACTGGGGTGCATCTTACACTGACCAAAGGCCCAGCCTGTGCAGGGGAGGGCAAAAGCCTTAGGATGGAAGAGCTGCTCTAACGTGGTACTGTACAATATGGAAATGGACTGAGCATAGATTATTCCTAGGTGCTGTATTCAAGTTGAGTTAGCTAGTTAGCTGATTAATTTTCAGATTCGATCTGTTTGCCCTCTATAAATAGCAGATCATTTGTGGTTTGGGCTGTAGTCATTGAACATCAGATCCTGAACAGCACAACCCCCTGTCTCCCACAGGCACTCAGCCTTTGGAAACTGCTTGGGTAGATGTTTTGGTACGATGAGTGTGGAAAGCATAAAGATGAGGTGCTTTATAGATTGCCTCTTTGTGGGAGGGCACAGTCATGATGCACAGGCACGGGTAAAAATCAGAGGACAGCTAATGCAGCAGCTTAACCCTGCCTGTTCTATAGTACACAATGAAGAGCAATAGTGGCCTCAAATTCCCTCTCTGGGAAACTGAAATACCTAGATCTGCTCCAGTCTCTGAATGGTGTACATCTGAAACAGCTAAATACTGTGCTCTGTTATCCTTTAAAATGAAGGGGAAGACAGTTCATATTTACTCCTAAAACAGCTGGCAATTGACATTCACTAAAACATGAGCTATCTTACCAGTCCCTGCTTTGTAATACAGTAAGTGTGGGTGTTATCCATGGACTCCTATCTTAACCTGGCACAAAACTCTGCAGCTCACCATGAAAAAAAATTTCTACTTGCTCCTGTACAGTAATAAAGCTTTAACATCACTCTACCTTATAGCGTTATACATAGACCGTAGGCTGAGAAGTTATTTCAGTCCTTTAGGATTCTGCTTGTACAGAAAGCTATAGTCATGCAGTGAATTAAGTGCAAAAAAGATCTTGTGAATGTGACAATAAAATGTCAGCTCTTGAGCACTTGGGTCAAGAAATGAAAAGATTCAGGTTTTTCTTAGCGGCAGTTCTGTGTGTGGCAGTGTATACATCAAGGCTGCCCCTGAGACAGGTCTGCTGTGCTGTAATTAGGATGGTAACAGAAGGTCTGCTCCACAAAGGACATCATTTAGGTAGCTTATACAAAAAGTGGGAGGAAGGAAGCAAAATAACCTTGTCTTGAAAATAAGCTCTCTGAAATTGAGCAAGGACATCAAAGCACAATAACTAGAGGTTGAGTCTTGAGATGTTTTTCTTACTGAGGAAGCAACACTGCAGAGAGATTTTTAAGTGCTCCTCTCCTAGGGCCATTTTAAGATGAACCTTTTGTCAGAAGTTCTCTCTGGGGCTTGAGCTAGAAATACGAATAAAGTTAGCGAATGATACGGAGCTGACTTTTAAACTTTAGTAGCAGCTTGGCTTTTGTTCCTAGTAAGCTCTTCCCTGATACACTGTAAGGAGCAGTTCAGATGCTGGACCACCACTACTTTATCAATAGCAACAAATCTCATCTGTGTTTTCCAAAATACACCTTCAATGACAATGAAACAATCCTGATGATAAAGCCAGGTGTGATAAAGATAAAGGTGATAAAGGAAACCTCTATGTGACCAGGACAGGTCACAAGCCAAGAATTAATTGTTTCACTGGCAATTTGTCTGGTTTAAAAGGACTTTAGCTCCTGATCAGTCTAGGTAGCTCCCTGTTAAATATGTTTTTGAGGGGAGAAAAAGCTATATAGCACATGTACCTCCACTTTTTTTAGGAGACTTTGAAACTGGCAGAGGAGATTTGAACATACATATGAAGCTTGATACCTCCAATACTTTATATCTCTGAATGTTTAGTATTTTTCTAATGGCAGAGTGTTTCTTACCAATGGTCAGTGAGACAGCTTTGCCTGTCCTGGTCTCCACGTGTGTAATAAGCAATACAGTACCAGGTGAGCACTGCAGATACTCCCAACTCCTCTTTGTAAAGCCACGTGGAAAGAATTAGTAAGAAGAGTTAACTATGGAAAAATAATCTAAATAAATAAGGAAGTTCCAAGCTGGTATCGGTTACCTATAAACGTTTCTTCTGGTTTATTGTATACTCAGCCAATGGAATGAGAAGGGAAGGTACCAGACATAAGCTACACAGGGGTTCCAGGAATAATCACACTGCTAAAGTAAACATTTTTGCACTCAAGTCCTCTCAAAGCATCTTCTCACCAGTGCTGCGCGCGGGCTCTTTTCTGAAGTTTTTATCGTCGATTATTTATGCAGTAAGTAGGGCAAAATGGTCTTGGGAAACTGTCATCTTCTCTGTCCTCTCTGTAGGCTTGCATTCCTGCCTCTTGGCTTTTTTCTTCCTACTCCTAGAAACTGGAGGCATTTTCTGAGGCATCCAGCACGAATTTTAAAAAGTGAAGCCAGACTCCCCTAAGGAAAATTCCCACCCAGAGTTAGTCCAGCTGCCCTTGCTTTAGAAACCCGTCAGGACGCTGGTTTTTCTTAGGATGGCAGGACATTGCCAAGGATATTTCCAGCCCTTAAAAAGAGATTTACTGTGGCTCCAGTAAGCAAACGCATGGTTACATTTGCCTTAAGGCAAATTGAAGTAGAAGGGACTCTGTAAGCGTAAACCAAAGAAACATAAAACCTCTTTCTGAAAATAAGTGGTAAAGTGAGGGGGAGTAACTTATAAACTACCAGACATAGAATATCTTAAAAAGTCCAGAGGATCTGGAAGGAAGTGGAAGATAAATACATATACATGCAGAAGCTATTGTGTTTTACATACCAGGTGAGGAACTTGCACAATATTTTGGTATAAAGGCATTTCATAGGACAGCAACTAAATGGTAACCTTTAGGATGTTAATTGTTTTGTTGATTTATGTGAGTTTTTAATTATCAGGACTGTGTTCTGTAACAGAGCTACCTTTTGCAGGTAGATACATTGGCATCCCTGCAGGAATAACAAAACACTTCAATTTTTGTTGCTTTATCCCTGTTGTCAGGGCACCAAAAGGGTTTACAGCAAAACCAACCTTCAAAATGACCATTGATAGTTCTCTTCAGAGACATCTGTAACCACACACGAGGGCACAAATACACTGAAGGAAGTGGATTTACATAGAGTAAGTGAATAGACTTGTCCTTTGATGAATTCAACATCTATTTCTGTGTTACAGTGGAGGCTTTAACAAACAGCAGTCATCTGGGATAGATGTGAAGCTTTATTGTTAGATGATGCTACTAAATTTTTAGCCCAGCAGCTACACAGCTAGCTGCTCCAGAAGCTGAGTGCTTTACAAATGAAAATAGGTTTCTCTGGAAAGGCTGAAGACACTGCAACTGCTTCCCACTTTTGACCTGCTCTTCTTAACCCTGTACTATTGTTTCTGTTGTGGTGTTATCTTTATTCTGATGAGTGTTTCCCTCATTTGATGCCATTCATGCCACACACCTCCTGGCAGCCGTTCAAGTCTTGCATTATGATCTACTCCTCTAGCACAGAGGATGCTGTTGGTGTAACAAACCTTTAACATCTGAGCATCATCAAGAGAATCCAAGGAGCTTCAGATTCAGATGGCAGGAGAAAATCCGTCCTGAAATAAAATTTTATAGTCTTAGCTCTCACAGTGGAGCAGTGTCCTAAATTGGGATCTGACTGGATCAAGGGGTCTTCTGGAAGCCAGAACTCCTTCAGTTCTTTTGATTTCATTGATATATCAACAAGCTCTTAGTATTTGAGAGAGATTTTCAAAATGCAGCTCTAACATGCTTCTTTGAGGCATTTTTTTTTTTAATAGTGTGTCTCTGCTCCAGAAAGCAACAAGGTCTGCTGACCAAATACTATTGTTCCCTCCATAACATCATAGGAGAAGCTGGGAAATAAACCTCGTACCAATGCACTTTATGCAACCAGTTGGGCGGTCCAGTTTATTGAGCAAAACTTAAGCAGCATTGAGTTTCCTGTAACTTTTGCCTTCTATTTAATTTCCAAGTTTGAGATGCATTTCCTTTAAATGTGTAAGTTACCAGATGAGAAAATTCATGTGAAACTGTGATGAGGTTTTATTTTGTTTTCAGGATTTGATTCCTCTAGCTCAGTGGAAACAGCCCAGATGAGAATGGTGTGTACATCTCAACATGTTCCTAGTCCTCCTTCCCCCTCAGTGGGAGTTGCTCCCTGTCATTTAGCTCAAAGACCTGTGAGAACTCCTCACAACAGTCCTTTGAGTTGCCAGATTGTTGCAGGCAGTAGGTGTGTTGCAGGTTCACTTGCTGTTAATCTTCTCTGCCATCACTTTTTGACCTCTTTTATTTTTAGAAATTACTATTGGTTGTTCAGATGGTTTTGCTTCACATGTTTGGTCACAGCCTAACTCTGTAAAATCCCCTTGCTCCTGCACTGGGCTTTGTTGGGCTTTACCTGATCCTCCCTGGGCTGGTCCAGCACGGGGCCTTGCACTCTGAAAGGTGTCCCCAATTACCTGTTTTGCATCTGGTTTCCTACGTTGTTGTTATTCTGTCTTGTCTGATGAGTACTAAAGGTTAATTTAAACTGCTAACTCGGGGATTTCTTTCCAGTAACTTTATTGCTGCTTTACATAATTTGATGTTAGACATAAATATGTCAGCGCGGTAGCTCCACGCAGGTCGTAGCTGGTCCCAGTTTGTCCTGGAGCTGGAGGGGTTGGCTTTGGTGTCATCTCCTGACCTGATAATTGAGTCTGCAGATGTAATGCCTGCAAGCATCAGGTGGAAAGGTGTTGGTGGCACAGACACCTTCTCATTAAGAGCTGGACTGAGATCACTGCCTGCTTCCCAAAGGTGGCCAAAGAGTCATCACAAGACAAGTTCAAATTTAATTTGGGAAGAGAATTCGAGCCCTACTGGGTGTTCCATGAACTTTCCAGTGCATCCCAGGTAATGACTGTTGTTACAGTGAGACCCAAGTCAGGGGGAACAGCTGTCCCTACCTCCTTTCCCAGTTAATAGCAACTAAATATTTTTCTTTCAATTTGTTGTCGGCAGTGGACAGAGGGGCAGTGCCTCAGCTTCAGTAAAGGTCCAGAGAGGTGAATACCTGATTGCCCACCTATGGAGTTGCATATTTTGGGTTTCTGATGCTGTATGGTGGTGATTTTCTGTGTAGCTTGTAATTATTACTTCATTCACAAAGATACTTATTTTGGGTTTTTCCCTTTTCCAGGTCTCTCTCATTTTTTTCTAGTAATGAAGCACGTGCAAAGTAGACAAACCAAAAGACATGATGCATGCTCAGAAGCCTTGATTGTTTAGTTTCCTAGTTATCTGTAACCTGTCTTTGACAGGCCTCTGTCTTATTTGGTCATTGACACTGACATCTGGAAACTAAATTAAGGTAGACCTGCGTTCTGATTTCTCATCTACTTGCCTTAGGATGAATCTTCATTCTTCACGGAGGAACTCTGCGTCTGCAGCTGGGAATCCAGTGTGAGATCAGTCAGGTCTGTCACCTTGCTGATACCTCAACCTAAAAACAGTTGGTGAGGAAAATCTGAAGCTGTTTTTAGAGCAGATGAGCAGCATAGAAGTTTGGGTCATCTCTGCCATGTCAGGGTGTTATAGGGAAATGTCATTAAGACAAGTTTTGGGGGGAAATTATTGTAGCAAACGGATGGGAACCAGTGCCAAGTTAAATTTGGTATCAACTGTACAAAGCAGATTGAGCAGGCAGGATGCATATAGGTGTTGTAGCAGGCCATGATATTAATGTGTGAAGAAGCCACGTGTCTCAGTGTTAGTTTTGTGAAGCTATTTCTTCCTTTTCTCTGTTATGAAACTGTTACCTGCTCCCCTGTCCCTTGTGCTGAGGATGTTTCTAACCATTTGTTCATTACATGCCTATTCAGTCTGCACTCATGGTTTGGTTTCTCTTCTTCCTTATCTGTCAGCAAGTTTTCTCCCTATTTATATTTTGAGTGGTGTTTTACTCCGATTTCCATTGGTTGTGAGAGTTATTTCTGAACTGTGAATTGCTGTGCATTCACTGTGCAACAGCCTCTACCACAACGAGGCATTGTCCCCATCCAGTCTCTAACCCACATCCCATTATTCAGCTGCAGACTTTGAGCCAGTGCACGTAATGGGGGAAGAGAAAGAAACATCTTCATGAAGTTATTGGAGCAGCTGAGTGTGGGTAAACTCGGAGCAGGGATTGGCACAATTCAACAAAGGAGGCTGTTTTGCAGTGAGGCAGATCTTAGCTCCTTCAGATGGAGTGTGTAAAATTTCAGGGACCCGTATACTTAGGTCCCTGAAATACACTTGCAAATCCAGGCTTGATGCCTCTAGTTCCTAGAGGTATAAGTTTGACTTCCAGACCCAGAGGCATTCTGGTCTGTCTGTGCATATAACCTATATATGTGTGTGTGTATATATATATATATGCACTGATGTATCTATATGTGGATTCCAGACCAGTTATTACCACCCATACACCAAGTTCATTGCTGTAAACTGTTGACTCTTCATGGGTACAGACATGCAGATGTCAGATCTCAATTTTTATATATTAAAAAGCCTCTGTGTGTATGTATATATAAACACAGACACACACACATATATATATATATATACAGAAAATCTTACCTTCAGATTATATCCATGGCAAGCTGAGTTTGACCATGTCTTGGGACAAGAAAGAGATCCTGTCAGTTTTACTGATAGCATAGAAACATTCTTGTGTCATTGATCTATGTGAAATAGAGATGTTGACAAATATAGGTTAAATTGTGGCATTTGAACCTAGCTTGAACTGGATTATATGCTCTTGTTCTTTGTCAAATTTGTAGTTTCCTTTCTGACTCGGAAGAAACAGGCAGTTTTCCATCTGTGGCCCACGTAGCCTTAGTCTTGTTTGAGAACCAAAACCCCAGCGGTTTCTTTTTATCTTGTGGCTCCATTGATTGCACTGGAATTGCACCTAAGAATTAATGTCTACAGATTTGGGAGAGTTTTGTTTTCTTAAATTAGATGACTGAACTTCTGGAAAATTTAAACCACTTCCAGAGTGGGAGCCAGCAAAGCTATTAACCCATATGGTAACATTCAGATTGAGATCACTGACATGATCTCATCCTGTATGTAATTTTTGATGTTCCTATGTCAGCAAGAAAGTTGAAGAGTAGAAGAATAAATTCAGTATCAGAAAAGAGGTTTTTTTCTTCTTGCTGAGGGTTTTTTCAGTGGGAAGAACCCTTCAGCTCCTTCCTTTCCCAGTGAAGGCATGTGTCATAACAGTCAAATGTGAATAAAGAAAAGCCTGTTCAGAAGCCATCAGCTCATTCTGATGTCAGTTGGCACAACTTGTGCCTGATAATCTGCTTAAGGCTCATCATTTGTGACATCTAGTTCCAAGAGTGTGTTTATCCCCTCTGATTAGTCACACAGTGGAATATGTGAGTACAGGACAGAACAAATTGGAGTGCATTGTTTTTCTGTTCGTACTCACTCTTACAGATTTGATCATGGCTACTTTAAAAGACCTGAGGGCCACAGCTTGGGTAGTGTGTTTTGCATTCAGAGATGAGCCTTGTTTCTTGAGAGTCAATAATTAGTCAGGATTGACAAACAAGCAGGATAAAATCCTTGCTAACTGAAGGGCATTTTGCTGCCTCCTGCATCCTCCTCCTCTGATCTGAGATCTCTATTGATGGTTCTTAGCATCTTCTCTCATTCTTCAGCCACTTCTCTCAGCTGTTCCTTGGGGTCATGTTAGTCTCAAGTTTCCCATGGATTTGTGTCCTGATTCCTGTGTGCACAGATACCTTACTCAGTGTCTGGTTTCTGTATTAGCTGCTCATTGCTATGGCTGCAGTTTGAGCAGTCTCCTGTCTTGCTTGTTGGTTTTTAATTCTAGCTTTTGCATTGTGAACTTCAGAAAGGTAAGGATGAGGTGCTACTTGTGTCTCACTCTCCAGACTGATTTGTTGCAGGGAGGCCCAGGCTGCTTTCCCAAGGGCTTTTCCTGTCAACAGTGAAGCAAACGCTGGAGGCTCTGTATGTATCACTGAACTTCACACTCTTTGTGTTAAGAGAACATTTAATGTCCTTAAGGCACTCTGACTTCTCATTCCTTTTGAGTGGACAGTGTCCACCACCTGTGGAGTGGAGGGAATGAGATACCCTGTCCCCACCAGTGATCATGCCAGAACTGCACTGGTTTTCACCTGGGTCGTGTCCATGTTGTAGAGAGGACTCTGGTGCTTGGAGATCTTCACCTGACACTCAGTACAGCTCCACTGTACTCAGCCTGAGGAGCTAACCCTTGCTTTTACCATCTGCCAAACAGCTAGAACAGAGCTGGGGGCTGTTACTGATGAGTCCTTCTCTCACTTTTTCCTTTATTTGTTAAATTTTATTTACACTAGTCCTACAGGAACAGCGATGAGACCGAGGTCATGCTACACTAGCATCTGTTACCTTTGTATCTTGTCCATAGAAGAACAGATTTGTTTGTTGTCTCACCCACATCCAAATCCTACAATTTGAAGCTGGCTTGTGCTGTCAGCAGCTGATTAATGGTATCTTTCACTAAGACTAGCAGCAACCCATCTGGGTTGTAGGCCACGTAACCCTGTAGCTGAAGTATTGGGTAACTTTAAAGATAGCTTTACAAAGCTGTTTTCTAGATATTTGGGGGGGGGGGGGGGGGAGAAAAAGTTTCAGGGCTGCCAGGAAAAGGTTCCATTTAAATTTCAACAGGTAGCAAAGTAAGTGTTTGGAGGCATCACTAACAGGCCTTGCCAATTTACACGGCTACAAGTAGTACTTGAGGTGACTGAAGTTTGTAGATGTAGCCCCAGATTAGTCCAGCTGCTTCCATCAGAGTCAGAGGGTGTTTCACCAGAGGTTAGTGAGCAGCTTTTGAAGTTCTGGCTATTGGCACCAAGCTCTTGAAATCAGCACAAAAGTGGCTCTGAATCCACGTTTCAGCCTGGCAAGCTTGTATAAACCAGGAGTCTGAAACGTACTGAGCTGATCCCTTGCTGCTTTTCGAGATGGGACATCCTCAGTGTCACCGAGTACAACCCTCCTGCTGGTTTGGCTCCATCACAAGTATGTGCTCCCAAACTAGCTCCAAAAGCAGTTTGTTCAGTCCAGCTGTGATGCCGAGAGCTCAGAGGAGGGTAACCGTGTAGGCTTTTACCAGATCCTTGGATGAGTTGCACCCAAGTGCTTGGGCCAAGTACTTCTGCTGTGTTTCAACTGCCAGCTGCATCCAGTCTGGTCAAGCTGCAGGAAGTCCAACCTGCCTTTGTGGCTCTGCAAGTTCTTTCTCAGCAGCAGGCGTAAGGGATGTAGTCAGACACTAAATCTCAGAGCCATCCTTGTGCTCTCTGTGATGTTCTATAACCAGGGGAGCCCTTGGACACGCATCAGAGATCAGAAGGTTCTGAGGCTTTCGGAATGTGAGCGCAGCAGGGCATCGCAATGTGAACTGAGCTCAGATGGTCTGGGCCGTGCACATCCATAGATAACACCAAAGTGGTATAATCACATGTTGCCTTTGTCCTTTCTCCACCATAATAAGGAGGACACAATGGAAGGGACCAAGGGCACGCATTTCATTGTGAGAACTAATTATAGATAATAAACCCATATTTTTGTTAGATGAATCATAAGGACCGATAGTCTCATTAGTAACTAAACAATTCTCTGGGTTTGGGATCAGGGAGAATTGGTTTTGCCTTTCTGCTGCAGCTACAGACTTTTTAGAGGCTGCTTGTGTGGGGTATGTTACTGCTGTTTGTTTGGTGAATGTTACTGATGCTCTCAGATGAGTTCAGATCCCCTTTGTCTTGGGCATCATACTCCTAGGGCTAGAAACAGAGCTTGTACTGCAAAGCCTAATGAGAAGAGAGCAGGGTAGTAAGAACTACTCTGTCAACCCCACTTCACAAACAGACAAGAAGTCCCAAAAGACTGATGGTAATGATAATTTAGGATGACACAAGAAGAAAAAGATCTGGTTTTCTGCAGCAACTAAAATTCCCATTAAGGTCTCTATAGATTAAATTTAAAGGATATAAACTTAAAAGATGTATTTTAATTTGTTATAGCTGAAGGTACTCTTCTCCCCTGATTTGCTCCTTTATTACCTCTATGAAATAGGCTCACAAGTCTGTTGTTGTGCCACAAACTTAATGCAGATCTCATGTATTCTGAGCTTGGGCATTAGTTTTGATACTTCAGTTCATTGTCTGGCCAGATGAGACTGTAATACTTTTCAGTTGGAGTAGTTGACAGTGACTGCTAATAGTGAGAACTTCAACTGATGAATTAGAGAACTCTCTACCACATAACTGAAGTGCATTTCTTCCAGGTTATTGCATTATTGTTTAGGTCATATTGTAACAGTTATCTTCATTTAGGATCTTCCTAAGATAAATTTCTGGATCAGTTTTCTCTTCTGAGCCACAGGTGGACTGTGCTGACACTGCCTCTCCTGTTGTCTAAATGTCTCCCATTTAGACAAACGTACTTCTTTATTTTAGTCTTAAGCTACCAATTCTTTGCTGCTGGAATGAATTGCAGCTGATCTGACTCCTTTCTGAAACCATCATCTGCCTTACCGTGTGCCTTCATTCTAGTGGAGGAAATATTTAAACTGATGAGACTTGATTATTTTATTATCCATCTGCAGCATTTCTATACTTTTTGCTGTGGCCAACATGAGGAAAAACCTTGGAGTATTAAGTTCTTGATGGAACAAGCTGTATTCCTTCCTTTTGGCTTCAGGCCCTTACCCTGCACTATGGTTTTTGAGCATGTCAACTAGGCACCCCGTTTAAGGACCTTCCATTTACCATTTTAAGCCATCTTGTTGTTGTCCCTATTCTTTCATCCTATAGCTTCTCATATGTTCATCCTAATTTTTATGGTGGAAGGCAGCGAGGAGCACAAGTGTGCTGAGAACTATAGCTGTCCTGATAACCCCTCTCTGCCTTCTCCCATGTCCTTTAATAAACCATATGTCTCCAGTGGTAAATAAAGACCAGGATATCTTTCTAATTCTTCACCATCTCATGTGTTGGTAAGGGGAGATTTCTTCAAGGGTTTTTATTTTGATTCCCTTTTTTCTCCCCTAGTGAGGCTTAGATCAGCTGATCGTGGTGGGTGACTTTCAGCCCAGAAAAACACAGCATGGTGAGCAGAATATGCCCCATTTGACTTTCAGCTCGTATTTTTGCCCTCCCCACTGTGACACACACACATCTCATTCTTTGCCAAGCAAATAACAGTTTGCACTTAAGATGAAAATAAGTGAAATGGCAATGGCAGAATGCCCAAACTTGCTCTTTCTGCTTTTTGTGCAGTAACAGTGCACAGTTGTGTTCTGGAGTCTGATGGGAACAGCAGCACAGCTCTGTGCAGGAGAAATGAGTGTTGTTAAGTGATCAAAGAGGGGAAAGAAACTGATTGTGTAAACCTGGAACAAAAATAAAGGAGATGCTTTTTATTATAAGGTCAAAGTAATTAAATGCTCAGTTAGAATAGCCTTTGTCATTCACTTAAGTAATACAGTTACTCTCAGAGATTCATCTTTAATGCCTGCTGCTTAAAGGTGACTTGGGAGTCACGAGGCACTTCTTTATTTAAAACATTTCTGGAAAAGTGATTGTCACCAGGTCTTTTGCCCATTGGGTACTTCCAGCTGCACCTGTAACACCTTGGTAGCTTCACCCCTGACATGTAGAAAACTGCAGGGTTTAGAAGCTCTGTTGTGGTCCCCCTTCACAAATGGGGACATGCAGAAGTCCCCTTCATTCATTCTGGGAGCCGTACTCTGGAAAAACGGGGCAGCAAAATCTAAATGACCAAATCCCGGTGCTGCAGAGCTAGGGAACTGCTGCTCTCTGCATGAGAGGTGGCCTCTCTTCTCTGACCAAGGCCTAAGAGGGGCAAAGGCCAGTTCTGAGGCAGCAACTGCATTGGATTGTAAGGAATATTGCTGGAAAGAAATGGGTGCTGCTCTTGTGTTTTGATCATCTAGCACACACGGGTATAGACATGCAGGCAGACTTCATCTGCCACTGCAGTGTGTGGAAATGAATGGGGGTGATGTAAAATTGTCCCTCCTTCTGAACAAAAATATCTTAAATTATTACTTCTGATTTGTACAAGAAAGAACAGATTATTTCTTTCTCCCTCCTGGATACCTGGCACGAGCCTGTTAAGAAATACAATAGAATGATTTTTAATTTCTCAGGGTCTGGCCTCTACCATAAGCATCAAGATTGGACTGTAGAGAGATTGGAATTATCTTTGGACCTCTCTAAATAACTGAGAGCTGAGTTCACAGATTAATTTAGTCAAAGGGACCTGGGGAGACTGTCTGGTCCAAACTTGGGTGCAGAGCATGCCTAACATGCTAGTTCAAGTTCTTCAGGGGCATCGGTTCCGCAGTCTTTCTGGGATGATCACATATTTGGTTCAGTTTATTTCTACCAATAGTTTTAGTGATTCAAAAATTAAGTACAATGAACTTCAGCTGCAGGCTCGCTTTCAAGGTTCAAAAATGGTTTAAAAAACTTGGAAAGAATTTCTTATGAGATTTCAACTGATGACTGAAGTATTTAGGAAACAAAACAGAAAATAAGTGGATTTAAACTGAAGAAAGTTCAGGTTCTGGTTTCTTCTGCAACCAAAGCAATTTGCCAAGATTAGCAAAAGGCTTTGAGCAAACCACATGAGTATTTTTTAAGCAAAATTTTAATCACTCAAAAGAAAAAAACCATCCCTCTTTACCCCACTGTAATCCTCTTCAGTGTTTATCTTGAATTTCATGAGGATCTCGCTACACAAAGCAGCAGTAAATCTGAGTTGCTTTTATCTCACATGACAAAACTACACCACTATCTTAAAACTCCAATGCAATGATCTTCTCCCAAGCTACCTTTCACCAGCTTTCTATTCAAAAGGATACACTCAGGAAAATTATCCTTTGGGGCCTCTAGCAATTCCATGTGTTGATTTACTTGGGTTTGACTTGTAGCTTATTTTGCTTTGAAGTTATAACTCTGATTTGATTTTATTTTTTAACTGTATTTTTCTTTTTACTCTTAAGTGCGATCATATTCCTGTCACTTAGAACTTCAGACACTTTCATGAAATTTCTACTCTTGATGACAAAGCTGTCAAAACTCCAGAATTACGACTCTGGGAAATTTGGGTTTAATGAAGTTCTTTAGTTTGTCTGATACCCTACTGCTTTTTGACAGAATACCTCTGGCTTTGTACACGGAGAAGCTTTGGTGGTTAATAGCACTGAAGAATGGTTTTATCCCTTTTGTAGAGATGAACGGGGCTGAGTTTTCCTGGCATGCTCTAATTCTCCCAAGGGCATTACAGTAATCCTCACATTTGTCACTTGTCTGTACTATAGTTGCCTCCTTAGGGGGGACCAGGACTCCATTATGCAGAGTGGCTGTCATGCAGAGATAATGAATAGATAGCTATAGTGAGCAGCATGAGCAGGAGACATAACAGGTGGCCCAGAGTTTGATATGAGTATGATCAGGCTTGATGATCTTAAAGGTCTTTTCCAACCTAAACAATTCTGTGTTTCTATGCTGTTGATGGTAAGAACCAGCATTTCCATCCCACTTTCAGTGTAGCCACTGGAAACTAGCTTGATATCATGCACAAAAAAAAAGGTCTTTTAAGATGTTTTCTGCTCTAAATCTTGCTCAAGAGAGAAGCTTTCTGATTGTGTTGGATTGCTGGTGGTGTGAGCCTATAAAAGCAGGTAGAGAGCCCACATTCAGTGCTGCCCTGAGTTCTCTGCTTTCCTTTGGTTAGATCCGTACAGAGACTGTAACAGATATTCATCCCCTGTACTTTCCTGCTTGTGGGCAATCCTGGAGACTCTGTCCCTGGAGAGAATCCCATAGATGTCCCCTGGTTGAACACAGGCTGCATCCCTGCTGCACAGAGCCCTCTCTCTGTTTATCCCACCCTGGAGTAATGTGTGGTCCCAGGTTTATGAGCTGAGCTGGCAGGGATGACCGGGTGTGGGAGCTGTTTTGTCTGCTTCCCTCCTTACTTCTTTAACCAGGAGCTGTTGCAGGCAGCAGCACCATGACAAGGTGGTTCTACTAAAGACCAGCTTAGTCTGGCCCCAGGATCTTTGAAGGCTGTAAGGACTTGATGGAAGTACATGTATGTAAGCATGTGGGTGACTGCATCCTCTTCATCATGCCATGAAAGCAAACCTAGCTGAAATCATCACTGAAATAGTCCTGAAATTGGTTACCTTGAGTTTTGTGGCTTTATTGTTGGTGCTCTAAGGGTTTGTCCAAGGCAGGGTGTATAGGAGATCAGTGTCCATCTGCACACTGACCTCTGGGCTTCATTTGAGGCCAAGAAAAGAGTTTTGCTCCCAGCAAGGGCTGTTCAGCCCCTGGCAGTGGGGAAGGCAGGTGGGAGGCTTTTGTGTATGGAAGGTGCCCAGGACAGGAGCACCAGTCAGTAGATGGGTGGAAGCCAGGCTGTTCCAGGACACACACATGGGACATCTGCACGATCCCTGCATCCTCTTTGCTCTGCTCTGTAGTGGTGGGGACAAGGAGTACCTTAAAGTATCCTAACTGTATGCCACTTTATAACAGAAAAAAACCCAAACAGTTAAATGTTAAAAAATTAATTGCTTGAGCATGTCTGCCAGGTCCTAGCCTGAAGCTCCCTGCTACAGCCAAGTTATAAATCTTGAAAGTAAGGATTTGTAATAAAAACACTAGTACAATCCTGAAGCACAACAGTGCTGGTGGCAGTCGCTGCTGTGGTGCTGTTAGAAAAAATAATAGTGTGTGGAATAGCTTGTGTTAATTACTCTTAAACCTGTTAGTGTGTTATGCCTGGCAAATCCTTAGAAGCTCAGCTTTCTGTGACATGTGGAATGGTGTTTAGTTTGGGGGTTACCTTTTTTTTAATAAAATCCAAACAAAGCGAAGATTAGACACTATAATGATTTCATGGTTTGAAATCTATGTGCTAGAAACAACCTAATTAAATTCCTGACATCATAAGTTTTGTTAGTAAATAGTAACCATGGATGCGGAAGAGTATTGCATCTCATTACATCCAGCATAGGGTTTCAATACAAGAGCCATTAGCTGTGATGTGGAAGTGTGAAAACAAAGGGAAAGTATGGGATGCATTTTTTTTTTCTTCTCCCATTGATCCAGAACACAGTCCTGGAAGAGTATCTGTAATTAATTAGCAGGGCTTTAATGTAGGGCAGTAGGCCATAGGTTTTCTCTAGTGAATTTAGCCAACGGCAGCACGTTGCACAAGATAGAAGGGACAGAATATATCAAAATTACTCCAGCACCAGGAAATAAGTGATTGTACAGTGTAGTTAATAAAGCAAGTTCGTATTTTATGCTGGCTCACGGGGGTATTTATAGGGATGTGTGTCTCTGTCTCGGGAGCAATGCAATCCAGATGCATAAATCACTTATGGCACCTGTCTTAATGTGGCTGGAAAAAAAAAGAGAATCCAGATTTCCTTGGCTGAGTGGTGACAGCGTTGCATGTTGAAGCAAGGCTGAATTAGCATGCAGACAGCAAACGTGGGCAGAAGGGAAACAGACTTTCTCATAAAGGAACTGATTAGAATTACTCAATGCTACTCTTTCTTTAACAGGAGATGTACTAGTTAGCACTTCATTTCAATCCAAACAACAAACAAATGATGTTCAGTTACCAGGGCTTGACATAAAACTGGTCCCTTCAAAGGAAGCGAGGCTGCTGCAATGCAATTAGAGCAGATTTTGCTTTGGACCTGTGAATAAATTGGTACAATGTGTCTGAAAGCCACTATGTGGTATATTTGTCCACTCTGGAGGCTCAAGTTCTGTGGCTGAGAGGGTTTATGCTCAGCCTTGCAAGTAGTGATAGTGGCTTCAAAGGCAGTAACAGGGTGCTCAGTGAGCACCCTAAGCAGGTGCCTGGCAGAGATGTAATTTTGGTGTTAATAAACGAGCTGGTTAAAGATGCAGTGCAGATTGATTTTTAGCAAAGTTACAAATGGTTCTGTGGGAACAGCATCCTCTTAGAAAGCCAGGTAAGGTTCAGTCAGTCGGAGGGGTCATACCCTCCTTCCTTTAGGGAAAGACGAACGCTCCGCAGCTTTCCGTTCAGTGGCAACCCCCAGTGCCTTTCTTCTAAGGAAAATGGGGTGATCTGGAGACTGTGGGAGCTGGTAAAGAAATTCCCCTGACTGCTAAAAAGAGTTGGCTCAGAGGCTGTTCTGCGATTCCTCGCACACAACCCTGTTTTCAAAAGACAGGGTTGCAATTTCTCCCCTTGTGTGGGATTCCTTCGCTGGGGGATGAAGTAAGAGTACGCTTCATAAGCGAGGACTTCTTAGGAATCTATGAAAGTATAACCTTTTTAATCTGAAAAAGGCTTTTCAGAACCTTCCTGGCACTGCTTAGAAATGTTCTACCTGTCAGTGAATGGAAGAAAAAGACAAACAGGGAAACAAATTGTTTGTAGCTTTGGCAGTGAAATATGTTGGGGGATAAAGGGCCCTGTTCTGGAAGCTGCTATCAATCAGAGTGTACCTAGCGTATAATATTGCTCTGGAGACCTCTTAAATGTGGAACTTTATGCAATAAATCCATTCCTGCAACATGTTTATTCCTTTGTTACATTTGCGGGAAGCAGAGATTTCATTGCATACTCTGGATAGTGATGCATAAAATCCATATTTATAATCTCGCTGTATATATTCCACAGGTTTGATCAACAGTATATTAATTTGTTATATGGATTTGGTTTTTTTTCCACCAGGCCCTCTTTTAATGAGAAATTTCAGTGTCCCTGGAGAAATTAGGAAAATAAGTATTCAGTAATTCATTTTTTCCCCACTTCTTTATTTGTGTATCATGTATTTTATGTCATCTTGGTGCCCACAAAAGGACTTAGTACATCTAATGAGGAAACTACATAGTTATACTGCTAACCTAAAGGATTTTAAAGCAAATTTCTTGCTGAAATTAGGGGTCATTACTTGAGAACTGTCTTTTTATGAGCAGAAATGGTCCTACTTCTAATGAAAAACTTGACTATATCAGAATGTCTTTCATCAACCAGTTGGAATCACTCTTCTGAAACGGAGGTGGTTTTTCTTGATACATCATTTTTGGTTCATTAGCCACAGGGGGGTTTTGTAACCTGGGGAGAAGGTCTGGCTTTTGAAAGGAGGAGTTTTTGTTGTAATTACAAAAAGTAAAAAGGTAAAAAGACACAAATAGAAATCAGTGATGTTCTCTAAATGGGAGAGATGCTCAAGAGTTCATGCATAGCATTCAACTGGAGATACTGGTGTTTAGTTTTTTAAAATAAAGGCAGGAAAAAAGTTTTCTTGTTAAACAATTAAATTACAGTAAAATACATTATTTAAAATACGAAATTTATAGAATCAAGAGCTTTGACTCTAGTCCAGTTCTGCTTCTGTATTATTCAGCTGGCAGTGGATTGATAGCTGAGGCCATACAGGTTACTCCAGGGAGAAACTACCCTCCTGAAAAAGAAGAAACGGATTCAAATGATTAGGTTAGTCAAGTGTTAAGGGGTAAACACATCCTTCTTCAGTTGCTGCCCTAATTGAAAGAGGATTGTGGTCCTTAGAAGATCTGCGTTTTTTACAGCTTTAATTTTTCTACATATGAAATACTTTGAACTGGCTTTTCCTTTTAATAGCAAGTTTTATGTTTCTGTTTGAACTTTTACCTCCCCCTGGAGCTTTGCCCCAACTTGCTGAAATCTTACATTTCATGTGGAATTCCTACCCTTTTTCAGGTGGAATTCTAAATTGGTGACAGTGCCTTTTTCTGCGGGGTGCTTCCTCACAGAAAGAGGCTCCCTCTGAAGAGAGCAATTACCTGAAAACCAGAAGCAGCCCTTGCATGCCCATTTCTGACAGCTAATTGCAATTCCACTGTTGCCTGGCCCTGTGCAGAGAGACCTCCAAACCTTCTGTGCTCTACCAAAGCAGTTTGCTTTCTTTGCAGTAGGACAGTAATGAGTATGAGAGCTGGTTCTCTTGGCCCTGGCAGTCCCAATAAACTCCACTGTCCTCGTGCCAGGGGAAATGGGAATGCAGATTTATGAAGGTATAGCAAGGGATGCAGGAGGGAATCAGTTTTATGATTCCCCTGCTGCAGTGAACAGCTGTGGAAGTCCTGGTGGCAAATTTCTGTATCCTTTCATCTTTCTTTTGTTATGAAACAAGTACTGGGAGGAAAAAGTCTTTCCAGAAAGGAAATAAAACTAGGAAAAAATATGTCAAGCTGCCTGCACTGAATCAAAGAATACTCTTGTCCTGGAAAAAGTGCTGCTTTCATGTCTATTTTCTCATGGGTGAACCTGAGGTATCAATAGAGTTGAATTTTCCTATTAAAATAAATTCTATTAAAATAATTGGGAGTGGGTATGATTGCAGCTCACTGAATTATTTTTATTTTAGCCTAGGCAGGAAAAAGATATGTAGATTTTCTAGAATCCCTAGGAACTTCACAGGCTTGGGAGCCTGAACTGATCAGGAAGCAGGAGGACCTTAAACGTGCCTAGAAAGAGCACGTCTGTCATGAGTTAGGAAGATGGATTATCTCTCATCCCTGTTTCCAGCAAGATGGTTTCCTCAAGCACATTTTCCAGCGAGCTCTCTGGGCTGCTCTGATTATTCATCTCTCCTGTTTCCTGTCACTGCTCTTCAAAAACACTGGTACTGAGGAAAAATAAAGCAAGTGCTCCACTGATGTATTTCACCTATGAGAAACAAAAGGAGGATCCCTTTTGGCCACGAACTTGATGTGGTATTTAAGAGAGTGCAAAAAGTAGAAAGAAAAGGAATTCATCAGGTTCTTATAGACAGTTATGGGAAGGGTTTTCTGCAGAAGAGTCTTGCATTAGGAAGAGAGTCTCGAAGTCAAATCACAATCCCTAATACGTTATTGCTACCAGATGCTCTTAGATGCTGCCAAGTTGGGCAGGGTTCTCTCCTCTAGCACCTCTGCCCTTTTGAATGAAGAAAGAAGCCCACAGGAAAATCTCTGGTGGTGGTAATAACAGGTCAACAAAAATAGAAGACAACCCCAAACCTTGGGTTCCTGTCTCCTGCAGTTCAGAGCTCATTCCCTAAGGTAGACTGGATGTTTTTGAGGTGGAGCTGTCTTTTTAACGCCTTTGCTGAGCTACAAGAGCTCATAATGGGCTTACCAAAACGATGGGTTTTTGCCACAGCTCACCCGTGGATCCCTGCGTGCAGAGCAGCAGTGATTCAGATCAGCTCATTCCATAATGAATCCCACACCCATTGCACAGCCACTTCATGCTTTCGAGGAATCACATCAGCTTTTTGCATTTCTGTGCAGTTTGGAAGAGGGATTGGGAACTGGCCCAGAGAGAGATCTCAACTTGCTCGTGGCTGTAAGTGTCAAAGGTAGATTATTCAAAATGTTGGCCCCAAGACAAGGACGACAGCAGTTGTCTTTACTCAGGAGGAAATGAAATGTAACAGCCTGCATGAGTCATGCATTTAATACATCAGCTTTCACTCCGTTGCCAGAAAATGTACTAACTACATAGGATTTTGTCTGTCTTAAGTGAAGACATATTTGAAAGCTCTGGCAATGAAAGCACTAACATACCAGGCTGTGGATGCTATTGTTCTCTCCAAGTACCTCACAATTTTCACTTGGTTCTTCCTCGTGTCTCTGTTCTGCATTTCTCTTTCAGCTATTAGCAAGGAAGGGCCCCTGAGCATCAGAAAAGAGATACTCAGCACTATCTTGAATGAGCCAGCTGTCCATTTTCCATGTCTTAGAACTGGTTTCCCCATCTCGCCCACCTTTACAAGGGTGTTCCTCGTGTGCCCAGCCTGCTCTGAACGCTGCTATGTCGGGAACGTCTGACCCCTTGTGTCATGTGTTCCATCTGTCCCTTCAGAGGCACAGGGAGCTAAGGACTCAGTCTGAAATGTGATAACCATTTTCAGATTAAATTTTCTGAGAACTTACATGAGTTGGTGAGTACGTAATGGAGACCTGGGAAAGGGGAAGAGTGTATCAAACCACTTGGAAAATGATCTTATCAAAAAAAAAAAACCCAAAACAAGAGGAGAGACTCATTTCGGGTAGCAAAACATTCCCAGTTGAAACTTGGATCAGACTTTTGCTTGTAACTGGTATCTTTTCTGAGTCATTGTCTTTGTCATTTAAAATCTAAGCTGCCTCCCCCATTAGATGATACCGAGAAAATTACAAAAGATCGATTTCCCACTGTAAACATGACCTTTTTTAAACACAGTCCCTGCAGACTCATAGCTGGATGATCAGATTGTTTCGAAGTATATGGCAAAAACAAGTGATGGTGGTGAATCATTGTAAATAATTCCACTAATAAAGATTCTGCACCAAAAAAATAAATTGCACGCTTCATACGAAAGATCATACACCAGAAGGAGTATGGGGGAATATTTTCAAAGGCAGCTCTCCTGCTTATTCCCACTTTGTGCCTTTGAAAATATTCACATGGGGTAGCTGTTTTTTTCCTTCCAAAGGAGCTGTGTAAGGTTAATTATTGCCTTGCAAGAGGCAGGTTAAGCTGGACATTGCTCAAATAAGCTGTCTGTGAATTCTCTGGAAGGTAATGAACTTTGACTAGAAGAGGTAGGTTTTTCTCCATGCATCATATACCTATCTAAAAACAATATACAAGGAATAAATTTAAGCTCAGAATATTCTTTATCTCTGTTGGCACAAACAGTGTATAAAGCCTGATTAATAGTGGTCCTATATAGTTTCATGCTTCTTGCATCCAGTGCAGATACCAGTGTGTAAAATCTGGTGGAGAGGGACATCGGATGGATTTGTAATGGTCTCTGAAGGGTCTTTGGCTCTATAAGCCAGTTAGTGGATTGCACACAGCCATATGCAGCATTTCCATTTCTTATGGCTATAATGGAATAATAGTTTTCATTTAATAACCAACCCAAGTATAATTCAATACAAAAACACATTATCTTCCACTTTAGTGAATGAAGCATGACACAGCTTAAGTGGCAGATCGGAGCTAAAAAAAATAAATCTCACTCTACTGTTTTCTCCGTGAAGAAGCTTGCCTCATAGCAAGACCTATCTCGTTTACTGATGACTTTTAAGGCTCTGTGTTGGATAGACAGAGCAGAAAGTGTCATCCTTGTGAGACAGAGCATGACATGAGCCCTTATCTCTCTGTGATCAGAGAGGAGACATGTACAGGAGGACCAGGTTACAGCAGACCTGACCCAGAGCTCACTGGGATCAAAGGAGTTTTACGATGTTCTTGAGGAGCCTTGGCCTTGGCATGTGGTTGCTGATAGACAAATCCTGATTCATTTGACTCTCCAACTGTGTGAAGAACTTGGAGGGGCCCACGTATGTTACAGATTTACTGCACAGGGCAGAAAATCACTTCTTGCCAGCTCTGGACTTGGTTTCAATGAAAGAAAATGAGCAGTGTATAATAGTAGTGAGTAATCTGTACTTTGAAGACAAACAAAGCTTGCCTGTTACCTTGTGAAATATGGGTGGGATTTATCCTTGGTTTTGTCACTAAAAATGGCCTGTGAGAAATCCCAGCAGTCAGTGAGAATAGATGGCGAAGAATCCAGCTATGGCTCTCCAGACCTGGAGTCCTCCAGGGGCCATCACAAATCTTACAATGTCTCCCAAGTGCTTGATTTGTGCAGATGATGCTCTGATTTAGCAGAAAGATGCATATAAACCCTTGTCGCCAGCAGCCTCTATTGGCGTCATAGATGCAGAGGCTCGAGAGAGTACATTATTCCAGCAAATGTCAGCATTAATTTATACTTGCTCAGGGCTCATCTGCTTTTTCCTGCAGTCTCTGGGAGAAGAGAGATTAGTCATGTGCATGAGAAATTCAGTGTCTAGAAGACAAATCCAGGACCCGCTCGGCACGCTGGGGAGCGGTGTGTGGTGAGGGAGGGGTGGCAGGAGACCCATCTCCGAGCAGAGCTGTTTTGTCATTGCTTGTTACACTCTGTGTTAATGGAAGCACCATGAAGCCCGTGTCATGAAGAAGCTGCAGAGGTGCCTCCCCAAACAAGCTGCAATTTAAGCTGCAGATCTGCTGGCAAGAACCACTGATACAGACCTGTTGTAACAGGGGGAAGACTAATACTGAAATCAGTGGACTTCACGAGTTGTTTCCATGGTAGGACTGGATCTAATGGGGTCAAATTCTCCCATGGCACTTATGGGAAGGATTGCTCTGGTACTCATGGACAAAATCAAGAGGGAAGACTTTGCACTGACACAGATTTAACTGAGCTGCTGCATTCAATTTGAAAAACATTTTTCAGCTCCAGGAGTTCTTCTCGCGTTAGATCTGCAAGGCACTTCATGGTGTAAGCCAAAAGGGCAAAAGAAGAGTTTCAATGTTTAACTAAAAGAAATCAGTTTTTAGATACAGCTGTTAAAAAATGCAGCAGTACATCTAACATGTCATGTGCATTAAAAGGTAGCTGAGCACGTTTGCTTCTTTTTCTGATTCTCTATCCCACTTGCTCAGTTTGCAATGGGGCTGGGCATTTGCGCTAACAAAGGTCCAAGTTCTGCAAGAGACCTGCTGAGTCCCACCATGTCCAGCTCTTGCTCAGAGGGACACCTCTACAAGCCTGTTTGGAGCTAATGCATTGGGCAGTTGCTGAATGAGAAGGGAAACTGAGGACAGTGAACTTGCCCTAACATTGCAGAACCAGGAAGGGTTTCAGAGTTTTCTTGAAGTGCAGAGTTCTTCTCCAAAATTCTCCGATAGAAAAATGTTTATTGTAGACACTTCAGCACCGGGGTCTTCAGCCAGGGTTTTTGTCTAAGGCTGACAGCATTGAATGCTAATTAGAAAAGTCCCTGTTTGACATCTATGCTTTTTATGAACGGCATGTTTTAAACAGTTGTTTCAAGCTGCACAGGCAGACTTCCCAGGCATTTCTCAGCAGTGACTTGTGTCCATTCTGCTATTGTTGTCCCAGCCTCCAGGCTACCAAACTGCTCTTGCCCTTCATTATGAAGTGGCCTAGGAGTATAGTATGGATCTAACATCTGAAAGCTGGACTTAATCAAATGTGGTGCTTTTTTCCACGTTGGTCAGATTGTTCCTTTCTCCACTGCAGATTTTACTGGTAAATGATGGTCTGTCTCCACGCCAGCATTTTTTAACATGATCCCTCCCCTACAGCAGCTCATATACCCAGTGGGTCTCTTCATGCAAGTCTTGGCTGACTTGTGCTGAGTGGCTTTGCAGATGCTCTTACCCAGCAGTGTAAAGCAAGCTGGTGGCTCGATGGCTGTCCACAGAGAGGGCTGCCTGTCTCATCTGACCAGCAGCTGCTCTGTGGAGCTGAGCTGGAATGGCATTCTTGGCACTTGGGATGGATTTGGGCAGAATTTGAGTTCAGGGAAAGAGAGAGACATTCATGTTAAATGAGTTTGAAGGCATATTCTTAAGCTAGAAAATCATAGGGGACTAGTTGCTGTGTAATTGTAATACCTTTTCTATATGGAAAATAAAAGAATTTCCCTTTAGGATCTGCTCAGACTCCCTGCTAGTTGTCGGTGCTTATGATGCTGTGTGTGCTGGCTGGAGCATGCCTTGGTGAAGAGGAGGTGCTGGCTGCTTGGTAAACTTCCCACAAGTGTGGTGTTGGGTCCCCTGAAGTAACAACTCCAACCAAATGGTAGGGAAAGGAGTGATTCTCATGCTGTGGCAAGGGCTTCTCATGGGAACCCGCATCACCCCCAGCATCCGGGTTTGCAGGTGGGATGGTGAGGCTGGCAGCAGCCAGCACCCCTTGCAGGTGTCAGATGGGGGCAGTTAGGTGAGTTGAAGGCACATATGCTAATCTATAAGCTAATGTTGAGCAGGTGCTGTGAACCTGCTGTGCCATGTATGAGTGTGGTGGCAACCAGGCTGCTTTTGTCACAGTTGGAAGAAGGGTCATGCTTTTTTCACTAGACTTAAGCTATGTCACGCTGGAAATCCAGAGCCTTTTCCTCCTCCTTTCCAGTACTCCTTCCAGACATAAACCCTGCCTGCTGCTGCAGTCCTCCAGCCCCTCTTGCTGGATGGCAGCTTGTTCCTGGGTATGTTTGTCCTTATTTAACCCGGGGTTGGCACCCTTCGTACCCTTCCTGTGAAGAGATGAGGCGCTCCCGTTTTATATGATCCAGCTCGTGGAGATGTACTCTGGACACACAAAAAGTTGAGAACTTCTGCAGGTAATGCTAGTGATGTGTGGGAGTAGCAGCAATACGTTTCCTAGCTGTGTGTGTTCTCACTAAAAGAGATTTACACCCATGTGATAAAGATAACAAACGGTGCTATACCCGCTAGAATGTACAGTGGGTCTGAGCTGTAAAGTTTTGCTGTAAAGCTGGACACATAAACAAGCATTTTGAGGACAAAGTGGTGGCTAGTGGGAGGAGCAATGTGAGGTGTCAGAGGAGTTCATTTATTGTGATAAACTCGTTTATATTAGAGGATGCTTTTTCTCCTGTAGATAAAGTGTCAATCTTAGCTATGGACGTCGCGATTTCTGACCTTTCATGTAAAGCTGCGAGGCAGGAAGGAAAGATAAACAACTTGAACAATACAATTAAGGCAAACCCAGAATTCAGTCAATGAGAGACTCCGACGTTAAGTAAATCATCCCATGGAAACCGAGCCGCTTGAAAATGCGGTGGCATCGCTTACAGTGCAGAGGGCAATTAGTTTTAATTAACTTCAAATTCTGACACATAGTTCAAGATCATCTTTTCTGAGTGCCCAGCTAGACGAATAAAAGTTGGGCCACTTTTTTTTTCCCCCCACTAGAAAAAGCTGTTACAAATCTTATAATGATGCTATTCACACTTGTAAGCATGACGTCATCTTTTAGTATTTTATGAAGTTGCACTTTTGGAAGATGAACCTGTTCTGTGCTCTAGGCCTTTGAGTAAGGGCACTATTTTCCAGAAAGCACAGATGGAATTTTTAGAAGCTGTTTTGAATTCAGCCATTTCAGTGAACAAATTCCAACGTGTTGTGATTTCTGTCTGCCAGGGAGGAAACAGGCAGGAGTTCCTGTAAGGTTATCAGAAATTACAGACAGCTCTACATGAGTATTTTAAGGTTAAACCTGTCACTTTAAATGTGATGCTGAACATCTGTCACTAGGGAAACCCTGAGCCCAAGTTTTGTGGGAGGTAAGGGGGTGGCTGCTTTGCATTGCAACTGCTCGGTGGAGCGTGTAAGCCCTGGCACACCCTGCAGCAGAGTCCACACTCCTCTGTCTTGCGCATCCAAGGCTGGACCATTCTGGAGAGGCAAAAGTAACTTTCTACAAATGTTCTCTTAGCAACTTGTTTTTATGAAGTGCTCAGTAGTGCTCTCCCAAGAACTGGATGGCAGTGATGGTCATCCTTACATCCCTAGGTTCCTGGTAATGAGGCATCTGGTTGCTTCTCTGGGCCACAGAGAAGTGTGTGTAGAAGGTGTGCAGACCACCAGACAGCCTAGGACAGCAGCCCTCTTGGGGGCTGCAGGTTTGTTGCTGTGTGCTGTGTTATTTTCAGACCTGAACGGTTCCCTTAGAGGCAGACAGGGTGTCTCTACACTGTAATCCTTCGTGCTGTGAGTTTGATGGTGGTGTTTGTGTGGAACCAGCTGTAAATTCTTGCTGTTCACGGTGATATTACTCTCATGTTATTGGGAGGAGGAACTTCTGAAAGGTGCACAAAAAGTTACTGACTTCTTTCATGTGAAACCTATTTCCATGATTAGTCTTTTGAGGTATGTGAAACTAAAGCTAGATGCTTCTGCTTACATTATGCAATCCTTACTCCTTGAGTAATCTATTTGATTTCCCTTGGGCTATGTGTGGCAGCTTCTCACATGAGTAAGTTCAGAATCTTCTTGCTTGTCCCAGATAAATTCATTTGTATGCTGAGCCACGCAGATAAGGGCAAAGAGTATATTCCTTTTCTCAGCTGCTCAGTGACCAGGATGTTTTAGGAAGAAAAAATTCAAACAGCATGAGCTGGTATTACTGAGATAGGAAAACTGGTTTTTAGCAGGCAGTCACCTTCACGTCGTGTTCCTCATGCACAGTGTCACATCTCAGCCCTGGGAGACGCTCTGTTTCCCAGTAAGAAAAGTTAGTATGCCTTCTCCTCCCTTACATCTCCAGTGAGAATTCAAGATGCCTATTTCTGGAGGCAGTCTTTTTATGACAAAGAAAAAAAGCTGCTCCTCTGGGGATTAAGCTGTTGTTCTCAGCTGATGTCAGAGGAAACACATGGCAGTCTCTGGTGGCCGGGGTGTGATTGGAAGTTGTCATCTAGAGAGGGAGAACTCTGCTGTGCTGCACAGGGTGTCATCTCTAAATAAGCATAGTAGAGCTGATCCCTGCCAGAGGAGACGAGTCAGTGGGCCAAAGGATTTTTGCTCTGAACCAAAACAGTTGTTCTCATGCTGTTACAAAAGAAATACTAGGAAAGAATGAAAAAGTGGAAGTCTCTTCAACATTGTCTATAGGATGCTTTCTCAACTAGTGGCTGTCCTGACCTGCTGGGTTGTTGTACCAATTGTATTTCTTTCATACGTTCTTTGTTGGGTGGTGGTCTAATAAATTAAAAAAGAAAAAAGTGGCATGGTCTAATTCATAGCTGGGCCTTTCAGGCATGATTTATTTATTTTGTCCTCAGGAAAAAAAGAGTACAACAGGCACTTTAAAATTGTACATATGAATAGGTCTGGGAAAGTGAAGAATACCCCTGAAATAATGAGGCAGTACAGGACTACTGCATGCTGACCATCAAAAAGGTCTGCACAGATTTTTTTTTTCCACGTGGAGTAGATACAGCACAGGGAACAATTCATGGTATGGCAGCTTAGTTGTTCTCCTTGCTCTCAGTATTGCAGGTGAGTGAGAAGAGAAAGGAATGGGAACTCAAAATGAAAAGAGACTGAGAGTCTTTATGCTGGTAATTTTTCTATTAGTTTCACAGTGTTCATCACTCTAACAAGATGAGAAAATTGTGAGTAAAATTACCAGAAATAATTTTCTAGCAGTGCTTTTTATCCTTGGCATAGTTAAGAATATTTCATGTGTGACTTTTTTACTGTTGAAATCTATATTTAAAATTTCATACTCAGCTTTAAAGTTTGCGCTGACTTGAAATATAGTAGCCTTCCAAAAATAGATTTAAATTCCTTAAAAGAAGAAAAAACTTATAAAAATTTCTAAAAAGAAACTTAATTATGGAATCTTCTGGACAGAGGATTTTACATTTCTTTTGAGGCTGATTAAGTTGTTTTTCAAATGAAAATCAGCATGTGGCTTGGGCTCATTCCAGTGCCTTAAACAGGTCCTTTAATTTTACTTTTGAGTAGTCAGTTGAGTTCCTCAGGTGCTTCAATGAAACATGTACCCTGGAAAAGTGGATCTCTAAAGATTAAATAACTGGGCTTTAAAGAGTAGCTTACTGGTTTTCCTGGGATGGCTGAGACGCACACAGTAACGCTTCACTCTGGCAGCTGAATTGGCAAGAGCAGACCTCGTGCCCATTAAGTCCCATTGGTGGAAAGCCCAGTGTTGGAGATGAGCTTATCTTAAACATAAGGGAATTAGTCCAGCTTCCATTTAAATCGCTGGCAAAGCTCCAGCTATATTCACCAAGAGAAGGGCTGAGGCAACAGGCACACAAAACCCTGTTTCTAGGCCTGATCCCAGCTTTTCTTACACAACCAAAGCTCATGCTGAGTATTGTGGTCACTTTAGCAGGATTAAGTCTGAGCGGATTGTTTGGGCAGATTTATATTGCCATTCATTGTAAGGAGTACTGATACAGTTCTCGGGGGTGGATGGCGAATAAATATTCATTTGGGGAGAAAACCAAGACACCTGTTGACAAGGTAAACTGCGATTGTTCCAAGCAAATTGCTGCAGCGTGGTAGAACGTCATGTACAATAACTGGTTAAATGCTTCTTCTGTTATCTGTAGCTCTCTTCCAGCAGAGCACTTAGGCATGTGTTTGCCATTAGGCACCTGACTACCTCCACTAAAGGCAATCTGAGTGCCCTGCTGGATGGGGGAGCACAGGTTTGGGAGAAATAGGGTCTAACTAAATTCCTTGGGGTCCACAGTATTATGCCCGTGGTGTGCATCCTCAGCCTGGGGTCAGTTGCACACAAACATGACACTGGGTCTGATCATTTTGGAGGAGGAAACACTGAAGGTACCTGTAACATTACACTTTGTGTGTTTAAGTATCAATCTTGCATACACAGAAGGTTATAATTTGTCCCCAAAGTAGTGTCAGGAAAGAAGTGTGATAGCATCAGCTCAAGGATGCAGGGCTGTCAGGGTGAGCGTGTGTGTGCGCGCACATCATCGGTGACAGTCACCATCTCATCGGTATGGGTGATTCCCAGGAGCATGTTCTAGGGCATTTCTTTTATCTAAAAAGGCAGATTTAAATGTACTCAGACATGGCAGTGATCAAGAAATGTCTATTTCCTAAACTAGCACCAAACTTCAGTTTCCCTTTCCTCTATTTAAAAAAAAAATAAAAGGAAAAATGTGAACAGTGACAAAAAAAGCTACAACCTGAATGGTGTGTGAGGGGTCTACACATTTGGTTTTTTTTTTTCATGGAGGGGGGAAAAGGTTCAGACTCCAGCCTGAAAAACATAATGGGCCATCTTTAATGCTACTCTTTATATACAAAACTGTAAGAAATGTAAATGTTTCCGTATGTATCAAAGTCACCAGTATTACATTCCAGTTCACTGACACAGAGCTTTCTGTCCTATTTGTGTACACGCATAATTCAGGTTCCTTAGCAGGATTTTGAGGAAAGGAGGGGAACTGGAGATCAAACCTAGTGGGCTGTCCTCTATGAACAATACGAGGACCAATTAAAAATATATATATATAATTGACATGACTTAACACGGCCAGAAAAAGGTGAGGAAAAGAACACCCATCATATAAAGATGAGGTACTAAAATAAATCGTGTTAGAAAAAGATTAGCCATTTGGGATTTGAACTTGCCACCCACTGAAAACAATGGCAGAATTCCCGCTGAATTAAATGCCTCAAGCCCGTACACAGGACTGATTAGATGCTATTCAGAGAATAATGTATACACCAAATAATACTGTTATTCGTCAGATAAATTATTCGTCAGATCCATCATCCTGCCACTTCTTTTCTGGCAGAGCTCCCACTAAAGTCAATGGGAGCATTGTCTGAAGAAAGTCTTCTAGGATTGGGCCCGAGGTTAAACAAAAAGCAACTGGGGCAACTTGTTCCTCTTCCTTGGGTTCGTATAACCGTGCGCTGGGCAATAAGGCAGCCAGGGTGCTGTGCCTTATGATCAAATTGTTCTTTCACTGGTGCTGATTATTCCCTCATCTCTCTTTAATCTACCTGTTGCCACCTCGATCTGGGGTCTGATCCCGTTACTGCGTACGTGTAACTTAAACCTTGCTGGCAGTGTAACAACCCCTGTCGAGCTGAAAATGAAGTCAACCTGTATCGGTGTCCGTAGGCTCTGGATTTCCCTGGGAGACAACCCTTTGGGTGCATGCACCTTCTTGTTCCCTGCTGTCCTGGGCTCTCGGGGTGACCTTTGAGAGCAGCACGATGAGCAAAGGACTGCAGCTCTGACCTGGGCGAGCAGAAGGCTTCTAAGGTGACTACTTCTCTGCTTTTGAATGTAGAAGCCTGATTGTATGGCTGGTTTGTTCTTCCAGTTTATTCTTTATTTTACAAGTTAAATGCCCTGAATCAGATTGGGTTGTGGGTTCATTTTGGTGGGTTTTGGGTGTTTTTTAAGAAAAAGAAAAAAAATACAAAGAATCTCTTGCTGTCTTGATAGGAGCAATGTTAATACAAGCAAACTGCTTAAAGCATTTGCACTTCCATCTATAAAAAATAAAACGCAAGCAGGTCTCTACAGCAATGAGTTCAGCTTCTCCTTACTACCTCTGGGAACGTACGCTGGTTGCCTCAGCTGCAGGTGGGCTCCTCTGTCGCTCCAGGAGCACATTAGAAGCATCTTGGGGGTCGCAAGAAACCTTAAGGAAACCATGGCCTCAAGCAACAGTAATTCTCGTGGCTCGTAACGTGCTCCATATGCCCAAACGGTGCCGTGCGAAGGGGGCTGCTTGTGGGAGGCTTCTTGGGTTTGGCTTCTCTGGAAACGTGTGTTTGTGAAGTGGAAAATATTCACGGCTGCTGAGCGTAGCTCTGCGCTGCAGTGTGTGGTAAAGCAATTAATACTGAAGCATGCTCAGGGAGGCCAAAAGAGCGCAGAAGACGTCTCTGAGGGTGACATCAGTGGCTTTCAAGGTGGTCTCAGCCCCAGGAGGGGTCTATGTCCCTCAAAGCAATACAGAATGTAACTGCTGCTGGCTTTTTTACAAATCATCAGTTTATGTATGCAGGTGGTACATGAAGAGGTGTTTCCTGGTGCAAAGCTTTTTTTCTAGTCTCTGCAGTGACTGTTGGCTGGAGTTAAAACTTGTCTTATAAAGACTTGACCATGGCTGCCATGTCGTCTGCTAGGAATTTGGGAATCCTTCAGTTTTGGGCCTCTCACTACAAGAAGGACAGTGAGGTGCTGGATTTTTTCCAAAGAAGGGCAACAAAGTTGGTGAAGGGTCTAGAGAATGAGTCTTGTGAAGAGCAGCTGAGGCAACAGGGGCTGTTGAGCCTGGAAGAAAAGGAGGCTCGGGGAACACCTTGGTCTTTACAAATGTCTGCAAGGAGGTTGTAGCAAGGTGTGAGTTGGTTTGTTCTCCTGCGTAACAAGCAATAGGATGAGAGGAAAGGGCCTCAAGTTGCATCAGAGGAGGTTTAGGATGGACACAAGGGAAAAACATCCCCAAAAGGGCTGTCAAGGCCCATCCCAGACTGCCCAGTGAAGTGGGGGAATCCTCATCCCTGGAGGGACTTCAAAGCCATGTAGACGTGGTGCTGAGGGACATGGTTTAGTGGTGCCCTGGCAGCGCTGGGTTAATGGTTGGACTCTGATCCTATGTGATTCTATGATTTTCCAACCTGCTGTGCTTGGGGTATTTTTATCTGCCGCTCCGTTTGCCCTCCGTACCTGCTTTCCTTGGCAACCCCAACCTGAGAGCGCGCATCTCCCTTGCTACAGCTCTCCCTGCTTTTTTCCTTTTGTTCTCTTGAGACTCTTGGGTGCCTTGCCTTGACCTAGACCCGCTGCCTTGCTCTTCAGAGACTGCACAGATGCTCTGTACAAACTTTTAGCGCTCAGCATCCCGCCAGGCTGCGCAGCAGCTGCCCCCGCAGCCCCCTTCCCCTGCCTGGCGTGGGCCAGAGCGGTGCGGCCGGGGGGGGTCTCTACACCCACCCGGGCTGCGGCTCTCCTGCCCGGCCGGGGCGGGCGCGGTGTCAGCGCGGCTGTAGCGGGGCCGCCCCTCCGCGCTCGCTCTTTCCTCCGGCAGAATCCCAGGAGCGGGGGCCGCCCGGGAGGGGCGGGCGGGGGCGGGCGGGCGGCGGCGGCGGCCGCGCTCGCCGAGGAGGAGCGCGAAGAGGCGGGCGGGGG
>JANVCC010000030.1:19831033-19986002 GCA_025345505.1 Todiramphus chloris collaris
GGGGGCAGCGCGGCCGCCGCCGGGACCGGCGCCCGGCACCGGCAACACGGTCCGCGCCCCGCAGCGCTCCGGCCCGGCCCGCGGCCGCCGGGGGTGCGAGATGGCGGCTGACGGGAGCCGCGGGGTCCTGGGGCTGTGGTGGTTGCTGGCGGCGGCGGCGGCGGTGGCGGGGCTGTGCGGCGGAGCGGCGGCGGGCAAGTCCCCCAGCTGCCACGAAGTGCGGACGGCGTTTCAGCTGCGGCAGATCGGGCCGCTCAAGCTGGTCCCCGACGTGCCTATGTCCGGTCAGTACCGACCCACGCGCGGGGTGGCTTCTCCGTGACCGGGGATGCGGTGGGGTGCGGTGTGGGGGGAGGGGGGGGTCGTGGCTGCCGGGCCGGCCTCTGACCGAGCCCCCGGACCACCGGGGCTCCCCGCGGGCGGCGGCGTCCCGAGGTCCTCCCCCGGCTCCGGTGCCGCCGTCGGGGGCTGCTCGCCTGCCTGCTCGCAGCCGGTGCAGCGCCGGTCCCTTCGCCCAGCGCCGGGTCTCCCGCGGGTAGCGGGGCGGATTTGGCACGGCTCTTACCGGAGTAGCAGGCTGCCGAGGAAAGGAGAGCGGGGGGACTCGGGTTTTTACGTTGTGCAGGTGTTGCTCATTCACCGCCCTAAGCACCAGGCTTGTTTCCCTCGCGGTTGAGGCAGGTGTGTTCGCTTTGCCGAGCACCTAGAGCGGAGCCTCCCTCCCGTAAAGGTTCCCTTTCTTCGAAGGGACATTAGTAACCGAGTCGTTAGGGAACGCTCGTTTGGCTGAGCAGCTGCACGGATCCCCTGGCAGGCTGGTGAATGCGCTGTAACTTCTGAATTAGGAACAAGAGTTGTTTTGCAGATGAATCCAGGAGGGGAGGCAGAGGTAACACCGGGGAGAGACCCGGCCAAGAGCACTTGGCTTTTGCTTAGTTAAGCAGTAAGCCTGCAGCGCTTAATGCTTGAGAAAGTTGATGAGTAGCGTGGTGTTCTTTGCCTTTTCATACAATGTCTGACGGCAATGAAGTGGAAAAGGGACACATGTATAATTAGAAAAGATTATATATCTATTTTTTTCCATATTCTGCAGTTACCTCGTAGAGTAAGGGGATAAAACACAGTATAATGTCAAAAAAATGAATGGCCGTGTATTTATCGAGATAATGAAGTCATGTCCCTGACTCTTACATGTTTTAGGGAAATGTTTACGAGAACCAGAACAAAAAAAGCAAAGGCTATCAATCTCGTAAAACAATCTCTGGCTGCCTCACGCTGGCACAATCGCCTGTAGGTGTGTGTGGGTGTGAATGGCAATTTGGGTTCTTGCTTTATTATTATTTTTTTTCCACACTTTTTTAGAGCAGTTAAGTTCAAAGCCTGCTGAGTTTGATAGAAAGGCTTGTCTTAGAAGAGCTTTGGATATGTTTGGTGGCAACAGGTGTCTGTCTTGGGGACTAAATTTGATGGGCCATTGGGTTGATCTCTTAGGGCTGTAAAAGATTGCACAGTGCTGGGGATCCTTACCTTCGCTTTGCATGGAGGTGACACGTGGCTGTTAACTTGTCTATGAACACAGCATCGTTCCTCTTTTTGTGGCAAGAAGAGCCTTGCAGGAATAGTACCATTCTCTTGTGCTGATAAAGGCATCAGCTCGCACTTATCTTTGAGAACTAAATATGAAAGCTAGTAAAAAAAGAGGTAAACCAGGGGTTTTCATCCATTTTGCTGCACTCTTAACCCTCTCCTGAGCTCTTTCTGGAAGAAGTTCCTCAGACTTTAATAAAATTGGTTTGTTTGTTTGTTTTCTTTCTACGAAACTCTAGTACTGTAGATGAAACTTGGGGAAAATGACGTGCTTCCAGAAGGAAGGTGTAGGTGCTGAGATGCTTCAGAGAGATTTCATTGTGTTCTTGTGCCATATTGAAGTTTTCTATTGAATAACACCCTCTCAGAAAATAAATAGCATGAGAGAAGGTGAGGGAGGGTAATAGGCTTTTAAATTTTAGCTCGTAAAGGTTTCTTTGGGAGAGGATGGTTGGAACAGAGGAGAGCTGAGGAAAAGTGGCACGTATTGATCTTCCCTGTTCGTTAAGTATACTCTGCTCCACCAAAGCCTGTGCATTTTAATGATACCGTGCCAGACAGTAATGCCTCCTGTCTTGTGCCCTCTTTTAATTAAGTACTGAAGTGTTTTCTAGTGTTTTCATCTGGCAGCTGTTATCAGTGAATGTATCTTAATACAACCCTCCACACACACATTTCTCTCTCTCTGATATTGAGGCTCATTTTATTACGCGTTTTTTTTAACAGCACACAAATGTTGAAGCATCTCCCCTGTAGAGTTTGGACAGTTATCAGTTAAAGGAGAAGAGGGGAAGAGCGATGAGCAGGTGGGGTGGCATGGGAGAGCAACATGCTGAGCAGAATCTAGTGCTGGATGAAGCCTGTGGAGAGCTTCCTGCCAACTTCTGCTTGTGTGGGCCAGACCTGCACATTTGCTGAGGTGCTCCTTAGTTCCCCGTGTGTTGGTTTTGGCTTCTTTTATCTAAAGAAAAAAAAAACCTGGAGCCTTTGCAGTCCTGTTGTCTGTTTACTAGATATTTTCAATCACAAAAGTGTTGAAAGCTCTTGGCTAATCCCAAGCTGGTATTTATAGGCTAATACAACAAATCTGACAGAGGTTAAATTCTTAAGGATTATTAAGTTCTTCTAACCTTCGGGAAAACCAGCAGCTCAGTTGAGGAGAGAGGCCCAAGCCAGTGCTGGGCGAGGTGTCAGAAGGCAGACTGTCAGGTGTGTATTTTCTCTTGGGGGTGGTACCCATTTCACTAGAAACAAAATGAAATACTGGGCAGATTTTGTAGCCTAGACCCTCCTGTGGTATTGGTTGTGGTTGCAGTGTTGAAGCTGAGCGCTGAGGGATCCTAGATAGGGTGATGGGTCCTAGACACAGGCTTTGCAGGGACTGGTAGCTGCCTCCCCATGTTACACGTGGTCTGCAGACAGGTTGCTGTGATTTGTAGGAGAGGGTTGCCAACATGACCTACAGTGAGATGGGGAGCAGCTTTAGGCAGGACCTGCCAGCTTCTTGTATAAAAAGTAGTGTTGAGGGAAGGAGAAAGAGTCCTAGGGAAAAAATGCTGAAGTTTTTCAGGTGTGATGTGAATCTGGCAGCAACCTCTCTGAAAATCACCACTTTCTTGAGGGAGCTTTGAGATGCCCAGGAGCCTCCTGTTACATTTCTCTTCCATAGTTTTCTCCAAAAGAGATTATTCTTCCACTCTGAAATCAAGTCTGTTAATGACTGTGGGACTAAGGAAGAAGAGTGTTTTGACATGGGTTGGGTAAGAGACCCAAACAACAAGTATTTTTGAGCAGCAAATCTCCTTGGCCTCTCCGTAAGATTTTCTCCCCTGGTAGTGGAGTCTGTGATGCTATCTGGTAGCTTGCTCTTCTGGAACAAATGGAATGTTTCAAGGGTAATTTGCTGCAAATAGCAAACAGATTGGCCAGGTAAAGGTACTGCTGCCTTGGCTGGGATTCAGAAGAAGGGTTGGTTGGTTTTTTTTCATGTGTGTCTTCTCCCAGACTGGAAAATGAGGTAATCTGCTCCTGGTCTTGTACTTTGCTTATGATAAGCTGAGCTGGGAAGCTTTTGTAGGAGCTCCTTGGTTAACGTTTTGATGCGAGAGAATTCAGTGCTGTCTCCAGGCATGAAGGGCTGTGTTAATCCTGCCAGGGACTAAGCCTTTGGTTCCAGGGAGTCTAGATGTCTCCAATCTGATGCGTACTGCTACGTGTGGTATTCCTCCCAGACGTGGGGCTGCCGTTAGCGATACCCTCTGAGCCCTGGCTTATGTTACAGCATAACTGCATGCTGGCATGGGCTGAGTTTAAAGTTCTGGTTATTCACAGGCTTCTTCTGGCGTGGAGCATGGTGGTGGCTGGCTGTCACTGCTTTCCAGAGTCACAGTAGGAAACCTGAATGAACCCAACTGGAGTCTGTGACCTCTCTGCCTTCAGGTGGTGAATTGTGGTAGAATCAGAATAAAAGCATCTCTCTTGACTCCTTCAGTTATCGTGTAACCACAGGAACACCCTCCCTGTTTGGTAACAGGCTCAGTTCTATCTCTTTAGCTTATTGACTAGTGTATTCATGCAAAAAAAAAGAAAGTCTGTAAACTTATGCCAAGTATGGTTTTTTTGGATGATTTTTGGCAAGCAAGGAAAATATTTGTCCTTTGTGAAAGGATTCTAGGAGCTCTTTACCTTCTAAATAATCATCTTGTTGAGGGCTACCAAAAGATGATTTGCAAATAAGATAAGCAAGTCAGTCTCTTGCCGCTGAACCCCTTCACAAAGGGCACAGAAGCTGCCCGGGTTGTGTTCAGGGATTCACTTCTGAATGGCAGACTTTGTCCTATTGAAACCTCCTTTAGGTCTCTACTGTCATCCTGCCCCTTAAATCAGCAGGAGTGCTCGTTACCACGTGTATGTACTGAATATCCCACAGCAGAGCTGGACGTGCATTACCAATTTCTACATTAAAACTACCTGACTTTCAGCCCAGCGACGGGCAAGTCCTGGGTTCCTCCTCGGAGCTCCTCGCTGTGTGTGGTGCAGGCGTTAGGCTGGACCTCATCCCATCTCAGCCTCTGGCAAAAAGCTCCCGTCGTCTTGAGAAAGGAGCACGAGCTAGATCCCTTTTTTGAATATATCCAAGAATATCTATTAAACTAGCCATTTTATTACAAAATGAGTCATGCCACACTTTATTTTTCCTGTTTTTTCCTCTTTTATTACCACGCGGCTCTTTATTTCTATCATCCTAATGAGAACCCCGTAATTCCCTTGGTAAAGGTGCAGTGCTGAAACACATTCTGCTCACAGCAGTGTTCTGTCAAAGTCACTCAGAAGTCTGGTGTGTGCCAGATGGGAAATGTACTTGCTTTATTGGCTCTGGAAAGTTTTTGCCCTCTCAGAACGAGCAGCTAAAAATCCTCTGGTGTGAACTGCAATTTATACCTGGGTTTACCCACGTTCACCTGCATGCGTGGGGGTGTGGGGCTGCCTTCAGCATCCTGGCTGAAGGGAGAAAGGGTTGCTGGACGAGCACTGTTGTGTTGATGCTTAGAAACAGTGTAGGGTAGTTCAGGTTTTAAGAAAAGGCACTAAAAATAATCATGTTTTCGTGAGATAGTTACAACAGGTTTGTGAAATTGTCCTTATCATTACCTGCAGCTTGTTCTACTGGAAAGTTTTCTTCCTATTACACTTAGTTTTTGCTTCTTTATAGACACCCAGACTTCTTGCTGCACGGGCTGTTGATGTGTTAGAGTGAATGGACTGGTCCAATGGGAGAAGTTCTGTTCCCATCTTTGTCCCTTTCTGAATAGCCTAAACCAAGGCCAGTTGTGCCTCAGCTTCCCCTTCTGTGGGCTGTACCATAGGATGCTATTTTGAGGGATGCTGCTGAAAAGCTGCCGTGAAAGGGAGGTGCCTCACAGCCAAAGTATCAGTGAGCTGTACCTTCACTTCTTAATTCTTTTTATGAGGAGAAAAGCTAGAAGTCACCTTGGTTTCTGATGGACTGGCATATGAACCTGAAAGCTGTCCTTCCTTTACTCCTCTCATCCAGGGTTAGTCCCAAGGAGGGAGGGAGGCTTTCCAGAGTCTCGGAGCAGTCACGGGATGTAGCCTGCACTTGCTGCAATAGCTGCCCTGAGTAGAAGTGGAGCTGTGCTTGTGCAGCCTGCAGCTCCTCTGGAGTAAGGATACTTCCTTCATTAATCTTCTCAGGATTTTATAGCACTCTTCAGGCTCAGACTGTCCCCAGAAGCGCTAAGCTAAAGCTGGTGATGACTGTGGATGCAGGCAAGACTCACGCCAGCAGTAATATCTCCCCCCCCCCCCCTTCTTTTCCCATGCCTTAAATTTCTGTTTGACGCGGGGAGCAGCTGCCCACTCTGTAATGCCCTCATGGGAGTAATCTGTAGGCAAAAAAAATCTGTTTAAACTTGCTTAGTACCTCATAAAGATGGAATTGCTGTTCCACTGCCAGATGGAAAGCTATAATTCTCATATCCATGAGCTTCAGAAAAAGCAGTGTCCTCAGTGACTTGCGAGAGCGTTTGGTCCAGGTGAGTAGCAGACTGGCTTAGTTACTCAGGTCAACCTTTCCTGTAAACATCTTGAGAAGGAATCCAAGAGTCAGCAGAGAACCTCCTCTCCCCCAACGCGCACTCTTGTTATCAGAGTCAAAGGAAAGAGCAAGTATTCCTACAATTCACGTGGTCTAGACATTCTCTCAAAAATCTCTGCTGAAAAGGCTGCGTAGTGATTTATTTTTAGGATTTTTGTTTTTATGGGCAGCTCAAAGTTTGGTGATTCTGGTGTTCAGATGGATCTCAGGATGGAGAACGAGCTTAGTAAGAAATAATCCACCCCTCCCAAGAGCTGCCTCCGTAGCACCTTTTGTGCCACCAAAGTTTTGCCATTAGATTGTAATTGGACAGTAATAGAAAAATATCCCTCCCACACTCCCAGCCCAGCTTTGCAGGGCTGAGCAGTCAGTTCTTAACCAAAGGGCACCCTTAATGAAAAGGCATTAATGTGATAAGTGGAAACAAAGTTGGCATGATACTAATCGCTATATAAATCAATAAAATAAATACATCAAAATGAGTAAAAGCTTTTCTAAAGATTAATGGTGAAAATTGGCATGAACCTGAGGGGGGCAAAAAAAAGCAAGGCTACGTGTAAAAAGCACCCTGGGCAGTAAAATGGATTTCTGTTGAAAAATAGTTTTGCTTTTAGACAGTATAAAACTAGAGGTATGGTTCCAAGTATTGCAAAGTCTTTGTAATTGAATCTTTCTCCCATGAAAGCACGAAATGACATGATAAAGAGGCATATGTTTAATAATACTTCAAATACATACTCATCACTTACCAGTTTAGAGCACAGCAGCTGCTTCTAGGGGAAAATAGGAATTTTGATGGATCAGAATCAATTTCCAAACAGCAGCCAAGCCTGTGACACAGAATTTATACTTAGTCTCTCAATCTCTGTCAACTTGATTAGGTATCACTATTTAATATGATAGTGTCATCCTGATATCTGTAAATTTCTCTTTAGAGAGAGTTTTTTCATTCACATTAAGGTAACTCCTGAGCAGCATCAGTAGATGAAATGAGATACACAGCTAACATTTAATGATTTATCTTCTGAAGGAGAAAAAAAGATAGGGAAGCAAGTCTGTTTTCACCTTCTACCAAGCACTTAAGGTTTAATTTCTTTGAGGCAATATATTATTTGCTGCGAAATGCAAAACATTTCTGCACGGTATCTTGTTCTGTTTGGATCTACGAAAGGAACCTGAGCTCAAGTTCATACCGAGTCCTGTAGTTTAGTGGCATCTGATGACAAGTAAACCTCCATAGCTCACAAATGCAACGTAACCAGTTCCACTGCTCCGTGGTCGTCTTCGGCAGATGCTTCAGCTTCTTTCTGGTGGGCTTGCTCTGGTGGTGGGAGGTTTCTGCACCACCCAAAAGCTCCCTCTGGATCGAAGGTGGTCTCTTCTGTGCACGGTACTGCACAGACATGCCAAGGGCTTGCCCTCACACTCTGACAGGCAAATTTTATAGTGTTTGACTGCCCTGGACCTCCTTGGGGTTCTGAGTGCTGGTGAGCAAGCAGCAAGCACCTTGACAGGATTTAGCAAGTGATTTATGATGGAGCAACCACAACCTTGCCTCTTATTATGGATAAGCACCACACATATACATTCATGAGAATAAATCCATCTATTTTACTCTTTTCAGTGCATCAGTTTTAAAGGGCGGTTATTAATTACCTTCTTAGTGTATTCATACATGCATGATTAATGGGTAAAGTTTTTACTTGTGAAATTTCAAGGTGCTGGTCTAAAGAATGCAGAAAGAACAATGGAGGAATTTTAAATGTAGGAGAAGATACCAAATTTGTTTGCTACTTTGTGGACTCAAGAGTCTCAGGAATATAATATCATAATATCATCGTATATCAGGAATATAATACGTATAATATCCTCAGGTTCTCTCTTGCATTTTGTTAGCTAAAGGATGTGAATAAAGAGCAGGTGAAGCCAGGCAAATGCACAGGGACTTCAGAGCTGTAGAAGACAGAAAATTATTCCCCTAGAAGTTGTCTTTAATCGGTCTTTCTGCTTTTTTCTTTTTGAGGTGTAGTTTTTAGCCAGCTTTACATGATTCTGTGTCACATTCTGCATTTCTGTTTTGACTGGGTTTCCACTGATGCCGATAGTCGGTGTCTATATGCATTTGAAGTGTATGTATGGAGTTCTGGTCTTCTGGTGACTATTCTTGCTTCCTGGGGTCACAGTCTTTACTTCTCCTGAGTTCTTCCATCAGATGGTGGATGTGGCAGCCGTTCTGGTGGGCCATCCTTCTCCCGGGAGCTCGTGCTGGCAAAGAGCCCCCCGCTCTGCTGCGCAGACCACTCTCAATCCCTTGAAAACCAAATGAGAGACAAATTTCAGAGAGTTGCCTTCTGCACCTGACAGTACCAGATAGGTCGTGGTAGCTGTGTCTGACAGCTAGTTAAACTGGATAGTTGGGCACATCCCTAGATGTTAATGGTTAAATGTATTCATTGTTCCAACAAGGGCCCTATTCAGAAGGGGACTATTCTCTGCTCGTTATGCATGCATAATTCCCATTAATGCTACTGGGGGTTAAGTGTGTATAGTGGGGGGGGGGAGAATGAAGCTTATGTTTACACATCCATGTTTGCACTCAAGAGGTTTTGTAACACGGGAGCGATCGATTGTGTTGCCACAGACTCCTTAACTTCAAGAAACTTTAAATCTCTGCTTTAAAGAGGGAATGGTGGTGGTGAGGGGGAACATGACACTGGTTTGCACACCATACCTAATTATTAGAAATATTACTCCCATACTTTATGAATGATTAGAAATATTACTCCAGTGCTATTATTAGGGAAGGCTTTTGGAAGCAACTAAGTGCTTGGAAATTCAGGGTTCTTATTTGGGTATCAAAATAAAGGCTCAGTGCCTTTAACTTTAGGCACAAAGTTTTGCAAGCTTTTGACTCATGTTAATTGGGGGGGGGGGGTGACAACATTTTGTGACTTATTAAACAATATGGGTACTCCCCATAGAAAACCTTCAGATTAAGATTCCTCACTCTTAGGTGCACATCAAAGTCATGTAAAAGCCCTAAAGAAGCTAAGCATCGCGTAAGAAAGCCTTTCAAGTTCCAGAAAGTGCTTGAACTACTGAGGGGTTTGAAGTGCTCTAATCTCTGACATGGGTGACGTGCTAGGCTAGCACTTTTTTGTTTTGTCACAAATCATCCATGCACATAGTGCAAAGGGACCCTGACAAAGTCATTTTACTTTTGAAAAGGGCTTCTTTTTTTTTGTCATACCATTATGTCTCCCATTCACATCTACATGTTTGCTTCCACTTTGTTCAGGTCTAAGTAGCAGGGCATTTGCATAGTCTTCCCTTTGTTCTCGGTAAATATGGAGTAAAATGAGCAAGATCCGTGCTGTGAAATTAAAGCTCTACTCTTGAGAGATCTTAAGGGCCAAATCCTCACAAAAGGTGCAGCAACATAGTGCCAAAGCAGCTAGTGTCCAGAACAGCTTGCCCTGGGTGTTTGTGCTAGGAAATGGGAATAAAGGGAGAGTAATCTGGTGAAAACTGGGTGTAATTAGAAAAATACACTGCTGAGAGCTGCTGAAAGAATAGACTAATAGAAAATAGTGCTGAGATAGACCTGAAGTGATCATCTGGTCCATTCCTGCTACTTGCAGCCACGGTAAGTTGTGTTTAAATCAGTGATGGAAGGTGACAGTGTTTTTAGGCTGTTTATTCCAGCGCTTAATTGCCTTACTGCTTGGGTGTTTTTTTTCCTAATGCAAACCCTAACTCTCCCTCTCTAAAATACAGGTCTTTTGCTTTTTACCCTATTCTTAACACCTTCCTCTTTGCAGTAACAGTCACGTACGTGATGACTGCTCTGTACATTTGCACTGGTGACAGACACAGCGTTAAGGTTGTGTTATTTGTCTGTGTAAGCAAATGCAGCTGAAGTTTCACCTGGAGTGAATGCGGTTAATTCAAGATGTGGTGACTCATTAAGCATCCTGACTCGATTTGGTGTTTGAGCCCAAAGAAGACATTTCTCCTTTGTCCATTCGAAAGGAATTGCGTGGCAGACATTCAGAGATTTGCCGTGCAATGGGAGAGGGGAGCGTGCAGAAGAAGCGGTTTTCAAGTGATCCAACTCTCAACAGCGGTTGAGTTGTGAGGTTGCTAGTGGAGAATTGCAGTGGTGTAGCACAGCAGCGTGGTCATACCTGGAGATGTGAGACTTGCATGAAGTAGGATGTCTCAGAGCTGCAATGAAGCATTTGCTCCTAACAGGAAAAATAATAACATCTTTACCCTAAACTTTGCCAGCGCTAGTTTGTTGTGTTGCTGGTGTGTAGGTCAGAAGATGGAAATCAGGCTACCAAAAACAGAGGAAGGTCCCAAAAGTTTTAGGTCTCTTGCAAATAGAAAAAGGATTTCCAGAAGAAGTTTGAGGAGCTCCAGTTTTCTGGGTCAAGAGTAGTTCTGGCCCTTAAACCCTTCGTTCTTCAACACATCGCTGTTTCGGGGAGTTTATTCTTGAGCTCCGTTTTATTGTTACTGATGTAGGGAAATGATTTTTGCTTTGTGGCTGAAACAACAAGCCTCAGATCAGGGTTGTTTATGCCTGCATCTCCAGGTGGCTTTGGTCTTGCTTCAGCATGTTCCAAACAGCTACAATCCAGTGCTGCTCTGCAAGCAGCGGAGCTATACCTGGCGTGATGTGGTGCTGGAATTCAGATCATCCAGGTCAGAGCTTGTGTCTTGCTACTCCAAAGCATGGATGTCTGTCTGCAGAACACTGGATGGCTGTCCTGGGAGTCTGGCAGAGGATGAAATCTCAATCCATTCTGTCCTCGTTCCCGCCCCTTTGTCCTTCCATAAGGAAATGCAAAAAGTGGGAACTGAAAAGCTCGAGTCGTGTTTGTAGAAGGGGCAGGGGCTTGGTAAGTAATATTTGAGGAACAGCACCCAGGATCTTGCATGGCTGCCTGGTGTTGGCAGTCAAAATATTCCCTCCTTGCAACAGAGGATGCTTCAGTTTTTCAGAAGTGTGGAACAGCACGTGCTTTTTAGTTATCTTCTGGTTTCACAGGGGCATTTAAAAGGAGAGGGGTAATAAATGAGTCTGAAGGCAAGAGGACAAAGCACATGTAGAAAAATGACTTGCTTCCTGAAACAGAGTAGGACTTAAAAAAACCAAAAGAAGATTGAAAACTCTGCTGTTGCCAGAAGGGCTTTCAAACTTCTACTCGGAGAAGTCTTGAGTTGAGTCTCCTTAATGTTAGTCTTGAAGTCTGGGGAAAAAAATATAGCTGTTACCATTTGCAGCAGCCCAAAGTTGTATTTGGTTCCAGTATTGCATTTTCGATTTCAAGCTGCAGCAGTCAAATGTACTCTTCCTAACCTGGTTTGCCCCAGATGTGGCAGGAAAAATAAACATTTGCCTTCCCCAAAAAGCAGCTGTGGTTTGGCTGTACCTGGTTGTGCTCTAAAGCTCACTGGGAGCAGCCGCTTTGCTGAGCACGGACCTGCTCTACTCTGTGGTCTTGATGAACCCCGACTGTGATGAAAAGCGTCGATGTCATTTGTTGGCAGGGCTGCTGGCTTAAATTTGGAAAGTTTATTCTGAAGTCGCTATCACAGGTGCCAAAACATGAGCCGAGTAGCAAGTACTGAATAGGGCCAGCTCGTGTGCGTTTGGCTGCTGCTGTGTCTCTGATGGCTGCCATCCTCAGCCCAGCTTCCTTTTGAACTGCCTGCCTCTGGCTTTTCCAAGGTGGATTAAGGGCAGCCAGCGCTGCCTGCCAGCACGTAGAGCTGGCTGCAGACAGCTCTGCGACACCGTGGGCTGCTCTCTCCATCTTCCCTGGTTACCTCACGAGCAGCAGTAACGCTGTCAGCTTTGAATGGAATGACACAAGCAAGAAGAGAACCATAATCAGCTCAGCGTCCTGTGTTTTAGTGATGTAAGGGAAGAACTGTGATTTCTGAATTTGTGTAATAGGTGCATAGCATCAAAATCCAAAACAGCCTCTCGGAGAATGCTGCACACAGAGTAGCAAAAGGCACTTTCCCCTAGGAATTGTTTGCAATCCAAGGAAACAAACCAAAAGTAAGTATCCTAATTTTTACATCTGGGAAGTAAAGTATGGAGACCAAGGGACTTGCCTGAGGTCAAACGTACTTTTTTAGTATTGCCAAATTTAGGAGCTTATCGAAGGTTTCCACCCTGGCTTTCAAAAGTTGTTGGTCTGTGCTCCCAGCTTAAAGGCTTTTAGAACATCTTCCAAAGGATCTTGCTCCTCAGTTTTTGGGAAGCTGCATCTTGTTTCAGAATCCATAATGCAAGATGTGTCCCAGTGAGATACAGGGCTTCCTGCTAAACATGCTGCTGGGGTCTGGGGGACGGTGGTGAGATGCATCATGTGCACTGAGCTCGTCTACTTTCCAGCTTGGGGGTGTAGCTGGTACCCAGAAGTTGAGGAATGGCCCCTTCGGTAGGATTTCATTGTGGACCATCTTTAAGCATCCAGTTCTTCATTCCTCATTGCTGCTGCCCTGGGGGAAGCACCAGTAGAATCTGCTCCTGATACAACCAGTACATTTACCATGGTCTAGGTGGACAGAACAAAGCAAAGCAAAAACACATGAGGAAGGGCAGAAAGCCATTCCCACCTCTGGCTTGAGAAGTATCATGTGCATTAGTGGAAAGACTGTCGTGGCCCTTAATTCAGGGGAGCTAGATTAGCTTCCTAATGGACCCTTGCTGCTTTTTGGACCACTTAATATTGTCACTGACCCCTGGACGTTTTGGGGCTTTTAACTATTTGACCTTCCATTGATTTAATGGAATGCATGCAGCTAAAAATCACAAGTACTTGTCTGAAATCAAGCGCGTGTCACTCTAAGGTAATTAAAGTGTTTCTAAATTATAATTCTTTGTAGGTTTGTTTTTCTGTTCATTTTGGTTTTTTTTTTTTACAATGGGAATGTGTCAGTACTTTCCTTGGTGTGCTCTTGAAACAGGAGTCACTTAACAGTTTGACCCAAAGCCCATTGAGTTCAGAACTGTTAATCTCAAACTACTAAATCCTCGCAGCACAGTGCTGCACCTTTAGCTGTATTTTAGCTGTATTTAGTTGGTTTTTGTCTGACTGTTGATGCCACAGAGCGTGTCTGTTGAGATCAGGGGATGTTGAACCAAGCCCTCTGATATTCCCTACCTTGCCTCTTCCCTGTCCTGTGTGCAAAATATTGTTCCTGTGGTCTAGCATGAAACAAATGAGCTGAGTATAAATCTAGGTTCAGCCTCGACCATCAGAAACAGGCTGCTGGTCTCTTCTGTGTGACCTGTCAGCTGGTACTTTCGGGATAGGGTGAATGATGGTTGTTGCAGGCTGTTGTTTTTATTTATCTCTAGTTAGTCTGTCACATATGTTGGGCCCTTTCTTCGCTTGTCCTGTGCGTGTTGCCTTCTGGTGCCCGTGGCTCCAATTTGTGGCAGCAGACTCTGCTTTTACACTGGTGTCAGTGCTGCTTACAGTAGCAGCATTATCAGCATAAGGAACCAAAGAAAGGGAAAAAGATGTCAGAACTTGGGGTACTGTAGTCGTGCTGTTGCCTGTTTTCATTAGTTACCGTGTCATGGGTGGTGAGTTGAAGAATTGGTCCCAGCGAGAGGTGTCTTGTGTAGTAATCAGTTGCTTCGTTTTGGTTCAGCTCTGTTAAGGGTTGCTGTTCCTTTAGTGTAAACAGTGCCAAGAGCTCATTGTGCTTTTCTCCACATTTGGGGGTATTTCACCCAGGTTTTTAGAATTTTCCCCTTCCTTCTCTCTCAAAATAAAGAAACAAAATGGAAGGGGGAATGGAATCCTAGAGAAATTAGTTCAAATAAAAAAAAAACCCAAACTGATAGAAACTGTGCAATAAGCCTGTGTGTAACTATTAACTTCTGTGAATGACTTGAGAATGAGAAATGGCCAAACTGGTCAAAAGCATTTGGGATGGGGGCTGTCAAATGAAGACTTCAAGGAAGATGGATGCCTGGTTTTAAAGGAAAGAACATGTTGTCTGAGCACTTGGCTTCATGCATTACTTTCAAGTGAGATGGCAAAAATGGAAGTATTCAAATCTTGAGGCGGAAAGGAGGGTTGGGGAATTGTTCCTCATTTCTCCAATACTGTTGCTGCAATTTCCCCTCTGAGGCTGTGGCTCGAGTATCTAATAGTCCATTGGTTCCTTTAGACTTCACTTTGCTTTTGTTTCTTCTTCTAGTCTAACCTTATAGATATTTATGTTGACAGATACAATGAAAAAGAATGGGAAATAGAAATGAACATGAGCGTATCAATATCTTAGAAATTTTTTCTGCTGTGCCATCTCATCAGGATCTCGGCACAGCAGGTAAAGCATATTAGGAAGCAGTTCCTAGAAAAAAAGGTCATCTGTCATTGGTGAAACAGTTGGTGTTAACATCTGAATTATCGTTAGGCTTCAGAGTGGAGATGAATGAGGTAATTCCCGCCTCTCATAAAGCTATTTTATTTCATTTCCCCACAGAACTAGACAGGCAGCCTCGGATTGATTTGCATTTGGAAGTTTTCTTTATAACTCTAGAGGGCTAGGAAACCTGCACCTTTCATTTAAAAACAACTTCAGGGTTGCTGCAAACACTAAGCCACAGCGTGCTGCGTAGCCGTGCTTCACTTGAGCCCCTCCACCGTACCCATGGTCAGGTACCGTAAAGCAGAGTTCTGTGGCAGTGCAGAAATGTGGTTGTTAGTTTATTGTTGTCCCTGGATGATACAGAGCTGGAAGATTTCCTAGACTCCTCTAGAAAATAGCTTGTTTGTATTTATGACTTGATGGAAAACTTGTATGGCATTTTCTGATGCGATGGTGGTGAGACATAATGAAAGATGAGTTATAGTAGACTAAATAAATTAATAGAATTATTTTATCTTAAATAATCTTAAAACTATTAAAAATTATCTTCTAATTTTGCTCTTATCTCTGTTGCATGTTGTCCCAGGAAAGTAGAGGAAGGAGTTTGCATTAGAGCAAAGAATACAGAACCCCACCCTTGATATGGACCCAATGACTTCTATCAGCTTAGATTGTTTGAGAATGGAAGAGGGACTGGTGAACTGTGGGAGCTTGATCACCCTTTCTTTGTTCCTTAAGGACAGTATTTAGGAGCAGTAATGCTATTGTCATTCGGAATTGACATCAAAGATGCATCTTCCAACATCTTATTGAAAACCAGTCTGTTTTGGGAGCCACTTGAAAAGCCTCTAATTGTAGGTGCTTTCACAGAATGGTAGGGCTGGGAAGGGACCTCCAGAGATCATCCAAGTCCAACCCCCCCTGCCAGAGCAGGACCAAAACTAGGGCAGATCCCTCAGAAATGCATCCAGACAGGGCTTGAAAGTCTCCAGAGAAGGAGACTCCACAGCCTCTCTGGGCAGTCTGTTCCAGGCTCTGTAACCCTTACAGTGAAGAAGTTCTTCCTCATGTTGAGGTGGAACTTTCTGTGCTCCAGCTTGAATCCATTGCCCCTTGTCCTATCACAGGGCACAAATGCAAAGAGGTTGTCCCTGCCTTCTTGATGCCCATCCCTCATATATTTAGAGACATTAATTAGATCCCCTCTCAGTCTTCTCCTCTCCAGACTAAACAGCCCCAGGTCTCTGAGGCTTTCCTCGTAAGGCAGCTGTTCCATCCCCTTCATCATCCTCATGGCCTCCACTGGACTCTCTCCAGTAGATCTCTGTCCCTCTTGAACTGGGGAGCCCAGATCTGGATGCAACACTCCAGCTGAGGTCTCAGCAGGGCAGAGTGGAGGGGGAGGAGAACCTCCCTCGATCAGCTGGACACACTCAATGCTTCGTTAGACAGGTCACAGTATTTTCTATTCCAGTGTACATGTTCCAGCCCTTCTGATTACCCCAGTGTACCAAACTGAAGACCCAGTCCTCCCCTGTGAAGCCAGTTGCACCAGTGAGGGAGGATTTTTGTGGCCCCAGCTGCTCAGCATCACTTGCTGCCCTGCCAGCACAACCTGGGAGCTCCCTCCCTTCCTGCCCAGGTAATCAGAGCAGTTAAGGTGAATCAGCTGGGCAGAGCAACCTGATTGGAGGTGCTGGGGCATGAGTAGGTCTCTCCCTACAACAGCTACTTCTCCTTGCTGGGAAGCTGGGGCCTGTGAGCTGGAACTGTCTCCAACTGCTCTGCTTCTTCAGGACATCCCACAGGTATGGAAGTGGTTGGAGGAGGGCAGGCAGAAGGGTGGCTGAGGGGCTACGCTAGAAGAGGATCTTGTCTGAGGAGGGTGAGAAGTGGTCAGAAGAGGGAGCCAGGGGAGTAAAGGGGTAAAGTGGCTGGTTACTGGTTGTGTAGGTTTCAGTTTAGGACACAGGCAGATGCACTTTGTTTTTTGGGTGCAAGCATGAGGTGGGTTCCATGGGGTACAAAGCTGAGGTGAAAAAATCTGATGAGCATAGGCGTGCAGTAACCTATAGGGCTACTGTAGGGCAGGAGGTGATCTCTTACTTCCCTCAAGTAACAGAGGGAAGCAGGGAAAAATTCATACAAAACACATTTAGCAACAGGCCTAACAACACTGCATTGTGCAGATGCTGCCTTTCGGACCTGGATATTTTAGAGAGTTTCTGCTCTGGAAGCTGCTGAGGGCCAGTGCCTGATGGTCTCCAGCTGTCCTGCAAGCTGTGGCACTTGCTGATGCTGCCAGCTCTCCAGAGCCATGACATCCAGTGCCTCTTGCTGTTCCCCTTCCTTTCCATTCAAGATTTCCACACCCTGCCTTGAATTTGCTGGCATAATTCCAGTGCAATCAAAATGATCCTTTTATTTGGTGGATTTTGACAAAAATTTTGAGGTCTACTTAAGAACTCTTGAGCTAATGCAAGCTATTTGACTGGACTGGAGTTGGAAGTAGCTACATGTGTTAGTAGTTGCATTAGTAGGTTATCTAAGTGGTGCTGGGTAAAACTGGAGGAGTTTATCTTCTAGCTTTGATTATTTGAACTGGAATAGCACATTTGGTCATGGCCTTAGTGATGCTTCAGTGTGTTGTAGGATAACAGAATGTAAAGTCCACTGATCAAATTAAACAGTATCTCTGTTTGTGTACAATATGAAACAAGGGATTGGGGAAAGGAAACTTTCCTGTCTTTTATTTTCCAAACTGCACTGGTGAGTTGTGTTGGATATATGCACATTGTCAAGCTGCATATAGATAGAAGGGACAAATTCAGGCTCTACTTTGGTATTTCTCCAGCTTTTTGGCCTTAAAGGGACATGTAACATACTGTTAATCTATGTAAACTTTATATTACAGCTGATAGTGGGATTATTTTAACAAAATACAGGGAAGAGTTAGAAACATTGGAAAGTTCTTTTTGCCTAGGGAGAAAATGTGTGGCAGGGCATGGCCAGAGTTTAGCTCAGGCAGGGAGAATGGACATCTCCCTTGGACTGAGAGTCTCTGCACCCTGGAGCCTGCCTGGATGTTACCTCTTGCTCACAGGAGCAGAAGTTTTATAGGTTTAGTTGCTATTTAATGTACCACATCATTTGCACCAGCGCGTAATGCTGGGCACCAATCAGCCTGGTGCACTTGTTGATTTTTCTGGTAATTCCTGTCATGCACTACTTCAAGTGTAGTAACTACCATCATTTTACACATCAACAAAACCCACAGTAGCTGATTACACACACGTTGTGCTCGATGAGTTTAATATACTTCCCGTGTCTTTTCTAGTTGGACCAACCTTTCATCAGCTGCAATGGGACTGAGCTGCGGTGTGAGGAGGGTTTGTGTTTGTGGGATGAGTGGGTTTTGTCAGCAGCCTTGCAGCTGAAGGGTTTTAGCTCCATTGATGCATGAGAGCTGCGTGAAGGCTGGACCTCCCAATCTCCTGGCAGGCTGCGGTGGCTGCATTCCCTTTCCCTGGCGTGGCTGTACCACCACGGGCTGTTCACATGCAGCAAGTAGTTGCAGGAGGAGCCCTGGCTGGAAATAGCTTCCTTTATCATTTGATTTGGCCTCCTCTCCCAAATTAGTTGGGGTTTAATTGCTTCATTTTCCTCTAGCTGAGGCAGCAGCTGCACCAGACAGATGAGTCTCAAGAAGGACGAAGTGTTGGCTCCTGTTCAGCTGGGCCAGACACAATGCAAGGTCCTTTTGGCACCTTCCTCTGTGTTGCTAAGGCGTAATCAATCTTGGAGTCTTCGAAGACGTTTGTACAACTTTAAATCTTGGGCTTTGGTCTAAAGCTTTGTTTGGAAATGCCGTTGAAAAGATTGTCAAAATACAAAGGAATAAAAACTATGAGAAGACGGATTGCGCTCGGCTCGCCCTCCGCTCGTGCCTGCTAAGGAGAGGTCTGTGGGCTCAGTTTGTGGAAAAACCATTCAGCCTGTCCTGGAGAAAATCAGTGAAGGTGGATCAATTAGCACGTGTTAAATATCTGGCTTCCTGATTGCAGAGTATAGCTTTTGCAGCCTGTACAGCATCCTAAAGACAGAGCAGAGCAGTTGACATCTCCACGGTGTGTTACAACAACTGCTAGGTGGTCAGCTAACAAAATTAATGTATGGGTAGCTTTTGGAAGAGGTTAATTTCATTTGCCAAACAAGCCCCTCTTTGCTTTTAGGCACTCACACTAATTCAGCTCGCTTTAGTGGTCAGACTCTTTGATTTTATTTGTACCAGAGTTCAGAAGGACCCCCCCAAAACCTCTGCTGATTTAAAACAAAAAAAAGTTCCCCAGGCAGCACACCAGAAGATGCTCCACAGCTGATTTCAGTAGAGCTGGCCAGATGGACATCAGGCCAGGATGGGTAGTTTTCTGTGCCTTTGGCACCTTAAGTAATTCCTGATCCTGTCAGGGAAGTGTTTGAGGGCGATGCCTTCAGCATGTATGAAGTGTTTGAGGGTTGCCAGAGGAGTTTCGAGTAGGGATTGTTGTTACATTTGAAAACGCTCATGTGCAATATAATTTTCCTTGCTCTTCTCAACGTGACTTTTTGAAGTGGAACAAGAGACTTTATCCTGTTGGGGTTTTTTTATTGTGTGTGTTTTTGTCGTTGTTTGGATTTTTTGTGTGGTTTTTTTGGTGCGTGTGGTTTTTTTGTTGTTGTTGGTTTTTTGTTTTTCCCTTTTTTTCTTTTACGCTAACAGTAAGTTTGTAAAGTCTGCATTTTTCCCACTTAATAAAAGCTTAGCTACTGTTTTAACCAGTACTCAAGGAAAAAACAGACTTGAATGGAAAAATAATGTACGTGATCATCAGAGTAACCCTTCCATCTGATCTGAAGCAGAAAACGGATTTGTTTTAGAAAAAGCTATAAAACTTTGAGAATTGAAACCCAGGCGTGTACAGTGGAAGATGTTCTGCTCTGTCAGTAAGTTCATGCATAAGAAAATGAAATAAAGAGAGGCATCTTGGCATGCAGGTTCTTCATGTCTATCACATAGTCAGAGTCTAGCAGAGCGATCCCATCATGATCAGGGGGCAGGAGTGCAAGTGGGAATAGAGCACTGGGTTTGGTCAGTTGTAGGAAGAGAAGATTAAGGGAGATTGTGTGGTTGTCTTCAGCTCTCTATTGGGAGGAAATCACAGAATGGTTTGGGTTGGAAGGGACCTTAAAATCATCTAGTTCCAACCCCCCTGCCATGAGCAGAGACACCTTGCACTAGACCAGGTTGCTCAAAGCCTCATCTAACCTGGCTTTGAACACTTCTAGGGAAATGAAATGGAGCCAGATGCTTGCAGGCACATGGTGATGCTTGGAGAAGCAATGGATGCAAATTGAAATATGGAAAGTTCTCATTAAACAGAATTTTTTACATTTAATTATTTTTTTTACCACAAGGGTGGTCAAGTATTGAAACAGGGGCCTTGAGAAGTTGTGGGATCATCCATCCTTGGCAATGCTTGAAACTTGGTTGGATGAAGCCCTTTTGTAGTTTGACCTACTTGGAGGGGAAGGTTGACCTGGAGGTTCCTTCCAAACTAAATTATTAGTTAAAAAATAAGAGGCAGCTTGGAGAAAGCTGGTATGAAAGTCCTAGAAAGAAATTCGCAGGATCAATTGCTGAGATAATGCTCTTGGCAAGTGTCCTTCCCTCGTTCACAAATGGTGCTTTTTCTCAGGTGTTCCTAAACTTCCAGGAGGAGTTTTTCCTTAAGGTTGTGTTCCTGTTGCTGATTGTCAGTGCCCATCCTAAGAGGGGGAGGTTGCACAGCACCGTGGGATGCTGTCTGTCTTTGGGGTGAGAGTTGGGTATAGTGTTGGTGCTGTGTGCTACTCAGTCGCCACTGGGTCACTGTGTTCCTTTTCTTGCATTAAGATGAAAGAGCTGAGATAAATTAAAATTATTGTCAGAATTATTAAAGACTTCAAGGTATTACTAATGAGCTCTAATTTAAGCTCAGCACCCAGGCATCTATAGCACTGAAAATGTTTATTAGGTTTCTATAATTGTGCTAGAAGTGATACCCCCAGGCAAGTATTGAAGCAAGTGAAGTTGCTGAGCTCTGTGCATGACAGTACTGACCTGATAGGACTGCTGGGGGAGTGGGGATTGCTCTTTGCTCCTCTTTTAATGCTCTGTGTTTTACATCAGGCTCCGTAACTGTCAGGGGCTTAGTGCTGTTTCTATTTAAGGGTGCCTTTGGTCTCTGGACCAACAAAAACTAATCTTCAGGCTCCTGGAATATCCATTGGCGATAACTGGGTGGGGAATCCCAGGAGTGCAGTTCCAGCTGAGATATCCGTATTCTTCCTCGAGATTTCTGGAGGAGACGCGGGTTCCTGTGGTGCCTCGGCTGAAAGGGGAGCACCAAGCCCAGCAGCGAGCCGGGCACGGCTTCCTTGCCAGGACCGGCACGGAGTCGGCACAGAGAATTTGGATTTCAGACCCTTTTGACAGAGGTCTGAGTTGGCAAAAGCCGCTCAAATAAAAATTCAGAGGGCTGCTGTAAGGAGAAATGCTCCGAGTACCAGCAGCCTGGCACTGCAGATGCCGAGTAACATTCACAACCCCTACTTGCAAACTGACTCCGTTGCTCAGAACTCCGCTATAATTTCATACGTGCCTTGCGGTGCCAACTCAGAAGCGGTCCTTCCCCGACCCCCAGTTCCTTGTGACAGAACAAACATATGTTCGCGGGCTGGACTGGATCAGGGAACCAATCCAAGTTAAAATTAGCCTGGCCAAGGAGCTAATTTCAACCTGGGACAGCTTCTCTGGCAGCCGGGAGCAGGCGAGCGTGCCCAGCCGGTGACGAGCGTGTCCGTCCCGCTGCTGCTGCTTTTAGCAGCCTGCTGCCTTGGGACAGTGACAGTGCGTGGTGGGCTCCTCCCAAAGTCTTCTAAAAGCCCTTGGGACTTCAGATTTGAGTGGGCAGTTGAGTTTTATTTATTCCCCCCCCTCTATTTTTGTGACTATATTGAAGCAAGAAACAAGCCTACCTTCAAATTGTTTCCCTGAGTCAGCCCAGTCTGTGACAACTTTGATGTTTGTTTGTCGACTGATATAAACATGTAGATAAATAGAAATATTTCACTTAGGTTTTGACCTTTTTGCAGTAAATTAGTTGCACTTTGAAATGAGAGCCATTATAAACCGGCACCAATGTTTTCAAGTCAAATGAGATGCTTCAACCAGCTCAGTGCTTTTTGTGCTTTTCCTGGCAAGGGAGATTTATAGAAGCTTCTCCCTGCAGTTTTGATCTCGTTGGGCTGGCCCTGGCCCCGAGCAGAGCTGCTTCTTTGGAAGTTTTTCAGCCTGATTTTTCAGTGTTGCAGCCTCGTACCCTCTTGCTTTTCACCACTGTCAACTGCACGTGGAGTCTTGCCATGTGCTAACGTGCAAGGCTGGATGATGAGGATTCTTTCACTCTAATTGCTCATTAATATTTCTGTCCCGAGGTCCTTATTTTCTTTTCTCCCTCTCTTAAACCATGTATGTGTGAAGCACCGGAATATATATTCATCTGTACTCTCTAACAGCTCCTTTCTGGAACTTTCTGGCACCTGTAAATCCCGTGGTGTAGAGCAGATAGACCCTGAATGTCCATCACAACTCTTGTGTGATGTAGGTTTCCTAATCAAGGACACTAAACTTACTGAGGCGATAAAATAACCCCAGACCAAAACAAAAAATTCCACAGAATTTGAAGGTTTTAGTTGACTTTCAGCTTTCTCTGTGATAGTGAGGTGGCAGTGATCGCTGTGTCCCTACGTTATTGTATAGGCAGGCTAGAGGTTGGTTTCAAAAATGGCAAGGTTACTGTTAAGGGATGGAGATTATTATATTTAACAACACCCCATCCTTTTTTTTTTTGTCCACGTGAATGCTTGTTGACTTTCACTGCAAGTTAAGCCTAGAAACTGAAATACCAGTCTCTGCCTTCCCAGGGGCTGTACATAGCTCTGCATCTCTCTTAGTGGGGAGTTAGTTTCTTACATCTGTCCCTAGACAAGTAAACTACAAAAATCATTTCTATTTCTGTGGCAAATATTGCTGCTCATTTTGTTCCCCTAGTATAAGAGGTGAATAGGTGGTTCCTTGAAACACTACCTGGGTGAATATTTGATCCCAGTTTGAGACAAGGTTTTCACACAGATGTTCTGGTTATGATGCCCTTAGCACAAACATAGTGGAAACATTGCCCCTTTGAAGGTTCATCTTCAGTGATTCTGCTGTGCCTTTGTCTCTGTAGATGATGTGGTGCCCACTGCTCTTGACAGTGTAAAAGAAGTTAGCATCTGATAATGTGTTGTTATCTAAACTTAGGTGAAACAGGCACAAATTAGTGTCCTTGAGACAATAACAGTGTCATTCCTCAGGGGTGGGTTTTGATTCAGAATTTGAATCGTGGTGGTTGTTTTGACATTAAGAAGCTTTATTTATTTTTCCGGTGTAAGCTGAAAAGTTTTCTAATGACTATGTTTCTCTTGTTTGCTTTAAGAGTCAGATTTGCAGATCTGTCAACACAGAGCACCGACGTGCTGCACCAAAAAAATGGAAGAAAGCTACCAGGCAGCTGTTCGAAGGGAGAGGACTCAAAGCATCCAGGCACTGAACTTTGAACTGAAGTACATGATTGTTGGCCATATCACAGCTTTTCAAGGTAGGAACTTCTGAGGTGCTGCAGTCCTATGAGCAGTTTATAAAAGTATCCCCTGCAATCAAAAGGAAAAGCTCTTTCCTTTGTTTTTTATTTGCATCACATGCTGTAGTCACTGGCTCGTGCTTTACTTCCCTGTTCTTTGATGATCCTGCTTTTGGAAAGAGGTGGTGGCACTTAATCTTGACTGGTATTTTAAGCATCTGCCTAAATCTAATTAGGAATAGATTTAAGCTTAGACTTCGCTCCCTGAAACACTTTAAAGGAGATTGGCACAGATTAATTATTTTCAAGGCATTTTCAAATGCCATTTAGGTGCCTGATGGTTGGTTGTGCTTTTTTTTTTTAATATATATATTCTTCTGTATTGGCAAACCATTTACAGGTGTGGAAAGCTAAATGAAAATGTACTTGTTTGTTGATGCTGAAGAGTAAGTGCTCTAACTGATATGTCAGATAAGAACACAGCACTCTCTCTGTGTCAAGATGTTTCACTACCTGGCAGGTCACATGAAGAGTGATCTCTTTTCAAGAGTTACAGCCACACCGTTAAAATGTGAATGCACATAGGAACCTGCACTGAAAGCCTGTTCTCATAATTCTTCCTGTTCTCAAAGCTCCCCTGATCCAGCAACTTGATGCCAGTCCAGTTTCTTCATACACATGGTTATTGCACTGTTAAAGGGAGGAAAATGCTTGTGAAGATTGTGCACTACGCAGTGCTGAGCGCTGGAGACTTGTCTCCAGGAGGGCGTTTAAGCATAGGCTGAACTTTAAGTATATGAGAGTTGAGTGATTAAATCAGTCACTGAGTGATGAATGCAGCTTACTGACTTCTGAGGGCCTAATTATGTGCTTAATTTGAACTTGCTCCTTTTCTGTGTTTAGTGCTGAGCACCCTCATGGAGTGGGCTTTGAAATCAAGCCACTAGTTATTAAAATACACAGTTATTAAGCTCTGTGTGATTAAGCCTGTTGTTACAAGGCAAGCTTTACCAAATAGTAGGGTTTTTGTCTAGTTTCTTCCATTTTAGTGAAAATGCTATAAATAAAAGATGTGATTGACAGCTAATAAGTGACAGCGAATTATCTCAAATTGACAAGAAGCGATGGTGGAAGTCTGACAGAGACATGCAAGGGCAAGATAAAACTTCCCTTCTGCTTTTGATCATTGAGGTCTCGGTCCTCTGTCTTGTACCGAGGAGTGAGAAATGCCATTTTGGTTTATTTTCCAATTAACTGTAAAAAAAAAAAAGCCTTTATCCCCCACGATTAAAAAATTTGGTTGGAGGGCACTTTGGAGGAGCACTGTGGTAAAAGGGTGACTGTTGGCATTGTTAAATGCTGGTAAGTTATTCAAGCAATCTCTCAGTATCATGATTGAATAAAGATAAGGTCAGAATAGATTAACCTACCAGCCCCTTTAGGTCAAGCCAGAAGCTTTATTGTCCATTGCTGATGAAGCCTTTTGATGGAATGAAAGTAGCAGTGTGACATTTCACACTGTTTAAATTTACAAGCATTTTCTGGAAGAGGGGTAGATAGGTTGTTTGTTGTAAGGTTTTTATGGCTGTCTGTATCAGGTGGGAACACTTGAAAAATATAACTTTTCTCTTGGGCACCAGGAGCAGCTTTTGTTCTTTGGTTTTGTCCCAGGTGTCAGTGAAAAGCCTCCCTCTTTATCTTGTTCTGTGTAACCATTCTGTTGCTAAGAGTAGTACTGCATGAAGCATTTGTTGAGAGGGAAGAACTTTGCATTGAATTAACTCCGTCCTTTTGGTCTGTTTTGGTTTGTTGCTATTTTGAATGATAAAGCATGAGCGTGCCAAAAGCACATGTAAAGTCTGAGAAAAGAAATATCCTTATTTTTTGAAGTTTTCAGGTGCCTTTCAGGTCTCATGCTTCTTGTTATTTTTTTTTTTTTTAGGAAATCTGAGCCAGCAACATATTTATTTGTATGTGGTGGTGTTTATTTGTACAACTTTCATACACAATTTATTTTCTGTTTTATATACACATCTTTAGGACTGTTAGTGTAGTCAAAGCAAAGCAGCAGTAAGCCTTGCTGCCTACTGCTGAGGAAAAGAAATCTTCACTGATTCTTATGCACTTCTAGTAGACAATACTGCTAACTTTATACCCATGCTGATGAAATCATTTTCAAGAAACATATGGTGTAAGAAATGGATTTTTAGGAGTCCAATTTTGAGAACGTAGTGGTGGGAGTTAAATTTCAGTGGGAAAAGGCAACAGCTTTTTTTTGGAGGCAGTGGACAAAGAATGTTGGGGTTTTCTTTGGGTTTTTTTTGGGTGTGTGTGTTTTTTTGTTGTTTTTTTGATGGTATTTTTGTTTGCTTGGCTTTGTTTGCTTTTTGTTTTTAAGTTCACATCTCCTTATATTCTTTTGTGAAACTCAAAAGACACTTTGTTCTGAGGACCCACAATTATACACCACAGGTATTAAGAGGACTTTCTCACTTTGCAGGAGTTTTGATAGGTATTTGGTTAAGTATTCCCTCTGTGCTGCTGGGATCTTGCAGTTGACTGTGGACATTTTGGACTTGAGGAGCTTTTGGTTTGGTTTTGCTGTTTGAAATTGAAAAATGTTATTTAAGTAGCTTTGCCCACAGCTGAAATAAGACAATTTTCACAGGTGCTGGATTTAGTTGTGCAAAATAATTAGTCTGTAAGGCTTGATTAAATATATCACAGCTGGGGAAGGCTTGTTGTATTTGGGCTAATGCCCAATCCATACATAACTGTAGCACAAGGGTCCAATTCTGCTGTTTTTTCCTCCTTTAAAGTTCTCAATATTATAAACCCTGTCCTTGCTCAAACATGTAATAAATCAAGCCTCTGCATGGATGTATTTTGCTTGAACTCTGGTCTCCAATGCTCTTACACCTGATTTGAGCAGGGAGATGCACATTGGCATCAGCTGCAGGCTATAAAATACCCTCCCAGTTAGTACCAGGAGAGGAGAAAGGGAAGGGCAGGGCCAGCTGGCTGCTTGGGAACTATGTCTTCAGAATCAGCTCCCACAAAATCATACGCTGTCACAAAAAGTCGTGGGTGTTTGGCATGTTGAATGTAACCAGCTACTGGGGGAGGATGTAGGGTCTTGTGAGGAGAGGCTGAGTGACCTGGGGTTGTTCAGCCTGGAGAAAAGGAGCTGGAGCCCCCATCCCTGAAGAGGTTTCAAAGCTGTGGAGATGTGGTGCTGAGGGACATGGTTTAGTGGTGACCTGGCAGTGTTGGGTTAATTGTTGAACTTGATGATCTTAACGGTCTTTTCCAGCCAGAACAATTCTGTGATTTTTATGATTTCATGGAAAGCTGCTGAATTCACTTTCTCTTAATGCTTTGGTCCTTTGTATAGCCTTGAAGCCATAACCATGGTATTACTTGCCCTACAGATGTGTTACTAATGACACTTTGCAACAAATGGAGTCAAAGGCAAGGTCGAGTAAGTGGATGAGATGTGTAAGTGTGCCAAAGTGTGCTAGGAACACTGTGACAAAGGAGAACATGCCTGTTGTAATGAGCTTCTGTCATCCCCTGGTTCTTCATGGGTGGCTTTGTTTTAGATGCGTTTTCCAGCGTGGGTCAGTTTGGATGAGACAAAGATGTTCCTGTCTTTGCTCCTGTGTCCGAAGCCTGGGATGCCCAGAGAACTATCTCAGTGACTGATCAAACAAGATGCTTTCATTTGCTAACTCGCTTTCCCTCTTGAAAACCAGAAGATTCTCCTTTGAACCCACTTCTTTAGGCTGGCGTGTAAACAAATGTATTGTTTTAGCTTACATCTGGCTTGGATACTCCGTGGTACTTTGCACAGTCATCCTTCTGTTACACCCCCCAATTCCTTCGTGGGGTCCCTGCACTCCTCGGGGACACTTCCCAGCAGCCAGTCCATTCTTAGTGGATTAAAGGTGGCGTGGGTTTGCGGGCTGAAGGTTGCTGTCAGAGAAGGTATCAAGAGTCTGACAGGAAAGCTTTGTTCTGGGCAGACAGCCGAGAGAAACCTGTCTCCCTTTGCCGTGTCCTTTATGGAGTGCTAACAGGTGCCTTGTAAGGGCCCCCAGAAAGCTTGGCTCTGCTCCTGTCATCTTCTGCTGAGGCTAATTTGAGGTAATGAGAATCCAAACACTGATAAACCATTTATTTATTTTCTGCCCATGGCGTCTGCAGAGAGGCAGAAGAAGGTCCTTTGAAACCTTTATTGCATTGCAGTCACCACGTTAGCAGGTATTAGAGATTCAGTGAAAAGCTTGCTTTGAGCATCAGCAGTTTAAGAAAACCCCCAAACTATTCTTTGCTGCCCTTTTGACAGCAGGCAATAGGAATTATTCACTCGCAGGCTCTAAAAAGAAAGCTCTCGTGAATGTTGGTTATAAAGCAATAATTCTGTGTTGTTTCTCTGAAATAACCTTCATTTGATTTTGAGGGGGGACCAAATGTCAGGGCCAGGTATGGAAAGGTAGATCAGCTTTGTCACACTCTGTTCCTCTAACTCCCAACCCAAGGGCTTTGGCAAAGCTGTGCTAATGTTCAGCTCTGTGTGGAACAGGGAGATAGTTGGGAGAGCTCCTTGCTGCTATTTTGTCAGCAAAATGCCTGAAAATGAATGCCCAGTTGATCCAAAAAAACCTTCCACACCCTCTCTGGTGCATGGAAAGGGTCTGCTGGTTTCTGTGGGACTTGGGATGGACACCATTAGTGGGCCCAGTAATCAACTGACCTGAACATAGTCAGAAATAAATAATACAGGACACTGGCACTCAGAGCTATATGGACTCCAAAACATTCTCCATTTTCATTTGGCTGAGCTGCAGGATTGCTGATACTTAATTTTTTTTTTTTCCTGAACTTTGACATACCAGCTTGAAATAAGGGTGGCTGGGTAATAGTGTTGAAGTGCAATGAAATTTAGAAAACAAAAAAAAAAACGACTTGGCTGGAGCAGTGTGCTCTGATTTGTAGTTAATTACTATATGAAGTGTAGTCTCAATGCTGGAGATGGATGCAGTCCAAAATCAATGAGCTATTAAAAAAAAAAAGAGCCAACCATCACCAAGAGAAACTTGTCAACTATCACCAACAATGCCTCTGTTTCCTTTATTTTCTGCTAGATTATAGAAATGCAGACGTGGTGGGTTTTAAGGAGCTGTTTGTAATCTTGTACTACTTGGTCTTTTATTCAGACAAATTGGTATTCACCCCCTTCCCCTTGTATAACCCTGCAAAGCAGAGTTTTGTACTCTGCTGACCTTTGAGCTGAAAGCTGGCCGAGATGTATGATTTGCTTTTGGCTCAATGCAAAAATGAGTCCCAACAGAGAGAGATAGAGAGGAGAGAGAGGCTCCATTAGAGAACTTCTGTCCACCTCCTATATACTCTCCATTCCTGTTCCAGCACACCAAACAGTCAGTTTTCTAGCTGGAGTGAAAGCCTGGTCTATGTATGCAGGGACTGGAGTCTAACTTTTGAGCTGTAGCCTCACACATGTGAGCTGGTGGCTGGCTCTAGATGGGAGAAGACTCTCTTCATATGACAAAACCAGCCTTGGTTTGGGCTGCTGCTGTTCCCTGTTGAAATGTAACCATAGCTCTTGACAGGGAACTTCCAGTGTAGATCTTAAGTGCTCTTGGAAAGGCCTTCAGTGTGGGTAGGTTGGTGCTAGAGATGGCTTAAAGTGAGGGGTGGGAAAAATGTCTTTCCTGAGATGGGATGCCATACCATAGGAAAAGCCAAGAATACAACTTCAGTTTATTTTTCTGACCTCTTCACAGAAAGCTATTTGTGATTTCTAGAGATCTTGGAAGGGAAGAGAATTTAACTGATTGTAGAGTCCTGAAGTGTTCACTGGAAGAGCGAGACGCTCGTTTTGTCCTTGATCTTGGCTACTTTGCTCTAACTGTGGCCAAGGTCAGAGCAGCACAGTGTGAGGAAGGGCTATTGTGCATCACCTCTGGTGATAAAATTCCTCCTTCATGTTTTTTTACTGCCTGACAATTCATAAATGGAGTGCTTTGTGTGCCATCAGTTCAGAGGAAGGAGTGCCCCTGGTTTGCAATCCACTGTAACACTGCTTATGGTGGGTGGAGGTGACAAAAAATGGAGAACTGTAGGGTTGGAGAGCCAGAGGCTGTTAGCAATAAGTAGCCTTTTTAACCAAGAAACTTATCATAGAATCATAGAATGTTAGGGGCTGGAAGGGACCTAGAAAGTCCAACCCCCCTGCCAGAGCAGGATCACCTAGAGCAGGTCACACAGGAGCGTGTCCAGGCAGGGTTTTGAACGCCTCCAGAGAAGGAGACTCCACAACCCTCCTGGGCAGCCCGTTCCAAACTCATGTGCGGTAGTGGTGAAGCATTAACCTTGTGGGAGACGCTCATCTGATTCTGCCATCCTTTTTCCTCCTCCTAATTGATGGAATTATCTGTCTCCACTTCCATTAATTCCTCTTTGACCAGGTTATCTTTTGGCTACCACAAAATAAAATTGATTCCTCCCTTTGAGCACGCTGCCTACCAGCTCCGTGGTGTCACCTGAGTCTGAAGTTTTCTTGTTTAAAAGTATGGTTGTGGCCAATATAGTTCTTCCTCTTCTATATGCCATTTCTGGTATTAGAGCCCAAGGCTTTGTGAAGACTTCAGCCTTTGTATGAAATTCTTTCCTGCCGCTGTCCTTTTCTCAGCAAAATACAAAAGGAATGGTTTGCAGTGTGATATTCCCTAACGCTCTCACCTTTTATCTTCTGGATGTGCAAAATTAAAAGAAAGTCTTGGTGGTGTGCCAGGGACTGTGAGTAAATATTAACATCCCTTTGAGAATGATGGTTATTGAACTCGCTTCGCAGCTTGGGTGTGTTCAGCCTCTAAACATCTTGAATGGTGTGAGGTGTTCTTTTTTTTTTTTGGTTGAAAGACTAGCTGTGATCCTTTGGAATCATACCTGTTCAGAGGGTGTGTGTACACACTTTTGGCAGGATTCTAAATTCAAAGTGACACTTTCATGCTGTTAATTACAAGAGAATGAAAGTGTTTCTTACCTGGTGTTTGGTATTGTTTCATTTTTTCATAGCAATTGGAATTGGCGTGGTGATCTACTACCCATAAATAATGCAAGGAATGGGCTTTATTTCTATAAACGTGCAAGCTGAAACTTAAATGTGGGGAAAAAAAAACCCAACAACCAACAAAAGCCCTTCACCTTTGAATTTTTTCTGTAGCCCATATTAAACATAAAAAAGCGTGTGGAGAAGTTCGTCCCAGCTTCTCATGTCCTCTAAGACTCTCCGTGCCTCTTGATTTTTTCCCATGCTGTTTCATCTCCCATAGTATCCATTATGGAAATCAAGCATCCAATGTCTTTTACTGTTTTTACTCTTTTTCACTGTTTTTTTTCAAGGTTATCCGACTCCTGCTGAAAACATCATTTCCCTAGTCAAACTCCTAATCACGTTCCCTGTTCCCTTGATAGTGCTGCCCTCCTGCATCTAAATTACGCCTTTCATCTTGTATTTTCCAGTGTAGCCCATGCTGCAAGTCACCTGTGACTCCTGATCTGGATGTCAGTGCCTGTCACAGGCCAGTTGTGACGGTCTTTTCATTCTCTTAGTGTAAAAATTCAGATGGGCACCTTTTTGGTTTTATTCCCGTGCTGTAGTTGATGTTTGAGAAGTGTGCCCTCTAAAGATCCTCTGTGTCTTTGTTGTCTTCCTTTAAATGCTGTTCTTAAAACTCTCCTTACGGTCACGGTAAACAAAATTCTTGTTGTAGAATTGTTCTGGTTGGAAGAGACCTTCAGTATCATCAAGTCCTACCATTAACCCACCACTGCCAGGTCACCGTTAAACTGTGTCCCTCAGGACCACTGTGAGGTCTCTCCTAAGGCTCCTTTTCTTCATGCTGAACCACCCCAATTCCCTCAGCTGCTCCTCACACGACTTGTTCTCTAGAAACTTCACCAGCTTTGTTGCCCTTGGGACACGCTCCAGCACTTCAATGTCCTCCTTGTAGTGAGGGGCACAAAACTGAACCCAGTACCCGAGGTGCAGCCTCAGCAGTGCTGAGTACAGAGGACAATCACTGCCCTGGTCCTGCTGGCCACACTATTTCTGATACAAGCCAGTGGCTACCTTGGCCACCTGGTTGTCAGCTGAGTATGAGCCAGTGGTGTACACAACACCCCCGGGTTCTTTTTCCCTGGGCAGCTTTCCAGCCACTCACCTGGAGCATTGCAGGGGATTGCTGTTGACCCAAGGACAAGACTCAGTAGTCAGCCTTGTTGAACCTCAGCTGATTGATCCAGCCTGTCCAGAGCCTTCTGTAGAGCCTCCCGACCTTCAAGCAGATGAACACATTCACCTAACTTAGTGTCATCTGCAAACCTCCTGAGAGTGCCTCGATCCCCTCGTCTGGAGCGTTGATAAAGATATTGAACAGAACTGGCCACGATTCTGAGCCCTGGGGGACACCACTTGTGACTGGTCACCAACTGGAGTTGGCTTCATTCACCCCCGCTCTCTGAGCCGGGCCACCCAGCCAGTGTTTCACCAGCAAAGCCTCTGCCCATCCAAGCCATGAGCAGCCAGCTTCCCCACGAGGCAAGGTCAACCCAAAATACGCAGAGCCCGCTGCCCGTTCCGTCGACCAAGTTTGGCACACTGTCCTTCCTCCCCCTTTGGGTCTATCCTGGCTGGCGTTCACCTCTGCTTTTGTGGGCAGCTCTGAGGCAGGCACCACGCCTTACCCTGCATCTCCCCAGCAGCCGCAGTCCTGGGGTTTCACGAGCATCCCTGACTGCTACAGCAATGGAAATAACCGGTGACCTTGGTAATCTCAGCGCGTTTCTGATTGCGTTAATGTACCTCCCCCGCTGCGCCTTGTCATTCGGGCAGCTTGTTAGGAAGAAGAAATGATCAGTTTTTAAAACAACACAGGAAAAATCAAAGGGAGGAATAATGGAGGAAATCGCGCTCTTCTGTCAGAAAGTCCTGATGACTTTGTTTTCAAAATAGCAAATTCGAGTGGAAAATTTAATGAAAACCTCGGAAGAACGCTTAATTCTAACCATGGTGCACAGCTGTCTTGCAAACCGTGTCTCTTAACGAAGATCCACGTCCACAGAAGCCTTTACAGGATAGCTAAAGCCAGTGACTGTATTGCTGACAGTGCATTCCTCCTTAAACAGAGCAAAACCTTCTCTCAGGTCTTATTACACTGAATTGACCTTGTATCAATCGCCAATCGACCGTGATACTCTGGAGTCACCAGCGTTGTGAGTCACTCACTATCAGAGTTCTTCAGTGCTGTCTGAGGGTTTGATTTATGAAGAAGCAAGAGTTGTGACTATATATTTGTGAAACAGTTTGATTTACGAAGTTTCAGGAATGCAATCTGCAGGACTGTGCTTGTGGGTAACTGGATAATACTGATGTTAACAGCAGCTTAGATTAATAATCATGATATAGGTATCAAAGTCTTTGGTTACTAGAATTATAGTGTTTTGACTATTAAGCAAAAGCGTTAATATTGTTTGGCTATCTCTGTTACTTTAAGAAGTGATTAAATACAGATTTTACAGAACTGTTTGGCCCAAGGCTTTGAGAGGATGGTGTAATTCCACCTCAAGTGGTGAGAGAAATAGACATCAAATCCATTCAAAAGGAAACAGCAAGTCATCTAGGTAAGAAATCATCCATTTAGCCTTTATCATCATCATGTAAACTTGCTTCCTGAGCTTATCTGGCTGCGGCTGTCATTTGATATCCAGAATGTCAGCAATTTACAGCATGGACAGTCTCTTCATTATCTATTTATAACTGTTGTTCGTGCCATGTGGGTAGGGCATATTGGTGCTAGAACAAGACATTTAATGAACACACACAGCATGTGTTTGGTCATCTTATATCTCTGTACTCATATTTCACCCGTCTGTTGGCAGAATGATCTTTTTCTTTGTTCTTTGCTGTACCTTGTCAAGCTGTTGATTGTATAACTCCAGAGTATAGAAGTGTGGTATAAAAGCCCAGTAAATCACTGATAAATTAGTTCAGATAGAAAGAAAACACAAAGATGGCTGGAGAGAAAGTGTTCATTCCTTTAAGAAAAAAAAAAAAATGAAGAAAAAGAACCTGCAAAAAGGAGAGTGAGCAGATGAATCTGGGGGCTTGACTACCTTGGGGGGCTTTAACACAGTTGCTCTTGTGAGGGTAACATTTTTGTGACAGTGTTTCTGGAATCTCCTTTAGTGTCATCTTCCTTCTGCAGCATAATCAAGTTCCTGCTTGTTTAAATTAGTCTGACGTTTCGTGGGGAAAAAAGTGGGTGAAGACCTGAGAAGCGACTTGTTCTGACAAAGGTTTTTGAATAGGAGTGTGTGTGAAGACAGTTCCTGCACCAAACTTTATAGGAATGCAAAAAAAAGAGGACCACTGACTGATTAACAAACCAAATGCAAAAGGACCAGTTGGCAGGAAATATTTCATTCTCACCGTTGCATTTTCAGGCTTGAAAAAGAAAATAAGCGTCTGAGACCCGACAGGTTAAGAGCAGATATCTGAGAGGCTATGTTCAGGAGAAGACAATAGATTCAAACCTCAGCTCCGTGCCCCAGTAGTGATAGTGTGGCATTTTGGTTTGCAGTGTGCTCTCTCCTGCCTACTCTAGACTCTCAACGGCTGCAAAGAATCTTAGGAAAGAAAATCAGGTTTTTTGCAGGCTAACTGGCATTAGGAAATACACTGTCATTATTTTCTTCCCTTGTTTTAGGAGGCAAACATGGAATGTCTTGGGCTCTTCTGATTTTTGTAATTTTTTTTCATAAAAATCAATTAATCTCTTATGCAAATATATTTTGTTTTTTCCTTCTAGAGCAGTTTGCATATATGCCTTTTAGTAGTGCTGCATGACAGAATGCATTATCAATCTAAACTCCTAGGTGTCTGTAGCTGTAAAAAGAGAGGATAAAATAGGTTGGGTTCTTTTTTTTCTTCTGGTTATTAAGAGAAAATGACTTGTTGCTGTCGTGGGGTATTTTATTTATGGGCTAGAGCTTCACTGTGCTGTGTACAAAGCCCTAAGACATCGTGGCAGTGGCAGGACAATGCCAGTGATACTGTACCACGAGAGACAGGGGAATACAGCCGGACAGAGGCTGTGTAAAAGCAACAGGATCACTTCTTTCTTTTTCAGTATCAGAAATACCAGTCTGAGTGTTTGCAGGCACATGGGTAACGTTGGGATTTTTAGCACCGATGGCAGAGTTTCTGTGCTTCATCTGAAGTCAAAGGATTGCTTGTCACTCTCGAATATCCCCACCTCCCAGGTTGCCCACCAGTGAAGGGAACTGTGGCTGCAGCAAAGGAGAGTTAGCTTGATGAAAAGGTGTCCTCGATTTTAAGCGACTCTATTCTTGTGAGCGTTTCCCTTCAGCCAAAGTATTTTACAAACTTTGTAGAACTGCAGCAAACTTTGGTCCAGTGGTCCACTAAAACTTACTCTGTCATCTGACCTTAACTTAAAATGGCTGTTCATCATCTGTCAACAAAAATATCTGTGAAGTGATCCGTGCAATCCATCTGAGTCTGGTTTCCTTATCCTGTGCCTTCTTCGTGGACATCTGTTTGGATTGCATTTCTACACTTCTGGCCATGCAGCTGGAGTAGAAATATTTTGGAAGCATAGCTATTGGGTTATGCTTTTTGTTTGCTGTTTTGCTGGGATTTGGGATTGACTTAATGAAGTACTGGATGTGTAGTTCTCACCATCCTTGCAGAAAGCTCAAGACATTTTCTCTCAATTCAGATGTTTTAGATTTAGCAAGACTTGTATGGTTATAAATAATCTGCTGTGTAATTCCTATCAGTTTTATTGGGGAAATGATTAGCTAGTGCTGCTACTTAGCAGTTTCCCATTGACTCTTTAACTGCCCTTCACACATTGCATGGAGCTCTTGCTTTTGGTGTGAATCTGAATGCTATTGATCTTCTGTGAGAGAGCCTCTGTCCCACCAGCATCATTGCTTTTGAAAGGAGGGACTTCTCCGCCTGCTTTACCAGATGAATTTGCTGTCTAAGTGGAGGACCGAGTTGCTACTGTAGCCATGTTAGCTGCTTGTTAGCATTTCATGTTCATCTTTGAACCAAATGTAGGTGTTTCTGTAGTCGTATTGAAAACATGTGCATAAACATATGACTCTTCAAACATTTGGTTTTTCTCTCTTTTGTAATTTACAATGCTCTACCACATTGTGTTGAAACAGAAGCATTTTTGTTGGAAGACACATTTACGATCATCAAGCTCAACTGTTAACCCAGCACTGTTAGGTCACCACTAAACCCTGACCCTCAGCACCACATCTACAAGGCATTTAAACACCTCCGGGGATGGGGACTCCACCACTGCCCTGGGCATCTTGTTCCAGGGCTTGAAAACACTTCTGAGAGAGAAATTTTTCTGAACGTCCAACCTAAACCTCCTCTGGTGCAACTTGAGGCCGTTTCCTCTTGTCCCATCACTCCTGTACAGTGAAGTTGTCTAGTTGTGTCATGGGAGAGCACGTGTATGGGGAACTGGAGCTCGCCTGACTCCGACTGACCTGCAGTTTGGTTGGAGTGGGAACTCAAACCCCCTTACGTGTGTTTGTATGCTAGGATGAGAATGGCTTCATCTGAGTTACTGGTGAGTGGCAGTCTTTAATGAGATGCCCTTCTGGTCCCCCATGTGTTCCACCACTGCATCACACATTTTACTCTGTTTCCAAACTGTGTTGATCCAGGAGGGTTTGGGACTTTTTTTGGTTTGTTTTCACAGACATGAATTCACAGTTGCCCTTGGTGGGTCATCCACAGACTTCATCAACCATGTGAGAGTAGGACTTAGAAGTAAGGAATTTATGGCTCACGTGTTTCCCACATCCTCCCAAATGTTTCCCTCGGTCTTGTAGGCCTATTCACAGCTGCTAAAGGGGGGTTGGGTCAGATCTTGGAGAATCCAACAGCCTTGTCCTGCTGAGGATATCTACATCTGCTCTGAATCTTTAATCGTAAAGGGAAAGGTTTGAGAGATTGGCTCTCTTCTTTTTCCTGTATTAAGACTTTTGTCTTTGATGTTCCATGCTAAAATTAGGATCCCTGCAGATGTTTACGTTTGGAATGGAAGGACGGATGCAGGTTTTATTAGAAAGAAGAGCTTTAACAGGTAGTTCTCACCCATTTTTGCCTTGACTATTTTGGAACTGTGTAACCTTTTCTGCTTTGTCCTGTTATTTTCTTGGGAAATCTTCCTTTAACTTCTTTTAGATCACTGTGGCAAAGAGGTATGTTTGTAACAGACAGAATAATTTCTTTACCCTTTGTATTATTACTTCTTCGCATAGTGAATATTATGAAATGTAACAAAAGGCTATGAACAAGAATAGAATGCAAACAGTTTGTGTCGGCTGTCAGGGTTTTAGAGGTGCATATGTAGAATCATGAAGCTTTTAGATCTTTCTCTTCCCATTTTAGTGGTGTTCTTGTCTTCTTTCTAGTACCTGCATTTTCCACACATGAGCAGTGATTCTCGGAATGCTTGAGACCTCGTGCCCCGCTGGCACCTCGCGTAGAAGTTGCTTCTCCAGAAACCACTTCTCACTCCTCTCTGTGATGAGGCTTAGCTTGCTCTGGCCCAGCTGCAGAATTCTCCTTGAATCCATCAAGCAGCTTTCTTTCATCCAGCTGGATAGGCAGTCATTGTGGGTGAATAAATAGTGCACTGAGAAATACAGCTGACCAGCAGACCAAACGCAGTTATCCAAGCTCGGGCTTCCTTTCTACATGCATTTAATCAGTTCCTCATGTGGCGTATCCTGCTTTTTTCTCTTAGTAGTTTTGGCCCAGGTTGTGTGAAAGTCATAACAGAAACTATGGTCTCACATCTCTGGAAAACGTTCCTTCTATTTCTACCCATACAGAATCCTCTGAAGAAATGTTTTGGCATGTGGCAAAGAGCTGCCTTTTTTTTCTTCGAAGACCTAACTTAAAAATTACGACTGCTTCTGTGCCTGACTCGACAGCGAACGAGCCAGGTGCTTCTAAACAATTGGTTCTTTTCCTTGTGTAACAAGACAAATGAAGATCTTGTGTTTGTTAACTGGGAGGGGAAATCAGCACCTTTGTGCTATTAGGAAATGCAGGGCATTTCCTAGTAAGAGTGGGACTGCATTTGTGTCGTGGTTGGCTGAGGTGGGAGTCTCAGTAGTTTCAATGATGCCACGGCCATCGAAGGATCCACAGCACGGTTTGATTCAGCCGGTCCCAGAGGTGTCTACTTGACATTACATGTGAGGTTTTTATTCTGAAGAGCAAAGAAAGGTGTAGATGTCTTGCTGAAATACACTGTTGTGAACTGTTAAATCTGAGGCACGTCTTTTTGAATGGTGCATAGGGTGAAAGAAGCAGAACTCTTCTCACCTCCTGTAGCACGTGGCACCCTTCCTTACTTGTTAAACCTGTTGTAAACATGAAGTATAAAACACTTAACAGTGCAGGCAAAAGAATGGCCCACAAAAATGGGAGCAGTTGCAAATGTACAAATATAAGAAAACACGTGGAATATTTCATTTTTTTTAATGCTGCAGACTAATTCCTTCAACTGCAGACAGCTGTAAACTGTGGTCAGGAAATGTAAACCTCTCCAAATTTATCACCAACAAAAGTGAAGCTTTAGTAGCACTAGCAAATGAGTGGGAAATGAAAGAAACAGCAAACTGCCTACAGGAGGGTGAATCCTTTTAGCTCAGACTGTTTGCTATTGATTTTTCCACTGGTTACAGTCAGAGCACTGCATTACTCTTTTAATAACCCTTTGTAAAGAAAGGCAACGTACATCCTTTAGTAAGCAGCAGTGCAATTCAGAAACATGGAAAATAACTTCCTAAACTGGCTTAAATTAAACTGATGTCATGTTGTTGGGTGGGCGGCCCAGTGTGCTTAGGGTCTGTGTAAGAATGGACTAACACACCCTGGTTTTTTGGACGCTGTGGAGCAGGCATTGCTTTCAAGTGTGAGATTTGGATGGTGCTGGGGATGTGCTGGATGCTTTTTCAACGCTGGCTTAACCCTGCTGTCGTTGCAGTGGCTTTGCTTGATTGAAGAGTCACTGCACTGTACCTTTGTGTGTAGAGTCTCTCTACCTGTGTTCCCCACCCCAAAATGCTCCTCCAGAGATATCACTGACTCTGCTGCCACTCCCTGGCTCCTGCTCTTCCTGCACCAGTGACAATTGTTGCAGACTCGGTTTATGCTTTCTAAAAATGACAATTGTGCCAACTACTGAGGTGGTTGGCTGCAAGAAACTGCAGTTCAGAGCTTTGGTTCGTTGCTGGATTCTGCCAACGTACCAGAGATGATCAAAAGGTTCAAGTATGCGCATGTTCTTCCTGCCAGTCAAATAATTCTTACAGGTGACCTGACAGGCATGTCCTTCTTTTTGATCCTGCCTTTTGTATGGCTGTGGAGTCTTGTTGATAGTTTCTGGAGCAAAAGGGCCGACCCAAGGCAGAAAGCCACGAGGGGAGGAAACATCATGAAGCGATAACTCGGTCTTCACATGCCTAACTTAGTTCAGTATTGTTTGGGATGATGAGAGACTTGATCTGTGCACTGAAAGTAAGTTAATTTAGTGATTCAGAAGTGTTTGCTTGAGAAGTTCCTACTGAAGCCATTCCCATCACAGAGTTACTGTAATGACTTATATACTTTTAAAATGATGATGTCATGCATGGAGGCTCTATCTCTCAGTGTCCAATTACTGAGTAATGATGGCAGATGTTCCTAGGTGGATGTATTGCCAGTGCGAGACAAAGTAGCTTTTTCCAAGATGAATATTGCTCTTTACCTGGAATAGGAATGAGAAATGGTCCCCTCTGATTTAAAAGTACTTATATAGTATTTATATAGTCTGAATAAAGTATTCACCTTGGCCTTGGTCCAAAAGCAGTTAAAATCCCTGGTAATCTTTCCACTGATTTAATTGAGCTTGGTCCCTGGCTTCAAGGATAGAATGAACTAAAGTTTTTAAATCACAGTGCTAAAGAAAAGGGGAGGCTTCTGTTTCCCTAGAGAAGATTACTTTATTGGGACGTGCCATGGAATATATTGTTAAGTGGCAAATGAGGGAACCACAATTGGTACGAGCCAGCTCAAACTCATTACTGAAAAACCTCCTCCTGGCAACCTGCAACGCAGCTCACAAAAATGATTCCTGGGAGAGAAGGGTCGTTCGTTTGCTCCTGCTGGGATGGGGTGTAGAAGTCAGAAAGTGCCAAAAGGACACACAAGATATCAGTACTTAACATTTTTATGTGTGCCTGTACAGACAGAGGCAGGCACATGCACTCTTCCACATGGATTTAATAATACAGTTTATGGAGGCTGAGTCCAGCAGAGGAACTAAACGTGCAAAGAGCCAAAACCCAGCATAGTCATTTTTTTTGTTGAAAACAAAATATTCTTTTGCCGCTTTAATGCTATAACTGACATGGTAAATATTGCAGCTAAAATACTGTATCACCACCACCCCTCTGAATTCCAGGACTGGGGTGATAGACATGCCCACCTTACTTTTACTGCTGCTGCTGTGTTTGGTAGCAAACTCTAGAAGAGCTGGAGGCAGAGCAGTGATGCTTCGTTAGTTAAATGCACGGAGTAAATGCTGCAGAGAAAATGAGAGGAGGTGAGATACTTTGTGTCACTAAATTTGCCAATACGGTTGAAAGGGAAAACAGTTTTTGGTCAGAGTCCTTCAGAATTCACTGTCGGAAGAGGGGCTTTTGTGTGCAAAAGATGTTTTTCCCTTGAGCTATATTAATTCACTTAATAACACTGCCACCCCTCCCAATTAACCTTTCCAGGCCTCCCCTCGAGTGCTGTGTCCAGTTTGGGGCACCCCAGGACCAGAGAGATCTCGAGGGGCTGGAGCGGGGGCAGAGGAGGCAACGAAGCTGGGCAAGGGGCTGGAGAAGAGATCCTATGAGGAGCGTTTGAAGGAGCTGGGGCTGTTTAGTTTGAGGAAGAGGAGGCTGAGGGGAGCCCTCATCACTCTCTACAGCTCCCTGAAAGGACAGTGTAGAGAGGCTGGTGCTGGGCTCTGCTCTCAGGTCATTAGGGACAGAACCAGAGGGAACGGCCTCAAGCTGAAACAAGGCAGGTTTAGACTGGACACTAGGGAAAAATTCTTCATGGAAAGGGTAGTGAAATATTGGAATGGGCTGCCCAGGGAGGGGGTCGAGTCCCCATCCCTGGATGTGTTTAAACATCGCTTGGATGTGGTGTTGGGGGACACGGTCTAGGGGTGAACTTGTAGAGCAGGGCTAATGGTTGGACACGATGATCCCAAGGGGCTTTTCCAACCTGAGTGATCCTGTGATTTTTTTTTTTTCCCCCATATTCTCAGCCTGCCATCCTTACAGCACAGCTATTACTGTTCGATACCAACTGTGCTTTGAGACCTGTGTGGCTGTTGTTCAGTAACACTCCTGATGCCAAACTAAGCCAGCTGAGCACCCAGGCTGGGGCACGCTCTCCGAGTTCTGGTACCAGTAAGCCCGACAGCTACAGGCACTGGTTTGAGATGGAAGCAGAATCAGTCTGTTTGCAACCTGGGCTGCTGATAGAGGAGCTGTGGGTGCGTGCGGGTGTTGAGGTTCAGTCATTCTTTCCTGCAGATGCCATCTGCCAGTGGCATTTGGTAGCATGAAGCTGGCATTTCTTCTGAAGGCACCATTAACTTCAGAGTAGAGTTTTTTACCAAGTCAGGTACGTTTTCAGTTGGGAAATAGAAAAATGTCTTTGCAGTGGTTTAAATTAGATTTTTTCTCCTTTGTAATCTAGACATTTTGTAACAGCATATGAGGTTCCCTTTTTATTTTTAGTATTCACAAAGCTCCCTCCCGCTCTATTTTCTTCCTAAGTATGTATATTCAGTAGGTTTAAGAGACGAGGTTAGCCTCAAAAATTATTTTGCTGTTGCAAAATGGAATACCTAAGAATTAAGACAAATAAGACATGTAGAAAAAAACCCTGTATAAAAAGGAACCCTCAGCTACACATCTACCCACTGTATGTTTAGAAATAATATTCTGATGACTAGCAAAGATAAAAGAAGCCCGGGGATGGCACAGTTTCAAGGAAAGCACGAAGAACTTTGGGAGGTTTCTAAAACTTCTTAATTATCTTCCTCTCTGAAAACCGATTCTCCTCTTAGCTACTCAAAGATGGAGTAACTTGATTGAAGGCTTTCAAGGTACACTAGGTGTAACTGGTGTAAATTACAGCAGCGTGAGACCCACGGTGACTTAGCCTGCGATGGCAGAGACAAATCTTATCTGAAGATTCCTGGTTCTGTAGAGGATGAAACATTCATTTTCCTGTCATCACTCAGGATCACTCAAGGCAATAGATAGTTTTATCTAATTTCATAATCTGTCTGCACAGAGCAGCTTTGAGGCTATAAACATTATTTAAGGATGTGCTTTCTTGTATTTCCGAAGCCATTATCAAGGTCTTTCCCTCAAACATCTTTCCTATAGGCCCGTTTTTGATCTTGTTTTATGACTGCTGGGTTTTGTAGCAAGTTTTAGTCACTTCTTATTTCAAGATCAATAAAACTGAAATAGTAAAAGCAAAAAGCAGGCTTACAACCCAGCCTGCTTGCAGCCCACCCGTTTTTCCCACCACACACTCAGCCACACACCTTTTGGGACTGCAGTCACAACAAGTTCCACCAGAACATACACTGTGCTTGGTGGTACAGCACAGATTTCTAATTAAGCAGGTCAAGGTGGAGCTGTTCTGGCCTTGGCATGTTTCTTCAGTGTTGCTGTACCATTCCTAGTTAATAGGCTAAGGAACTTGAGACAAAAATGTACAACTGTGTTTGTTACAAACCCAAAAAAAAAGGGACTTAGAGGTGGAAAAGTTTGGAAGAAGCCAAAGGAATGCCTCTGTCTGTCATATTGTTACCTGCTGCCCTATTCTGCCTGCTCTGTGACTTCCCTCTGCCTTCGGTAGAGTGCAAGAACCCCTTCCCTCTAGGAAGAGACCACAGGGGCACGGTGGCTTTATGCTGCTTTTGGGAACGTTGACTTAATTCCAACTTTTGCTAGGCTGGAAGCATCACGTTGTCTGTTTGGCATTCTGCACACAGCATCACCAGCATCATTGAGTAGTTTCCTTCTTGCTTAGACTGAAGACCACCACATGATATTGAAACAAGATGGTATTCTGAAGATAATACTCCTTATGGTGGAGATGCTGCTGTCTTTACTGAAATGACCCTGAAGAGTGTCCCAGAAGGCGTGAAGCTCTTCCAGAGTGTTAAAACAACTTTTCTTCCTGGGAGGCAGCTTCACAGTTGCAACTCTTAATCGTAGAGCCTCCTTTTCTTCTTTAGTGACTATCCCAGGGTTTTTATTTTGTGCAGCAGAGCAGCCATCACCAGCACTGATCCTAACGCAACAAACTCTCATGTTTTATTTCCGTGCTTCATTTAGTGCTGTCCAGTCACGTGCCAATGTAAGTGGAAAAGGTGCTTGGCTGGCCATCCCCTCTCTGTGGAGGGTGGTGTGGCTCCTCTTCACAACGTGCTGTGGACATGGTTTGCTTTTTGTCTTCTGAGAGCACTTCCATTCCAGTTATCCAGTCGTCTGTGCAACCATTCACAGCCATCACCACAGATCTACTGAACCTCTTCATGGGTGGACTGTGCTCCACAGAGTGTCTCCACCAGCTTGAGATGCTTATGGTCTCCCAGCTGAAGATGGACGTGCTATACAGTGTTGCTGTTCAAGGAATAATCTAACCACAGAATATATGAGTGATCTGTCAAGTTACTTGATGCTTAAGGACAACAACTCGTTTTCATCTTCCTTCCACAGCCATTTGTGGTGCCTCACTGACTCCACAGGGCTGATGTAGCCCTACGTTTGTGTGGCTGCAAGGTAGACACATGCTTAAATTCTCTGTTGGTTTGGGACAAAAGAACTCAATATTTTATAGATCAACCGTTTTGATTTTTGTACAAGTATCAGTGGTCTGCCAGGAAATGAGTTTCAACAGCCTGAGGGCTCTTGAGCAACGTACCTCAAGTTTATTTATGTGCTAACCTTTGAAGTTCTGATTCGCGTGCGTGATAATTTGTTTGAATAAAGTTTTGAATATAAAAATGGAATTAAACCTTTTTGATGACCTTTAGAGTAATTTGGACATGTTCTCATCTTGGCTTGCTATTTAAAACCCATGCAGTTACTGATCCATGATGTGGGTAATGAAACTTTATCTGGTATTTGTGTTGAGCTGTAAGTGCAAAGGGGCTCTTTTCTTGCTAGTATTTGGATGCTATTTCTGTTTTGTTTTCAGCATAATTTATAAGCACTAAGGACTGTGAATGTGTTCATTGCTTTATTTTCAATTTTGGACTCCATTTAGATTCCATCTTTGGATGTAGCCCTGGTTGTGCTCCTTCCAAGGGGGGAGAGGAAGGTCTTGAAATTTTTGGTATTAAATAAGTTTATTATTAATTTTAAAAAATAAATGAATTATTAAATATGTGTATTGTGTGTGAAGCAAAAAATCCAGGATGTTTTTCATTCCGCTTAGTTTTCACAGAGCAAAACCAAACCTGTTATTTGAAATGCCATCTCTTTTTTGTGTTTAAATCATGTCTGTCACCAGTCCTATTGATGATGTTTGGCTGAATCATATCAATTAAAGCACAGATCTGTATTGTGGTGTTTTAGAAGTGGCAATTTAAGAGTAGCAGTGTCCTTTACAGTGGAAAATTGTGCGATAGCTTCAGCTGTATATTGTTTTTAACCAGACTTGATTCAGGTTGGCCCGGCTTAATTTTAGTGTTGGTTTCTTGTTTTGGGTTCGTTTGGGTTTGTTTGTTTGTTGTTTTTGTTTTCCCCAGAAAAGGAATTCTTTTTCCATCTGCATTCTTGGAAGTGTGACAGTCCTTTCCAGAAGAAGCCATTCAACGTATCACAGGGGCCCTGGGAGGTCCCTGCTGTCCCTGCATGGGATTTCAATGCTTCTATTTACAATTCATGGGCTCGATTCAAATCAGAGCTAGACTGAAATTTTAACTCAGTCAATGTTCTTGAACATCTCTGAATAACTGAATCTATTTTACCTCGGAACAGAAAGAGTGTGCTTTGCAGTTACAGCTTCAGTTGAAAGATTTCAATTGATAATGTTAGAATTCCAGACTAATATAGCTAAAAATCCCAGAGTTCATCACTAGCAGCACTTTTTTTTTTTTCTTGTTTTAGGGAGCAGAATTTACTGACATAAAATAGCATTTATTAAATACTTTCCCAGTTGTATGATTTATTAAATCCAAATTGGACGTGTCTGCCTATAGAATAAATTGATTTCAGCTATACAGCACAACAGTGAGCTATTCTGAAAAAATTAAAAAAGGAAAAGAAAAAGAAAAGAAATAAAGGACAAAAAAAGTTACTTTTAGTAACAGCAGCCAGATGCTGATTTTATATATTCTAGGGAAGGACAGCCCCTGTAAATCCAGTGATTTTTATTGAGGACCCCTTCATGGAATTATATCTAGTGTTTTGATCCAAGGCGATTCTTAATGTAGTAACATCTTCTGGCTCGAGAGGCTCCTTACTCTTTCCAGGCCAATAAATCTCTGAGCCTGCTGCACTAGGTTGGTTTTAGTGGTTTTGGCAGTAGGGGAACTCATGTTGCCTATTGATGATTTCTTTGTGTGTTTTAGTACGTTCTGACAAATTCAGCCTACTCAGTACAGCTTCTAATAAAAGAAAGGCATGTCTTTTTTTGTTTTCCCTGTATTTTTAAATAAAACAATTTTAACTTTCAGGGCCTAGTGAAAAAGAGAATGTAAGTCAAGCAGTAAGATAATTATTAGAGTATTATTAAGTTACAGAGCTTTACATACAGATGGGAAAGGTGTGTGTTAAAGCCCTGATATAAATCCAGCAGCAGAGACCTTGTCTTGGGACCCGTAGGCTCTGATTCTGCAAACACAAGTGCTATTGAAGGCACAGTTAAGAACACCCAGGTAAGACCTCAAGAATGTGATTTTAGCAACATTCCTGCTCCTCTTGTTGTCTCCTTAATTCCCAATTTTCAGTTAAAACTTGTTCTCTCAACCGGATGAAGTTACTGGTTGGCAGGGAAGAGTGTCAGATTTCACACCTCTTTTCTATAGGGTATCTTGAAATAAGGGTGACTTAAGGTCACCTAAGGAATGCTCAGTGGAATGATTTTTTTAGAGCTTTACCTCTTCCAGGCTTTCCGTGGGCCATGTTGATAGCATGCATCTTTAGCTTAGGTCTTCCAGGTCAAATTCCGTGGTAGTGAAAAAATCCAGCTTTATAGCAGCAGAGATATTTTTGGCCATCTGTTTCCAATTGTGTGTGTGAAAGGCTCTAGAGTGTCAGGAGTGCATCTGAATCACACAGAGGACCCCAGATTTATGGTGTTTGTAAGTGACCATTCATGGCATTATGGTGAGTTGGGGGCTTCTGGGATAGAGACAGAGTGGCCTGATGCTTTGAGTCTGCAGGAGGAAATCCAAAATCTCCCTAGTGAAGCTTTGAAGTGAAATTGTTCCTGAAGACCCAGCAGTTAGCAGTAGGTGTGATCTTTTAAAAGCAGGAAGAAAAATTGTTGGGCAGAAAGCGACTCGGACTCTGTGAGAATTGAGGGTGTTACAGTTTGTGGAAGATGGGAAGGAGATTTTTAATGTGGGTGTTAGAGGATTGTGGAAGGGGGAAAAAAAGGTGGAAAAAAGCTGGAAAGATTCAGTGTGTGTGTTAATGATGTCCCTGAAGAGGATGTCAGCAGTAATCCCCTTCCCTTTCAGAAACTCACTCAAGAGTTGGGGCTTCCTGGGAAGGAGGCTGAGGTTTTGGAAAGAAGGTTCTGACTTGTGAAGCATATTGAGCTTTGATAGGAGTCTAAAGGATTTAGGCTCTTCTCTTCTGACAGAGCAACTTCAGTAGTACACTCGTAGCCTGATGAATACTCCGCCTTGATTTCAAGTGAGATAATTTGAGTTTGCCTTTAAAAGATTAGTTCTGTGTGTCTGAATCGATCTTCTCAAACTGATTGGTTGCTAGACTAGGGCAACTGTCTTTGTTTGTTCCTAAAAGAGGATGCATAATCTGTTTTCCTGACTTGATAACCTGTGGGCTTGGAAGTGTCAAGCTTGAGATTCTTGCTGAGAGTAGAAAAAGCAGGTTGCCATAATGATCCATTAATGTTGTAGAACAAGAAGTGATGTAATCAAAGTATTTGGTAGGGTTTGGGTTTGGTTTTTTTTTTTATCACTTTCCCCCCCTGTTTTTGAATCAGAGACCCCTTAGTCCCCGACCTTACTTCTCCTTTATTCCAAAAATGAACTTACTTGTTTTCAGTGACTGTATTTGGGACATAAGGGTAAGCAAACTTCTTCAGTTGACTGTCGCCCTACGTGACTATTCACAAGTGTTGCTGTAGCAAGTGATAAGGAGCAGCGCTTCTGGGACAGCTTTTCCCGAGTGGATGAAGTTGCCATTTCATAGTTGTCATTTGGCCGTGTCCTGTGGAGAAGATGACACCAGTCTTTTAGTCTTTCCTCTTCCTTGCCTGGCTCTTGACCCTGCAGAGACAGACCGTTCCTTCCCTTCCCCGTGCTGCCATGGCACGTTGGCAGCCATCTACCTCCTAGGAGCATCATTGCCATGCATCCTGGATCTTGGCTTTTAGCTTTCCTTTTAAGAGGGCTCAGAGCTTCCTACACAGAAAAAGGAAAGCAAAAGCTCTTATTGCTCTGATCACATGACTCTAAAAAAGGGGGCAATTCATATTGGAAAGCAGCTATTAAAAAAATTCTTTTGTCTAAACCAGAGTTACCTTGTGTGACAATAAATGCTGCAAAGTATCAATAAGGCCAGGTTCCTCCTGGGACTCACACAAGGATTATCACAAGGATATTCTGTGTTATCTTGCAAAGCATGATTTATAAGGGACAATACTTTTTCTAAAGAGAGTTAATTTTTCAATATAATTTATCTTTTTTCTCTGTAAGGGAAATCAGACACATGCACTGGTTTTAAATGGACCGGCTCTGCACCACAGCGCGATCATTTTCCCTAATCCCAACCTCCCGTGTTTCTGTTTTAATAGCCTGTAGGAACGGAACTGTTCTTCACTTTACACATCATTTGCTTTATGCACTGAATCGCTCAAAGCAACGAAACTGAAAAGTAATGAGCCATTCAGATGGTTTTTACTAAAATTAAGACTTCAGTACCGTGCTGCTTGGTGTCTTCTGATAGTAAGCCGAATGATGTCAGATCAGAACAATAATGTCAAGAACAGGGCAGTAAAAGAAAGCTAAACTTCAGGTACAGAGGCAGATGCTTTTTTCTTTCACATCTAGGGAAATGGGCTGGTGTGCTGAGAGACAAGGTGAGAACTCCTTCAGCAGCCTTTTGTTTTGAACGTTGTAGAGGAGTGAGCTGGACTTTTGGTCTTGCATAATTATGGATTAGCAAATATAAAGTAATTCGTGAAGATGAAAGTAACTTCTAGTTCTTGCTTTTTCATATGAAAGCAGGGTCCATATTATAGACAAAAGCACCTAATATTTACTAGAGATCGCTGGCTGTTCTACTAATACAATTGGAAACCTGTCACTGAGACTCATGGCTTGTAACTAAGTCCTGTGTAGGGCTGACCAAGTGCAGAGATTTTTAACAGGGAAGATCTATTCTGTGTGGTAATTCTGATAGCCTTTAAAGGGTAATTAGTTTTCTGTATAAATAAATCTATAGCTGAAGGAAAAGATAAGTATGGCTGTGGATGGGTTCAGAAGATGACCCCAACACTAATGGAGTTTGTTCTGTATTTTCTGTTTGGTTGCCTCATACAGAGCCTGCTCTTCTTGCCTTTGAAAATACGCTTCCATATTATTCAGAAATTTCAAACCCAAGGGATAAAGCATAAGACAGAGGAGATTGGCTTAATTATACAGTTGGAACTCTTTATTGCTCCAGAGAGATGGAATTTGGGAGAGAATTCATGTTCCACTGCAGACATCAGGGCTTGCGACTAAGCTGGAAAAGAAAAAAAGATGCAAGTCCAGGTTTTCACATGTCAAAGGGTTGAGCTTCAAGTAACGTGTTCAACACAAGATATGTCCTAGGCAAGAGAGCTGACACTGTTCTACAACTGTTCTACTTCAGACGAGCAAGTGTTATCAGTATGAGGGCAATTCTGAGTATATTGGATGTCGGATACTGAGTCTTGCTTTGTTTTTGTAGCAGTACATGGGAGCTGGTAGGAATATCAACATGCAGTGTTTTCTCTTAACTTTTTGCCTAAGATAGATTGACTTTTTAAATACTTAGTGGTTTATACGTGCATTTATTCCGAAACCGTATTTCAACTGGTAATGAAAGTAACCCAGTCTTCTTTTCATTTATGGATGAGATAATTTGATTGCTTCAGATACTAGGGATATGTCTTAGTGACCAGAAGTCACTGTTCCTCTGCTGAGTGATATTTGAAATATGCATGTTCCTTCATCTCAGGTGTGACTGGAAATGAGCACATAAAGTTAAATATTAAGTGTTCATTATAAAAATCTTCCTAATTTTGCTAAATCATCTTCAATTTATTGGACATAATGCAGGTATCTGAGGATTTTCAATGGTATTAACACGTTGATAGAGTGTTTTAAAAGAGAACAGGAGGTGGCTACCTAGCATTGCAGCATGAAATTGCCAGCATGAAATAATCCCGGGGTGATTTTTGTGGTTGCTGGATATCTGTATTTAATGAAGATTTCCAGATGATTTTACAAGGTTCATTTAATCTTTCACGGGCAGTGAGTAGTGATTTCAAAATGCTGAATTTTCTCCTGCTATAGTAACTCCCAGCCTGATGCTGCTCACTCTTGCTCTGCGTGATTCTTCATGCACTGGATGTAGGTTCCCTGACCTCTGCTAAACCCCGTGTGAAGAACAGGAGCAGATCTTTTCAGAATCAGGGCTACATTTGCAAAGGTAACAAACAGCGAAGTAACATAAGAGTTAAAGAAATTACAGTGAAATATGGATACAGTGGCCAGCACCCAGTCTTTTTATAATCTGAGTAATACTGAGTGACGACTTTGAAATAACCAGCAATTGGCTGATGGATAAAACCCGCTTCATTTGTACGATAAATTACAGGCAGTAATTCAGGAACTATCTAAGGAAATACCTAGGGATATTTAGGAAGTATCACTGTCCCTTGATACCGTTCAGTTGTTAGAGGAAACATTACTACAGCATCACACCTCATGGTGCTTACACCTATTCACTTGTATTCCAGTTTGTGATCTAACTGCTCTGTGTTTTAAATTTAAGAGCCATGGACCTGTTTAGCAGAACAGGTTGTAAAAAGAAATGGGCTAGTTCACCTTAAATAAGGTTGAGGGTGAGTAATTTGGAGTCACTCTTTATTAAAAATGAGTCTGAAGTGCCTTTTGAAGAAATTCATACCTGTGTTTAGTATTGTTGAGATACAAGTGCAGACCTGAAACACAGAAAAACAAAAATATATATATATTCTATATCCTTATAGTGATGATACAGTGCTTGGTTTATTAGCAGCAAGATATTTGTGCTGATATTTTCTTTTGAAATGCCTCTGAATATTTCTGTTTGTGGCTGTTCAGCTTTGTGACCCAGGAGGAGCCGTGTACCCAGAAGGACTGGGTGCACTTCCCTTGGGGGAAAATGTCCATAGCTAAGGCATCAAAGCTGAGACAGAGCTTTGTGATAACTCTTGAAAACAATGATGCAAAAATGGGATCTAGCTAATGGCACGAGTACCTAGTGCTAGGGAGGTGAGGACACACAGGAAAAGAAATAATTGCATTAATATGGATGAATACCTCTGTGGTTTGAACCACACTTTCATGGTCCTTTTTTGTCTGCACGAACTAAAATACTCATTATTACTCTGTTCAGAAACAGCACATGAAGGAATGTATTCACAGTAGGTCCCTAGGAATTGAAATAAGCTTACCTCAAAAGATGTGACTGTGTCTTAAATCCTAAAATGAATACTAAAATCTGACTTTAAGGAACTCGACTGGAAAGAACCCAGGTTTTGGGGGCTTCAGAAATAACTCTTAGCTTGCCACGTGCCTCTGGAAGGGTTGCACTGTTGTAGGAAATGTTGCAAGAGTTCCCCACTAGAGATCACAGCTCGTTGTAAATGGGTTTATGAGCCTGGGATGTATTTCCCTTATGGAAGTGGGGCATGAATGTAGATATGAAAGCAGGGTACTGTGGTCAGGAAAGGAGGGGGAGGAAAAAAGAGTGGAGACAGCTGTACATCTGCATCACTGTAGAAAGACAGGAACTGATCCATGAGAAGCTTAAACTGGAGGCTGTCTGCAGCTGTACAGTGATTCAACAACAGCTTGTCCTTTATCCCTGCTGGTCATCAGCATACAGCCTCCTCACATCTGTAGTGTGTGCAGCAGGTTCCCCATCTCCCCTTAAATTAACTGGATTAACATTTTGAGGAGATATTTTCATGGGAAATCACCGAGGAACTAGGAGAGTATGAAGTGTCAGTGGGACCAAAGAATTGCCTCAGGCAGGAAGTTATGCCAGGTTTTCCTTTTTCTTACAAGTTTTTCTTAAAAAAATATGATGTCCTAGTCAAAATCATCTTTGCTAAATACAAGAACACTGGGCAACAGCTATGAATTATAAAAATGATTAAAGTAGATACTATTGAAATGAATTCCAACTTTTGTAGCACAAAGGTGGCCTTAGAGGAAGCATGCCTATAGAAAGCCTTGAACCAAATCTCTAGTGATTATTTGAAGAATTGTGTTTTATGCAGAGTAATGCACTCAGGTAAGGTGTCTAAACAATCCAATATGGCATAAATTTTTACTTATACTGAACTCTGTGCAGCAATTTTATGTAAAAATTGTATTTCACAAATATCCGTTGTGCGTGTAGAAATGACACGGGCGAAAAGCAGTGATGGAATATTCCCAGGGTTCTGAAACACCAACAAAATCCAGCATGTGTTTAATTTAAAGTGTGTTTCCAGGAGATCATTTTCATTCTTAAAATTCAGTATAAGCTTAAAGAATCTGACCCAAGTTAAAGCTAAAATGAAGAGAAATCAGTGTGTCCTGGTTCAGTTCATTACTCTGCAAGCCAGGTCTCTTTTTCCACTTAAATGCTGCATTGCAAGTTGTGCACACAGCTTATTTGTGAGAGCCTGAAGTACTCACAGTAGCTGAATATAAGATGGTTGTATACATATGGATTTGATAAATGGGCATGAATAAACAAGCTTCATTCCAAAGTATCTGTTCTCCATAATATTTTTTTTCTGTGCGACTTAAACCATAATATGACTTAAGTTCAAACATTCAGGGGATTCCCAGAAAAACAAACATTACTTCCTCTTCCAAATCTTCTCATCAGGGTTGTTTTCCAACGCTGCATTTTGTTCCAACACAGCAGATGTTTCACAAAATGACCTAAAGTGTTTTTCTTCACTAGTGATACTTTGCAAACAAGAAGGTCCATTTACAGATGTTGCCTTGAACCACTTAATCGAGTACAAATCAACAAATAGTGTCCAGTATCCAGGATTTCTTATTAAAATTCAGCCTTTCAGGAAGAGGTATGTGCTTTCAATTGTACGTAAGAGAATTTCAGAGGAAAGGAAAACAGTGTATGCTTGATTTAAGGCTCTTGTTTCATTTTCATGTTAAGCAAGTAGTGCCCATGGAGTGGTTCTTGGCTTTGTGCACCCGAGCTGATCCTTCTCGTCACCATATGGCCTCCTCCATTGTGCTTGCACAACTGTTTGTGCACGTGTATCGTGAACCTGTCACTGAACTGGCAAAGCAAAGGGTTGTTTGTAAGCCAGAGCAGGACCTCGGTAGGGTTTGCTAGGAGGTTTTGCGCTGGCTGTGGCCTTGGACTCCTCACAGGGAAAGGAAGCCCTGGTGTAGTTGTCTCGTGGGCTGCAAGTCCCTTTGCCAGGAGCTTACTCGGCTCCAAGCGCGTAACCATCATCTGTGCACTGAGTGTCCCCTCAGAAGACAGATACAATGGCTGATGTGTCTCAGATTCACACTACAGCATGCAGTGTGCTAGCTTCTGTGAACAAAGCCTTGAGCTGTTGAGGTAGAATACTTTAAATTTACTTCTCTCATTTGTTTTTCAGCACTTAGCTGATTTTCAGTTTTTGACCTACGTCAGTTTTGCAGCAAGAAGGTTTGCGCTCACGAGAAGGTTTGAGTGCAATGAGTGCAAACCTAAGGTTAGTTTTGCACTCGTAAAATCTTCATGTCTCTAATAAAAGACAAGCCAGCAGCCTCGTTAACGTTATTGCCATGGTCAGAAGGCAGATTCTCCTGTAAAGCTGACATCCAACAGCCCATGCTGTTCCTGAAACGCTCACCGTGATTGAGGCAGGCGGGATGCACCAAGTGGGATGGCAGGATTTGCAGCCTGTGGTCTCCAGGAATGTCCCAAAGCAGTACAATGGTTTTGAAACTTTCTTAGATGGCAGAGCTTGTCTTAAAAACTAAAAAATAAAAATTAAAGTTAAAAATGGATTTTCATTTCAATCATGACAGTCTAGTCTAAAAATGTCTTCACGGACTTTTTTTTGCTCAGTGTTTAGAAAGTACAATTTTTTTTCCAGGTAATAGTGAAGTAATAACTTTGAAAGGCACAAGATTTTATGCTACTTTTCAATTTTATCCCCATTACTGCATATTCTTAGGAAACACAGAAACTTTTGTGTGTGTGGAAGTGAACACCATACCTGCTTTTTAATGGATCAGGGCCTCAGTTCTGAATACTGTTAGCTTTGATTATCCTAGCTGATAAAAGGCTAAGATCATAACCCAGATAGAGCAGATCATTCAAAACACATGTAGTTTAGGAACATCCACTAAGGGTGGAATGGAGAGAGGAGAGGTCAGTGACACCATTGCCTGTGGTTCAGAGATCTCTCAGCTTGTACTGACCCGATAGAGTGGGTCTGGCAGCGCAGCGACAAAATAAATGCAGCTGTATTGCTTCCAGACACGAGCTGTCTCATGCAGGGTTAACTTGGGTGTCCGTACTCCTGGCATGATGAAGCTTCAACCTTGAAAAGCCACCAAAGGATGATTGAAGGCCAGTAATTTTTTTTCCTCTGTAGAAGTTTAAAAGCTTTGTGGAGGTGTCTTAGCAGCAGCAGGATGAAATATAAGTTCCTTCTTTGAAACTGTTAATCTTGATCTGCCCAGACCATCAGTTTTCTAATTAGTTTTTGCAGAACCTCAAAATAGTTTAAAGCGATAACTTAAAATTCTACAAGTATCAGTTGATTGAAGTCAGTGTTTTAAGTCACTTGATATTAAGTATTGTAGTCGGATGAGGGAACCACAGCATTTGATTTGCCAAGTGTGTCGATTCACAGAGAGCACATCCCCTTGTCGCCTGCAGCCGGGCGGCATGGCACAGAAACCTTCCGTGGGTTTGTAGAGTCATGGCAGAGCTGTAGCTTCCAACACGTCATGCCAGCTGCAGTCATTGGTATATATGGTTATGTGGAACCATCATTGTGCCTGTCAGCGAGAAGATGTTTAAGTCTTGACTTTTAAATAACTTTTTGGGGGATAAATACCTGCATTCTTCCAACTTTACGGCCTTGCCGACAAGAGTTGAGTTTATTTTAGCTTTGCTTTTTTGCAGCAGATGCCTGCCTGCCAAGGATATGTCATGTATGCATGGATTAAATTTAGTACTGACTTATTACCCCCTAGCAAGAAGACGTGCTCTGGTTTTGGCAATTGTTACGCCCATCCTGTGTTTCTCTCCCCTCCCTTTCTGCTTCCACATCTGTGAATGTCCTCTGTTGTTTTTCCTGTTATTTCTGTCCAAGTGACAGCTCCAACTCTCAGCCTGCACGGCACCAGTCCACAGTGCTGTGTGTCACAAAGAGAGGTGGTTACCTTACTGGTGTTGGTCCTCAAACACTGTCATGGGCATTAGCACTACTGCTGCAGACCCTGGGAAGGAGCATAACATGAATGTCTTGAAGCCTCTTGTGTCAGGCTGTGTGTAGATTTGGTAGTTGTGTGCTCTTCGTGGCATTAATCAATGCCTGTCTCATTTGTGTTAACGATACTGTTTGGTGTGGAGTCCTTGATGTGCGTATCCTGTGAACTTGGAATATCCTTTGAGCCTCCTTTCAGACAGAGCTTCGTGTCCTGGTAACGTTCCTGGCTGAAAAACGAGCAGGGTTTCATCACACTGGTTTTTGGTTTGGTCTGAATGCTCAGTATCAACTATGCCACTGAAGGATCCTGCCAAGTGACGTGCCCAGCATCACGCTGTCCAACGTGATAATGTCAGCAGCCTCGTGGGGAGCCTGAAACGAGCAGCGTGTGTCACAATGCGAAAAGATCACGTAGTCGCTGGTGAGATCACAGGGTGACACGAGCATACAGCCTACAAGGACGTTCTTTCAAACACACCATCTGCTCTGTTTCTGAGTCTGTGGATTCTGGCAGCATCCTGATATTTGGAGGAAAAACACCAACCCAACAAACCAAACATCAAAACCAAGACGTGGTGCGTAGCGAGGGAACCGACGGTGATTTCAGTCGTGGGTTTTCCTGCCTTCAGCCCCAAGGTGTATGGATGAGCAGCGCGTGTCATATCCAGAGATGCTTGAATTTAAAGGAGGTTGGTGGTAGGAAAAGGGGGACAAGTGAAATGAATGCCCCCCCCACAAAATAGCGAGCTGTTTCATACCAGCCTAATGGAGCTTCTGGCCAAAAGCCAGACCTCAGCTGGTGTGGCTCAGCTTTGCACGGTGGAGATTAGTGCTGCCGCTGCGAATCTGCACCCAAGCTCTAAAGTACCTTCACATTTTGTCTTGTTTAATTAGAGATTATGATACACCTTGGGCAAGGTGTATCAGATTATGATACACCTTGGGCAAGGTGCCCTCTTTGCCCCAGAGGGAGCTGAATTAATTGTGCATTATCAATGTAATCAGTTTAATGAGGAGAGTGGATTTGTTTACGTTACACTTTAGAAACAGTACAAATGGAAAATAGTTTAAAACTGTGCGTGCTTTCCATACGTTTTACTTAATTGTCTCATCTTTCAAAAGCTCCATTTTTTTCAATCTAAGATTTACTACTTTTCTGTCTTTAAAACTTTTATTTACAGCTTGCCTTAAGTGCGTGTGAGATTGGGGTCTTTATTCCTCTTTACGTTGATCTTTCAATGTAAAGCCTTAGGAAATCCAAGTTGCATTTTTAACTCTTTTTCAAGGCTATGAACTTACAGTTCTCCAGCCACTTGTAAATGAAACATTTTTATGAAGAAATGTTGTAGAACCCTCTAGGTCATTTGTTAAAGATTTGCTGCGCTTGTTGTTGGTGATGGGAAAGAATGAAACAACGCTGAGAAATGTTAGAGGAGGAAATTAAAGTTGTTTTGGTTTGTTTTTTAATACTGTTTTCTGTGGCTTGGTTGGAAATGGGTCATGTTGAGGTCTACGATGTATTTGAAATGACTTTGTGAAGCTCTCCTCCCATGGTGATTCTTTTGCATAATGAATGCTTCTTTCAGTTTTTTCTCTCCATTAAGGAGTATATTATCTATAGTAGAGACAGATCAACTATATTAATATGATGCTAAGATTGCAGAGATAAAAACTGGCAAATTTAAGAAATACAAAGAGTAATGGATTCCCAGAAGCACATAAATTTGGCAGTATTTCACCTCTTGTTTGTTGTGTGGTATCACCTTTACAACATCAACAGCAATGTATCGTGCTCTACCTCAGGTCTTTGCAGTCTTGTTTCTTACTTGGAGCTAGATGGATCTCCACAGCCCTAATCTCAATGCTGTTGAATATCCTTCTCTGGCATAATCAAACTATTTAGGTACTTATTTTTCATACTGGCGTGGGATTGATCACTGCAGTTGGATTTCTGGATTACAGCCTTGGGAGTTGAGGGTAGTTGATCCTACTGTAACGGTGCTACCGAAAGAGATGCAGCCAGCCAAGCTGTTGTTCTAATTGAGTCTGGCTCCCCCATCAATTGACTCTGCACAAGATTCTGTGAAAGGTAAAGTCTATATGAGATTAATTATTAAACGTGAAGTTTTTTTTAAAAGGGCCTAAGAGAATTAAGTGCCTCGTTCCATTAGGCAACTTTTAAATAATCCCAACTGGAAAGCCTGGACAATGCTCTTAAATTCTCTGGAAGACTTTTGATTCAATTGCAAAGTAGCACGGATTCCAAAGGTTTGCAGTCTCCTCTTGCTTGGTGCTCATACACGACGAGGTCTTCAAGGTTTTCCTAATTAATACAACTAGTTGATAGCAGTAAATAAAAAAAAAAAAAACCCACTTCTTTGAAAAATTTCACCATTTCTATCTCCAACTTAATTTTATAAGATGATGAATTCCAGTTTTTTCTCACCAGACTTGTCATATATACCTTTGGTGACACACCTTTGTCCAGTATCATTCTGAGAAAGACAAAATACAGTGTGTACCTGGTTGAAGGAGTGTTGCTGGGGAATCACTTGCAGTGTATATGGCTTGGTTTAGGTTGGGTTCTTCCTCCCAGTACTAATAAACAGGTCACCTACAGATGGGAGGTCAGTCCTGTTCTTCTTCTACATGGGATTTTGGGGGTTAAAGACCTCCTGGAGTTGGAGAAACCATATGGTCTGAAGAGCTGCGCAGCAAATACTGGTCGGTGATGTGACCATGCCTACTTGTACAGTTTAAAAACTGTAAATAGCTGGGACAGGTGATGAATTGTAGCTGTTCTCCCTTTCTCAGCTATGTTTTGATGCAGAATTCAAATAAGCTTGTTTCTAGGTCTCTGTGACACCAGAATCATTTCTGTTTCAAGAGTGAAGTTTTACCACTCTTCATGGAGCACCAAAGGGCAAATAAGCGTTCTGTGCCAAAGAAATATCTTCTGTGAAACACTTTGTTTGCTCACTAGATGACTTCTCTGGTTTCATAATACAATTCCAGAACTTTGGAAATCATCTTCTTAATTTAATACAGATTGTGAAGGAAAAACAAGAAAAAAACTCCCCAAACAAGCAATGGTGGAATACTCAAAATAAATATGGTGGTATAAGAACTCTAGATGCATCCAATTGGATTAGGCCAGTTAATCCAATAGTGATTAGAAAAGATTATACATTTGTTTGGAACCTTTCATGGATTAACCTGGCTGGTTGAAGTTGATCAAATCAGACATTGTTTTTCTAATTGGTCCGTTAGTTAGATAACAGATGGCCAATATTCACCTTAATTAGAACAGAGTCTTTTATTTGCCATTTTAAAGTGTAGTTTTCTCATGAACAGAAAACCCTGAAAAAGACAAAAGGTGTGCATTTTTTCATATATTAGTGAATTCTTTATGTACTTCCGTAGGAATTAAAGCACTGTTGTCAGATATGCTTCAGTAATATTTTCTTCCTGTTTCTTTCAAGGATTCTTAGAAAGTACCTTAGTTCCATAATTTTCTCTGGGCTGGTTCTCTCATGTGAAAAACAGCAGCTAATGAAATAATAGTTCAAAATGCTTGTAAATCTCAGTACTTCGTGGCATTTTCCCTCATCTTTTGGGTATAAGAGTTACTTCTTAACCAGACAAAATACTTTCTTTCAAACCCAAAGTCCTCCTTCAAAATGTATTTCTATATGTAACATATACAGCAAATTAAGGAAATGAAAAAGAATATTTTTGTCTCTGTCACAAACCAGTGTGGTGGACATGAGGAAGAGCACTTGATGTTATTGTCCAGGAGACTACCAGTAGGATCAAAATGATGGTTGAATTTGTGGTTATTGTTGTCAGTCACTGTTAAGTGGTTTCCAGCCAAATGTTAGTCCTTGTCAGGCTATGCTTGAGCAGCCAGGTCTTGGTATCAGGCTGGCCTCTGCCCTCCTTCGGGGCTTCCCTGTTCTTCCCTTCCCTGCATCACTTGCCTTCTGCTTGGGTTTCTCTGCCCTGAGTTTCTCTGCCATCTCACTGATGCGCAGGGCACACGTCTTTGTTCCCAATTTTGTTCTTGCTCAAGATTTGGGCCTGGCACCCCAGATAACAAACTCAGTGGCTAAAATTCCTGGAAATGTCCTCTGTGTTCCAGCAGAAGCTGGGAAAGTTAACCGACTGTTTATTTATTTATTTATTTTTGAGATGTGCTTGTTTCTTTGCAAGTTTTGATGACCCTAAATGTGCAAACATGTGGTAGCTTGCTTTGATGTACTGGCTGCCTGTAGTTTTGCAAAGATAATTTCTCTAATGGGATTTTGTTTAGCAGTCTAAAACCAAGTCCAAAATAAATCATAACAAAGAAAATCTGCATTTATTTGTCTGTTCAATAGCAGATAACTGCTAGTAGTGCCAGTAAGCATTGTGTGCATACAGGGCCTGATTTTTATTTTCGTGACAGTGAATTGACATCCTGGGGCCAATTCCTGAAGTCATAACTTTGTTTTTACTCAATCGTTATTCACACAAGCTTGACTAATTTCGTTTGGGAATGAATGACTAGCTTTGCATTAAGTCAAAACTGGCTGAGCACCGCTGGGATTAAAGCACTGGGATTAGCAGAGGCTTGTAAGTGGCAGTTGTGTCTCATTAACTGAGTAATTTTTAAGCTTCTCTCACTTCTGACAATTCTCCAGCTCAGGTGTAGGTCTCTGAACAGTGATCTGAAGGCTTCTGATAATACTTTTTTCTTGTTTAAACTTTTGGACTCCTGAAACTGGTTCATCGATTCTCCTCTCTTGCTCTCCTTCCAGTTTTCTGTGGATCTATACAAATTATTGCTGTAGACAGATGTGCCCGGGGGGTTTTTGTGGTGCTGTTGTAGAAATCACATCATATTCTGGGCACATGGTTTCTGTGTGGGAGAGATTCACCTGCTTCCCATGTCCCAGGTTTCCTCCCAGGGGGTGTGGAAGAGGACGGTGCCAGCGAAACCCAACTGCTGCATCACCGGGGAGATCCAGAGATCTCGGCCCAGTTCTGGTCAACACTAATTAGTCTGAGGGCTTTGCTGGCTGCCTCCTGGACTTCCTGTGTTGGGTAAAGTTTGTGTGTGCCTTTCCCTTCCTTCAGGTGATCTTTGTCATTGAACTGGACTGTTGAGTTTTCATACAAACCAGGCTGCTGTCACAAGGGTGGGTATGTGTTTCTGATTCAGGAGACCTGCTGTGGAATTGCAACATTTGAGATTCCTTAATTTGTGGGTTGAGTGGTCAGTGCTTTAAACCTCACAGAGGACACAAAAACGCCAGTTCTTTTCATGAAGGAATTCCAACTTGTAGATATAAATATGTATTTTCTTCTGGCATCTGTCAAAGATTGGCTTGGTGACTTTGAGTTCATCATTAATCTGTGCAGAGATGCCTATTGACAGTTTTCTAAATTATTCTTATTTGTGGATAAAACTTGTGAAGTGTGATGGTCAGAACTGGGGGAAGTAAAAGCAAACATCACCTAACCAGAGTTCACCATCCTGCTTGTGGTCTTGGTGAGAAATCCTCAAGGAGACTTGGAGCTTCAGTTAACAGTTGGGCTCAATCCCAAAGGTGTTTTCCAACCTAAATGATTCTATAGTTCAAGCAGGAGATGTGCAGGTTCCTCAGCATGAGTGGTCCAGGTCCCTTCAGCCAGCCAGGGACAGCTCCCCATCCCTGGTGGCACAGGACAGCAGGGCAATGCCACCCATGTGCTTGGAAAGCATCTGTGGGAGTTGGATGGCGGGCTTCACGTAGAAGAAAAAATCATTTCCAGAAATAGTCAAGCGTAGGAGGAGTGATAAATTGCACTAAGGGCTTTTTTGTCAAAATATTTTTTCAGGGAAGGGTGACATTTGAATCAAAGTATGGAAGTGTTGTTTTCTGCTTAAGATGTTAATAAACAGAAGTGTTTGCGAAGCCGACGGAACTTCTGTTGAAAGCTTACGAAATGTTTTGAGCTGTAATTTTCATGAAGGCGTCAGAATATGGTAGTGAGAAATGAAAATAAACAAACGAAAGTCGACATCAACCCCTCAGTTTTCCGAGGGGTAAAAAAAAAAAAAAAGAACGGGGATTAAAAAACGGGCTCGGTTTCACTTGGAGGGGGGGGGGGGGGTGAGGGTGGGGTGGGCAAGTAGCTGAAGCTTTTGCTGCTCCAGGTTCACCAGCTAAGGTAAAGCACAAGACTTGTATAGTGACTTTTTTCTTTTATTTCAATTTTTCATTCTTTGCTTTCCTCCCTACTTGCATCTCAAGTGCTGAGGAGGAAATTAAATCCTGAAATGGAAGCAATAACTGAACAACACTGCGCTTGTCCAGGAGAGACTATATGACCACAGGGAAAAGAACCTCGATCGAAACGATGCTGTGTCTAGATTTTTTCTGGGATATCCATGATGAATCTTTCATTTTTCACATTTTGTTGTACTCTTTGTTATTCTTTTGTGGCAGCGGGTTAATTGCCAGCCTGTCAGTAGAAAAATCTCTCACCTGTCACGAAGCTGGTGGTCGGGGAATAGGGCTGCAGAAGAAATAAAGGCAAGCTCAGAGCACCGTTTCCTATCTAAACGGTAGCTGATTCCAGGGAAATTGCACCAGTTCTGCAAGCATTTCAGGAGAAAACGACCTCAAGTTTTCTATCTGAAGTGTGTGCTGTAGCAGCACGGGTCATGGAAGTGCTCACACACGTGTTCATTTGTGTGCACGTGGGTAGTCCCTTTGGGGTCAGCGAGGCTAACTAGAAATAAATCATGATTGCTTAATTTCTTAAGCAGTTCTAAACAGCTTAATTTCTTAATTGCTTAATTAAGATTGCTTTTTATGTTACAGTTTGGGACTGTATAATGTAGGTATTTGTTTACAATAAGAGAAAGTCATTAATTCATCAGTTGTTAATTAACTTTGCACATAAGATCAACAGTCAATGTAGAGTATAAGGGATTTCCTACGTAGCGGAGGCAGACCTGAGCTAAGAGATGAAAACCTGTTTTACCCGGGGTTTAAAGACATGGAAGCTCTGTTGGCCTTGAGCTATCACTACTTTATCAAAGGAAATACAAGGAAGATGGTGGATTTGTAGGTAAATCAATCGTAGAACTGTGTATGACTCTGGGATGTGGAAGCATTTCTGCAGGTGATAGGTTTTGCATTCTGCCAACAGTGATAGGAAACACCTCCTAAACCGCTGGCTAATATTCACCAGATAAGAATTTGGTCCTTACCCTCAAAAACCATCTTTCTTTACGTGGTATTTGAATTGTATTTCAAGTCAATCAAGTAGAGGTGTGACCATACTAATGGGTATCTTTGGAAATACCCCGTGTCTGCTTCTTTTGGTATATTTGCGTGACTGGATAATGTGAAAGGATCTGTGACCTTGTTCTTGTATAAGACTGTGCTCCTAGAAGAGGCAGATAGATTACAATTAGATAATTACAGGTGAGAGCTAATTCCGTGATGCTGCTTGCTTTAAGTGTCTTCTGTATTGTAGTTCATTTGCTGCTGTTTTCTTATTCTTGAAAAAAAAAAACCAACAAACCCTCTTTTGCCACCAGCAGCAAAAGAAAACCTGATAGCACAGATCATTTTATTCTTCACTGTCCCTGATATTTCTGAAAGGTCAAAAGTTTCAGGCTCACGTGTGAATAAAGCTCTGTTTGGCAAATTCCCTTCATGCTGTTCTGTAGTGTCTGGTGCTGTTTAGGAGCTCACATGATGGAAAGCCATGTTAATCCTAGTGCTTACTGCTTCATTTTTATGGTATTGTGGGAGAAGATGAGTTTAGTTCTGTTTTTGGCTGAGAATTTCTAGGAATGCCTCAGAAAACAAAATAAAAGGGTAATACTGTTAGAATCTTCAAAGACATTGCTGTCTTTTATCCCCAGAGCCAGGTCTGACTTCTTATTAATTCCTGAGAATGTTGATGATGTCTGAACTCCAGGGCTGAACTGAAAGCTGTATTTCTGTGTGTGGAAACAAATGTTCTGTTCCTGGAGCCCTGAATATTTTGGGAAAGGTCATTTAACATCCAGGCCAGTTGCAGAGCAAGGACTTTAGAAATGTCTAATGCTTCTCAGGGGTTGTAGCCTTTCTGCTCAAGTGCAGTGTTTCCTGCAAGCACTGGGTTATTGCACTTGGCGTGGCTTTACAGCACGCTGCCCTGGCTTGTGACACATCTGTGCTGCTCAGCAAGTGAAGGAAAGCCTGCTACATCTACCAGATGTGGAAAAAATCTAAATCTGAGCAAATCTGTAACTCTTACGTTCAGACTTCTAAGAAAGAGGAGGAGGAACTGTCTAGAAGAAGATGGATTAATGATACTCCAGCATCTGATTTCAATGATCTTTGAATTGAACACTTCAGAAAAGTGGAAACTTGGGTCTTTTTTTTCTTCTTCCTTTTTTTTAATTTTTAATAACTATGTAGTCAGCAGTTGGTCTATCCACAGAAAAAGGAGAATGTTACCCACCAACCTGACAGGAAAGGTTTAGATTGATGTTCCAGGAATGCCTCTGCTAAGTGGTTCCTGACAGAAGGCAGGCAGTCTCATGGTGGGGAGAAGCTAGAAAGGAATACAGGAAAGAAAGCAGCTCTTTTACTCTTTGACATCCTACTTCTGCCTGTCCCTTGTACATGCACAGGCTTAAGTGTCCTTGAGAACAATTGTAATTAGGCAATATATAAGATTGTGCAAGTACCATTCAGAGTCTGTATATTGGAAGTATGATAAAAGCGTAGGCTGATGCCTATATGAAGCCATAGTAGTAATGTGTATTATAGTGTAAGATTATTTTTTCATAGTTTTAATAAGCCAGTAATTCATTAGAAACCAAACTGCAGAAGTTTGTTTTTTCTAAACCACCAAAGGGAATGCAGTTTCCAGTGAATTTTGTTTCAGATGTGTGTTCCAAGCTTTCTGATGTATTCTAGAGAAATTTATCCGAGGTGTTCAAGACACATTTTACACAAAATATAGCTGTAGGCATTCCTGTGTTGGGACTCTCCAGAGTGCTGCTGCTGCTCTACAATTACTGGAGCATTCCTGACCAATAGCTGGCTGGTTTAGCTCTTCATCTGGGAAAAAAATATAAAGATACTGCTTATTTTACTATTTTTACTATATTTACTATGGGATTTTACTGTTTTCTTGAGTCTTGAAGACCTTTATTTCAAACTTTTTGCATGATTTAGTTATTTTTATTTGCTGATCGAAGTATTGCAAATTCCATGCAAAAGCAAATGTCCATTTAAAAGATGGCATGCTAAATTATCTTCGTATGGAAAACATTGAATCCCCGTTTAGTGGATTTCAGTCTCTGCAGCCGTGTAGTTCAGTTGGGTAAGCAGTATGAATTTAGCATTTAATTCTATTTTTGTGTTTGTAACTTCTGCGTTATTCAGTCGCTAGACCAAAGAGTGTGAAATGATGGAATTTAGGGAGGAATGTTTCAGGAAAAAGCGAGAAGGGGACAGTGGTGAGATGGGGATGTTCTCAAGAAAAGACTCGAGGAGGTCATATGGCTGTAAGAAGAATGGTCTTCAGATAGAGATTAATGGAGTTAAGAAAGCAGTTCCAAAATTTGACTGCAGCAGAGATGAAAGACATTCTGTGGGAGAAGGAGATGGGGAGTTAGAGTGGGGAAGAGCATGATGAATGGTGCGGAAGAGTGCAGGAGATTAATTCATAGAGGCTGAAGGAGGCAAATCCATGGAGGATACAGCAGATGTGAGAAGGATGATATATGGCAATTTACTTTTGTCATTAATCTGTGGGTAATGTATTTATTGATTGAGGGAGACCCCTGAAACCATGCACTCGAGCATCTCATTAGGGGACACATTTTAATACTTCTAGTTGGAGAAGGACTTTACTCTCTGAGCTGCCTCACGAAAAAGATCAGGATGATTTGTAGCAAGAGAATTAGTCTAATTAATTTTTGCTTTGTTTTGTCAGTTTAGTTGAGATGGGAAACAAGTCCCAGATGCTTAGGTACTACGGGCTGAGATATATGCCAACGCTGCGGGAAGTAGAAAGTTCTTTAAAGTTTTGTTTGTCATGTACACGGAAACTTCTAGGATCTCAAAGCCAAATCTTGCCTAAAAATATTAATAATCATTTCCAAAATGTTAATAATCATTTCTAGGGCTCTTTGAAAGTTTTGCTATTGCACTCTTGTACAAACGTAGCCAAAGCAACCTGCTGCTTATCCGTGTGATGCAAACTTTTTAGATGTCACTGCTCTGTTTGATTTGGAGATCCCAATATTGCTCGTCTACCTTAATTCCTTCAGTTGGCTGAAGCCTGGATCTGGTTTATGTCGACTGAAATTTAAACGTGCAAGTTGTTTCAGGCAGTACCGTTTTACAGTTGGAAGTTCAACCCAGGTTATATAGAGATTGAAAAACATAATGACCAATGTGCTTGGGGTCCCCTCTTGATTAGTAGACAATGTGAACACTGTTTAAATATCTGGCTGTGATTAAGTACAGGAATTAAAATCTTAGTTTAGGCGTAGTAGCTACTTAAGCACCCCACAATCTGTCACTGCAAATAGGAATAGTGCTGTGCGAGAAAAGGAGGAGGGAGGCAAGTGAATCCATATGCTTAAACACAAAGTTCAGGAGGTTATTTGAGCAAAAAGAAATAGCTGTCAGAAACTGGAAATCCAACACTAGTGAATCCTAGAGACAGAGGTGCAGTCCAGAGTGGGCAGTGTGAGAAGGAAACTGAAGAGCCTGAAAAGGAATTTGAAGAGCAAAGAGTCAAAGACATAAAAACAAACAACAAGAAATTCTTGTGGTATATTAAAGACAGGAAAGACTGCAAGAGATTGGGCAGGTCCCCTGGGCATGTTATTCTATATCCTGGAGTTGTCAACTGCAGGGCTTCATATAGCTTTGTGTGAAGATCTGATGCCAAGGATTTTGTGCTGTCAGACATGGGACCGAATCTACCTCTGGTCTTTCCTGTATGGCAGCTCCTTCATGATGAGTGCATTCTGTCCCAGAAGTCCATGCCATCCCATCCCACTTAACCACAAGATGCAAATAATTTCTGAATGTTCCTTGGATAGTTCTGTGGTATTCTAGCAGCTTTCAGCTGAATCAGATGTCAGATTTTGAGGCCTAACGGGTACATGCTTTTGCATACCTCAAGGTCCCGTTGTCACATCAGGCCTTTTGTCCCTGGGAAGATGCAGATGGGTCTTTGTCTTGGCCAGTGTGACAGACTCTGTGTGAATCGTGTCATCAGGGATGGCAAATTACTGCTCAGATACTGAAGAGGAAATTTATAATGTTCCCAAACCTGTGATATAAACCAGCATTACCTGAAGTATATTAAACAACGCCGGATTTCATACGGTTTGTAAATACTGATTTCTTCTGTTCAGAGTCAGATTAAGGGTTTCCATGAAGTTCTCCGTCATTGTGCTGAGCTCTCTGCTTCCATCACCATGTTGAAATTCCCCAGGTAGCAAATCTCCTATACCTGGTCTCTGAAGAGAAGATTGGAAACCAGTTCTCAAGGTCATATCTGCTAAATTTGGAAACCCTTTCACCTGATGCCACTTTTATTTTTAATAGCTTGTGTCTCTTGCTCTGTTAGTCTTTGCTAAATTACTGTTTGGTGTATTCTCTCTAGCTGTCATCGACTAAATTACAGTGCAGGCTTTTCAGCATCAGTGAATTTCCATTTCAGGGAGGCTTTGACAGTCTCTTGAATTACGCAGCTCTTGGTTCTTACAGAGCTTCTCTCCGTTAGGATGAGGAAGTTTTTCTAAGTGTTGCATATCTGTTCCTCTAAACGCTTCCACTGAAAAGCTGCGTGTAGCAGGACATCTGTTCTTGACCTGTCTGACAATGAAACCTCTGTTTCTGTTGTGTGAGGGTTCAAGAAATCAAAAAGGGATGTGCTTAGAACAGATGCCTTCTGCTCAGGGCAGAGCTCCCTTCTCTGGTCTCCTGCAGGAAGTCACGTGGCCAGGCCAGCATTGAGGAAAGGAAGAGATGGAGGATTAAGATTTTAAGTCATTGACTTTTTTTAGCTTGAATACACTTTCGTAGAATTCTTCCTTCTTCCTTACTTGCTGCAGTAACATCCATCCCCTTGTAATCTCTGTCCCAGGTGAGGCACATCTGTAGGAACGATGCTATCCCAGAGACATCGAAGTTGTAGCATCCCTTTCAGTTGCTTGGCAGGATTAGACCATGGGCTCTGCTTCCACAAAGTAAGGCTGCCCAGAACCAGCAGCTGGTGGTGGTGTTAGATGAGATGTGTAGTAGGTCTTCCAGTAAAAAGCTCTCAAACAGAGATTTATAAGGGAATTTGCAATAACATCTCTGCACTAAAAGGGGTGAGATGTAGTAGACTTGGATGCAGCGATCATGATGTCCTAAACCAAAAATTGCTGGGGCGTTGAGGCAGGCCAGGGAATGCTGTTGCAGGTGGGGAAATGCAGTGAGTGAGCAAACAGAAGTATGAGGGCATAGTAATTCCACAAGATTGGAAAACTTTTGGTCAAGTCAGAATATGCGTTCAATTGGACAATGCCCTTAACAACACGCTTCAACTTGGTAAGCCCTGAAGTGGTCAAGCAGTTGGACTAGATGATCATTGTAGGTTCCTTCCAGCTGAGCTGGTTTCTAACCTTTCCCAGAATAGATTAATCAAGTCAACATTTTTCTTCCATAATCTCAGGAAGAGTGTCATTATACAAGGCTGATCTAAAAGACAAGAGAAAACTCTTCAAACGATTTGACATTTGTGGAATGAGAAGGCAGGAGATTTGTCAGAGGAATTGAAACAGCCTCACAGAATTCAAATGATTTTGCAAAGTTTAAGGCCCTGTTCCACAAATCCGTTTTCTTGGCAGAAAACCGAAGTGTGCACCAAGGTTCCGTGGGGATTTTGTGGATTAAGGAAGAACTAGGATAAACTTTGTCTATGCCAAAACACGTTTATGAACTGGGTCTAAAATGGAGCAAATGTGTTTTTCTTCAGTGCCCAAAATTTCTTATGCTTTATCTGTTGCTCTCTCATTTTCAGTCTACCAGTAGTTTCCTGATTTGATTGGGTTGTGGTTTCTGAAGGGATTGATCCCATTGTGGGGTTATACAGGTAAAGTTTCAGGCCAAAGGGTCTGTCTTAAAATAAGCAAAGGGTTCTGGGACCTCAGAGAGCAGAACTTAACACAGTGCGAGGTGTCTATTAAAATGAATTTAAAGATCCAGAAAAAGTGGAGAATTTGCTTGATCATGAAAATGAATCTTGAAATTTCTCATGAAACAGAAGTGATAAAGTTGCTGTGGGAATATTTCACCACAAATTTGCTTACTGGCACAAAAAAGGTGATACTCAGAATATTGTTCTATTTTTATTGATTATGACCTTGAAATAAAGATAAACTGGGAAGATAAATTGTTCATTGACTTGGTATTTTAGTTAAACACTTGTTTGCCCCCCTCCCGTATGTTAGGTGTTTTTAATATAAAGTAATTATACAAAGTTAGGACAGACTTTGTGAATTATGAGAGAGTAACCAATGGACTTTGTTGTGCTAATAAATAAATAATAATTTTCAGTGTTGAAAAGCCAGGACTGTGCTGTAGTAAAGTGAATGGCTGCATGTTGGAAATAGCTTCCCCGTGCTCTTTGTATATCTAAGATGTATATGAACTGGGGTTCCTTTCAGAGCAGAGCCTTGAAGTGAAATTTTGGACTTCATGCTTGGGTAATATTCTGTCTGAAGAAAGCAAGTTGGCAATAAGAGCTACTCCATGACTCTATCAAGAAGTACTGTACCATTGTTCATCAGTGCTGCTTGCATTTGTGAGACTCCTTCTTTCCTAAAGACACTATGGGCTTAATTGGAACTTGTTAAGGCTTAAGATACCATTTCTGTAGATCATAGGCTTGGTGCTTTACTTCTGAATGCTTGCTTGCTGAACTCTCTTTAAAGCTACCTGGAAAGGCAAGCTCTGAATTGTAATTAGAGAGAGCATTGTATTGCTGCAGTCAGTCTCGGGTCACTAATTCACGGTGGAAGTCTACTGGAGCATAATGGCTAATTTGTTTTTTATTATCAGGTTGATTTATCTGAAACTCTTATTCATTAAATTGTCGAGTAAAAGGTTGCAAAACCTTAAAGAGAACTATAAAAGCTACATATATATGAGAGGTTTTAACAGTCATGTATTAAAACCAGTAAGACAGATGTATGTGATAGATATATATCTATATATATATATAAGATTTCTATAGTTGAGTTTCCATCACTAATGGCCCATGTTTAACCAAAACAACCGAAGTATACACTGTAATGTACCAAATACCTGTAAGCAATAAAGGAAGCAGTAAAGCAGCACAGCTGTGACCTCAGTATTACAACGTGAGAAAGGAGGAGCAGAAAACTGGTATCTCCCCTTTGTCTCTGCACTCAGTGAGAGGATTGAGAGCATCAGTGGTCCTCACGAGGTGAAGCTTATGCTTAAATATCTTGGCAAATCAGGGCCCAAGTTTTCAGGCAGTAAAATTGAGAACTCCTATTTCTTGTTGGAAGATACTGAAAGGAAGCAGAAAAGATCTGTACGGGTTTTATGAAGCATTTTCCAAGAGCTCTGACGTACTAGGGGAAAAAGGATATCAGAAAAATAGACCAAAAAGAAGTTACATGCACCTTTTTCATACGGGAATAAACTGGTCCTGCAGAGAATAGTGCTTTTAGTGTGTATGAGACGTGCATGTCACTATTGTGAGGACACACAAGCAACTTACTGAAGTGGGGACTTAACGTGGCACCTTGTTCGCTTTGGTGAGCTATCTCAAGAAGCTTCTGGTAACAAAATGAACATCAACTCTTTAATATACCCCCCCAATCAAAATCACAAATAGGCATTTTGTGGAAGTTCTTGAAGGTCATCAAGCCCAGAGGGGAAGCAGTTGCTCCCTTCTAACAGCCTTGCAAGTCCTCAGGTATTCCAAGTTCAGGACCATTCACGGGAGCTTGTTAACTGCTCGGGTTGCTCCTTGAGTCAGCTCACCTAGATCCTAGCCATAACACTTTATACAAAGGAAATTGAAATGAAGAAAGCAGATCTAGGAATTCTTCACAATTTTATTAGCCTCTTTATTTTTTTTTTTTTCTCTCAAAAAAATTCCCCTGCTGCTGCTACTCATATGGAAAAAATGATGTGCTGAGTTTTGATTTGACCACAATAGACTTAGGGGATGAGTAAGCACCCGAGGGGTTGTAATTATGCAACGACTTGCACTGAAGCAAATTCTGTGATCTTGTGAAACCCTACTCATCTTGGAAGCTGTCTGGATTTGTATGGCAATGCTGAAATATGGTGTTCCTGGTGGCTTTATTTTGATCAAGGACTGCCCAGTTTTCCACTGAGGTTTCATCGCTTTGTCCTTCAGTGATGTGACTGGGACTTGTCCTGTAAAATCCCTCTAGACAATGTGATTGGAAAAACTCACCTTCATGTATTTTCCTTTTTTTTAAGGAAGGAACTTCAGGAGAAAAGTAAATGTGTTGATTTATTACTGCTAACAGGCTTTATGTGCTTTCCTTTGGGAATAACTGGAGCTAGTTCCCCACAAACATCTGGTTAGCTATCAAATCACCAACATCTGTACTTCTGCCAGTGCTGACCCATGTGTTGAACACATGCCAGTCACTTTCCTTGAAGGAGTTTGGAGGATAAATTGAGAAGATCTTCACACTAAAGAAAAATGTATTCTATTTTTACAGGATTATTTTAAGTGTTGATCCACCTGTAATTTTTCCACCGAGAGAGGCTTTGTAAGCACGTGAACTTTAAAAAAGCAACACCTGGAGTATTTGCCTAAATTTATAGTGATTTGGATTGTGTCTATTGGCAATCTTTTCCCATTATTCTTTCTTAAATAGTCTAGTGAAACTCTTTGTTCATGGACTTTCTTTACAGTCAGAACAAGGTCAGGTTCTTGAAGGAAACCTGTCCTTTCAATTACCTCATGGTGTTACCATATCAAACATGTTTGCAAAATCATCTACAAGAGGAGACAGGCAAAAATAGATGTTGTGGGAAAGGTTTCTGGTTTTTAAGCATCACTTGCCTACATGTTTTTTCCAAGGCCAATACATTTGATTTGCCTTTAATCTAGAAGATGACATGCTTTTTGCTGTGCTATGAAAGAGCCCGGTGGCTCTCACCCTGTTGACCATACCTGCCTGCAGCTGGACTGTGGAACAATACCAGAGTGTTTCCAGCTGAAATTCTGGTGAGGTTACTGCGTGGCTGGTATGTCTCTAGTTTTTGGGGTCAGGAGTTGTCCAAGGGTCTGAAAACCATAAAAGCCACCGAATGATTACTTGTATGAAAGACTCTCTCTGCACCCAGGCTTAGTTGCGGGACTTTTCTGCTTTTCCTTAGTTCATTTTGGAAAGGCTTCCCTATGTAGAGTAGCCTGAGAAAGAAGGGTGGGGGAAGTTAGTAGGATCACAGCACCGGGGAACGAAGCTGATGTTCCTCGATCCAGAACCAGAAGAAACAGCTGTTGCTGAACCGAGCATCGCGCAGCGGTCGTGCAGACGGCCGCTCAGCATCTCGCTGCCCTGGGCAGTAACAATCCTCTTCCCCCTTGCAGCTGGGGGCTGGAAGCTGGGTGTGTGGGCACATGCAGCATCGTTCCTGAGCCAGTTGGCAGGTCTGGGTTAGAGAGTCTTCATTGTTGGACACGCAGGGTTGCATTATTGCTGTCCTACTGCATAAAGACTGTTTTCTTTGGTTTGGAGTTGTTGATAAATACAGATTTAATCTAGGTTTTTCTTAAAGGAGGGGGTTTTAAGGCTTATTTGTGACCTTAGCTCTTTAATGGAACTTGGACATAATTTCCTGTATTTCTATGTTAGTACCTAAACAAGAAGAAAAAAAACATGAAAAACAAACAACCTTTCCCCCAGATTTCACCTTTAAGCTAATCCTCTCTCTTGTAGCATTTTTTTCTCTTAGATTTTTAGAACCAGGTCATAATGGACCACCTAACTAATTCATCTGGAAATCATGAATAGTTCATGACCTCCTGAAACAAACATATTAGTTTTCCTACTGCCAGTTGAACTCCTTAATCAGAGGGTTGAGAAAATTCTCTCTAGAGATTCCTGTCTGATTGCTCTTCTGTTAATGAAAAGATTCCCAGAAGAATCACAAGACTTCTACATTTTCCTGCTTTCTCTTGATTGACCCAGAAGAAAGACTTCTGGTTCTTCTTAACTACTGCAAGTCTTAAAAATTATTTTGCACTTTCCTTTCTTGATAGTATTTAATACAGCAGAGATACACAAATAAAATACCTCCATTTCTTCCATGTCCCAAAGTTACTGGCAACTTTCAAGGGTGTTCCTGCCAGGAAACATGAACATGCAGTGTAGCAACATAGCAGAGATAGGTTTTAAAGCATAGGCAGTACTCTGGTCACATCTGGCTTCTAAGATATGTTTTATACTTCTCGATAGGTAACGTCCCAGTGCTCAGTGCCTCATAGATCATCATCAGTGCCACTGTGCAAGTCAAGCAACAGAGAGAAGTCTGTAGTGTTTTTGGCAAGCCCGGGTCACTTGCTCTCCAAGCCCCATTGTGTCAGATGTGCAGCGCGTTGGAGCTCCAGCAGACCACCAACATCAATGCCCTCTCTTTCTCTAATGATGGCATCTGTTCCTCTCTGCTATTAGTACCTGGCACTCTGCGTAGTTGGCACGGTTTTTACTTTCACTATGGTTTTCATTTGCAGGAAGACTGCAGAAGGCATTTTTTGGCCATTCTTTTCCTAATATTTTTTTGAATACTGTTTCTCCTCAAGTGACATAAGCCAGCAATATCTCTAGCCACGTTTTGCTTGTACATTAGCTGCGTTCCTACTTAGCTGCATTTTGGACTTTCTGAGTTTCATACAGCAGTAGTACATAGTTACTATGACTTGCTTGCTCCTGGAGTATATGTCCTACATTTATTGCCCTTTAAATGTTGTCCTCACCCTTACCCAGGCATAGATTCCAGTCAAGAGGGTTTTTTCACCCTGTGAAGAAAGGAGTGCTGTGATCAATGACACAAAGCAGTTGGAAACGTGCAGGGATTCTTCCACCAGTCTGTTTTATTCTAGAAACCACACTATATGCACTAAATACCTCATTCCAAAAGTACTTGTAATAACAGTAGACCTGTAAATCCAAAGAGAAATGATACCCTTTGAATTCTGTCCAGTGGCCAGTGGGAAGAGATCTCCTGGAAACCTTAATCCTAGAGATTGCAGTAGGGGTGTTACCTGCACTTCTGAACTAACCCCACGCTAGCGTGTATGGAGCAGCGACTCTCAGCCTCGGATGTGGGCACATCTGTGTGGTACCTAGAGCTCCATCTCCCACTCTGTGTTCGGGTGACAACCGTGTGAGTTTTGAAGAAGTGTGTGGTTCCAGTTTAATAACCAAACTCTCGCGTATTGAAAACTGCTAGGAAAAAGTCTGCAGGATTTTGGCACTGGAGGTTCTCCTCGTTCAAACGAGTTGCAGCCTATTCTGAAGAGGCCAAGCTGAGAGCAGTCCACTCTTCAGAGCCCAGTACAATCCTGGCTAACACCATGCAAGTCTTGGATTGTTGGGCTGATGCACCTTTTGGGGCTATGTTTTTACAGTGATAACAGCAAGAACCTACTTGAGAAGATATCACTGCTTTACCTCATCCTGTAAAGCAATGACCCAGGGTTGATTTTTAAGAAAATATTATTCAAGCTGTTAATTTTTACTGCGATGCTAAACGATAAACCTCCTTTTCTAAGGAAAAATGATGACTTTCCAGTTCCCTGTACATCTTTGCAAATGTGCACAGGGTTTTAGCCTGAAAAAATAAAAGCAGATGCTTTTTTTTTTAAGTGGCATAAACTGTGTCCATTTAAATAGTTACATCAGACCTAATGTAAGCAAAGTAGGCTGTTTCTGGGGATCTATCTTGAAAGAAATGTTGGTGGTTACAGAGCTGTCATTCAAAGCTATTTTGCAGTCGTTTTTTGCTGTAATCCATCTGAGGAGCTGAGTGCTACTTGCTGTAGCTGTAGCTTCCAGTCATCACTGTCCATGTTAGTGACTGATCAAATACCTCATATAACACCATTTCTGCTGCTGTGAAACCTCCTGAGGACTTCAAAGATAGTTATGTGAAGAACCGAGCTACCTACAGATCCACAGCTGCTTGTGGTTTGTTTTTTTTCTCTTGTAGATTTTGAGAACCAATTTTATAAATTAATTGTGCTTGGAAGGTAAATAAAAGGCATAGCTAATCCTGTTGAAGCACAGCCATGGTTTTTTCTTCAGTTATTTTGGCCCAACTCCTGTTAAAACTGTGAACTGATAGTATTAAGTAATAGCTGACAGGTTTGAACTTGGCAGATATGAATTATATGAATCATCTTTTGGAATTTTGTTTTGATGGAAGGAGAATAATACCAATAGCCACAGCTTGATGAAACCTCCAGCCATGGTCCTTAGGGCTTTTGCTGCTCTTCCAGATCATCTTTCCATGGTGATGTTAGCTGTGCATCAGCCTTCTACTGCATAAATATTCCCAAAGAACTACTTGCTTTATTTATCTATCAGTGGAAGCCCAGTGGTGTCATAAAAGGTTAATACCACATCTGGTCCCCAGCTTTTGGCTGGTCAACTCAGTTTTACATGAGACTGCTCACTTTAAAAAGGAGTAATTGCACCCTGTAATTACAGTGTATAACCTGATGTACAGCTGTACTGAAATGCAGTATACAGAAATAATAAACAGCTAAATTTAATTACCAGCTCATTAATTTTATTCACACCAAGTGTGAAGGTGAACTAGTGAGCAGCTCAAAAATCAAGTTAGCAAACTGTAACTGATTTTGTGAAGCACAACAACTTAATTATTTCCTATAAACTCTTCCATCTAGTGTTTTCTTTAAAGAGGGCAGCTGTGGTTTGGTACCGTAGATTTCAGGGCTGCCTCTAATCTGTCTTTGACAAATGCTTTTGCAGCTAGTTGTGACTTTTTTTTTACCCGCTGCTGTTTTGTTAGTGACAAAGCCAAGACCACTGACTGAAAATACGTGTGCACTGTGGTCCCTCCTTCCCTCAGTTTGGATTTATTCCCCAGCACACAGTCTACAGAAATCATTATTTGGTTTCATGGCAAAATGACCAGAGAGAACAGAAGATTGACTTTCTCACCGGACCGTTCTTTTGGTGTTAAGGTATCTCCCAGGCCTGTGTGTTTCCTGCCTTTCCCCTCTCTTTGCATCTCCAGCCTCTTTTAAACTTGCTCATGTTGTTTCCTTTATTGATGCTTCAGAATCAAATAGCTGCCAAAATAACCCCAAGTTAATGGTTAAGATGTTCATAAATCTCACCAAAATGTGAGCTTCGTGTTTCCTCCCCTTCTTCCCTGTACAAGTTTGTATAGTAAAGTATCTCTTTAAGTTTATTTGAAGTAGAAGCAAAAGCAGCAGCAAGTGCACTGTAGGAGTGCTTGGTTCAGAAGAGGGGGTGGTTGCTTCCTACGTAACTGTGCCAAGGCTGGAAGAATAGATTTGTGCATATTAAAACAACAAATAAAATGAATTTTCATGCCAAGATAGAAGTTTTCAGATGGTACTTAATGGTGTCGGTTCCTCTCACTCTTCTTGGAAGTCAGTCTTCCAACAGACCCTTTGGAAATGGGTTTTCCTAAGCGTCTTGGCTTTGCCCACATCACCCCATTACAACAGTGGGTCTGCTGCTCGAAAACTCAAATTGCACGAGGCTTTCTCATGGCCACGTGGCAAACCTCTGTCCAAGCTCCCAGCACAGGAGATGTTACTGACAGAAGACCAGATATTCTTGAGCTCTGCAAGTCTCACTGATAGAATTTTTTTCAAGCCCTTGCAAGTTTTTGTAAGTTAAGAAACAGTCTTAAGTTACCCTTGGAACTGAGCAGAGGCTTAAAGGATGATAGAACAGAATCCTGTTCATTGATTTCCAGTTAATTGGCATTGTCCCCAGCTGATTAGGTACAGAGAAGGAAGCACAAACTTCATACTTGGCAACCAAAGTTTCTTTCAGCAGGCATATGATGGGATATTTATCTGATGATATCAACGTAGACAAACTCATGGAGAGACTGTTAAGGACCTCACCCCTGTGCACAGTAATGTAAAACTATTTGGCTTTTTTTTTCCTGTCTGAGCTATATTCTGAAGGACTTATTAGTTCTAAAGACATTATACCCTGTGGAGGTGAGTGAATTCAAACTTCCCTTGACCTGCTTTCTAAAACTGACTTTGCTTTTGTGCTTTTGAATGGGTCTTGTGCTCTGCCTCGCTAAAGGCAGCTATGGGAGGTGAGTGGAAAGTAAGAGATACTCCCATTTGGCCCTGATTCTGAGAGCTTTCTCTTTTTCTCTGTCCAAAAATGTTTTTGTACAAGCTTGCAATATTTTCTACCAGTGTTAGTCTAGTGTCAGCTACAGTATGGTGGGCATCACACTTCTCTGAGACTGCTGATAGGTTTATGCAGATGTTGTTCTTTTTTTTTTTTTTAAATCACCTTAAGATCTAAAAAAAGCCCTTGCTGTTCATCTTGTTTAATGCTGCTTTCTTAGCACTCTTTGCTCCTGTTCTTTTAAATTTATTTAGAGATCGTTGCATACTCAGAACCACAGAACTCTGAGTTTTATCATTTGTGTCTCATGTAGATGTGTATCTGGGTGTGATTTTTCTGCTGCGTACATTGTTCTCTGCGTGTCACGTTGCAAACAGTATGTACTTAAACTCTACTGCTGCAAAATATTAATAGGTTGTCCTTTATTTTGGCAAGTCGTAAAGATGCAGAAGATTTAATGGAATTGAAAGCATTAAAAGGAAGCTATTGTTCAACAAACTGTAGCTTTCATTCACCCTGTAACTCTGTAATAAATGCAAGATGTTGAAGGGAAAGGAGCCAAATATTAGCGTGGTCCTAAGAGACCAAACAAATAATGGAGCTACTTAAATTTGTCATTCTTCTTTTGTGATTACACTCGAATCTAAAACGTACCCAGATGTTATTTCTGCATAGATAGTTTCAGTGTTTGCTTCTACTTTTGGTTTATTGAGCATTGTTAAATCCTTTCAGTAATGTTTATAGTATAATGGTTTCCTTCTTAGGTATATATTTTTATTTTATTTCTGTTAGAAGTTTGTGGGTTTTGAAAACCGAAATTCAACAGGCATTCGATTATCACAGAGCGAAAGGAATTGTTAGCGCGGGGAGAGCCCTTGCAGGGTGGCCTTACCTCATCAGTTCGAGGAGGAGGTGACAGTAACTCTTCTCTCATGTGTGCCTGTCGTGCTTTGCTCTCAGTTTTATGACTTTGGTCTTGGAAGATGAGGGGGTTCGAACCGTAGCCCCGCTCTGAGCCTCAGCTACCGTGCGACTGAAAGGTCTTCTCTACACAGAGGTGTTTGGTGCTTGGATTGACTTTGTTTTGGAAGAATGGGTCCGATGCTAACGGTCCTGTTGGACCTGGGGAAAGAAAAGAACGTGGGTTTCAACTGATTCATAATCCACCAAGTTGGAAGCTGGTTAGCATCTCTTAATGTTCCCCGTTTGAAGCCTGTAGCAGCTTACAGAATAAGGATCTCAGTATCAGTAGCTTGTGAAGGTCTGGTGTAAGAGGGGGAAGCAAACAAACTTGCCCTATGCCTGTCTGTCATATCTCGATCCATATTTTCTTGGAAAGCCCCCATCCGTGTGTATTCCTGAGACCTCCTCAGCTGACCATCACGCGTTGGGAGAAATAGAGGGTTTAGGCACTGAAGGCGATCTCGAGTGCGAGCTGTTGGCCTAACCATGTGTGGGCAGCCTCACTATCCACTTCGGTGAGTCGTTCCGTTGAGGTCTTTCCCTGAGGCTGTGCCTGGGAGCCTGAAAAAACAAAATGATTCCGCAGAACGCACCCTGAAAGATTTCTGGGGCAGAGTGGACGACTGACGTGCGGTAGTTCTGCACCTTCAGTTCTTGTCCTGAGGATGAGGTTGCAGGAGAAGAGGTGGTGGCCTGGACCCAAACTTGGCGAGCTGTTGCACCTGACTGTGCTAAAATGGAGATGGCAGCAAGTTAAAAACACGAGAAGCTCTTCCTGCATTGCACTCAGAGTTTACACGGCGTGAGGAACTACGCAAAGCCGTAGTTACGAGATAAGATATTTTTTTCCTTTGCCTGCACTGCTACTTAAAATCCACTTATTCTTTCCCCAAATAGACCTCCAGGTGGTGAAAAAATAAAGGAAATATTTGGAAAATGCTGGTACATAGATGTTGGGCAGACTGATGCATGCCTTCTAAATCTGTTTCTCCCTCTACTGCTCTCCATTAGCAGATTCTGCAGATTCTTCCGCCGTACAGTGGGTTTAAATCAGGATTAAATCCCACTGAAGAAGACAGTGATGCTATACTGGTGTAAAAGTCAGGAATTCTTTGTGATTTTTGTTGCATTAGGTATATGAAACGTTTGAGAAGTAACACGTCTTCGATGTCAGGATGGGTGCGTTGCTGCCAGAAGGAAGCTGTTGCCCCAAGTCAAGCTGTGCCATGCTCGTGCTGAATAACCTGTTGTTTCACTTTCCCTGTAGTCTTAAATCAAAAATAGGCTTTTGAGGAACAAACCTTGTTCTCCACCTTCCTGCTTATTTGAATGCTAACAGCAGAGAGAATAAATCCATAATGTCTCCATGATTTTGATTATGGCTTATTTCTGTCCAGAATCAGTGTATCTGCAATTTATAGTACATTGTATGCCACTGGGGGAGGTGCTGAAGCCAAAGGCTGTGAAAGATGCTCAGATGTTTCCCCCAGTGCGTGTTTAGGTTTGGAATTCAGACACTTGCAAGTTCATATATGTCTAAAATTTGTCTGTGCAGACGAGCACCAGGTTATTCAGATAGTGGTAAGACCTTCCTTGGGATTTAAAGCTCCGTACAAGGTGCATTGAAAGCAGATAACGAATCACTTTTAAAACAAGATGCTAAGGTTGCCTGCTCTGTACTACCCAAGTGCAAGCTGTCCATTGTTACAAAGTCATTTGACTGCATGAAGCCCCATCATTTCTAATTAAAGGTTTAAAAACCAGTCATTTGATTGTCTCAAACATCTCCTAATGCCTTAACAATGAAAAAAGACCTACATATTTCCTTCTCAAACGTTGTTGCTAGAGTGCTGGCAAGCCTAAATCTTTTTTTGTGTCTGACCAGTGGTGATAAGGAAGCAAATGATACTTTATGGGTGTTTGCATCACGTCTCCAGTAGGTGGAAATAGTCTTTTGTACCATATTTTTGCTACTAGGGCTCTATTTTCCAGGAGGATTGAAGCTATTTGTCTTCACAACTTGTCACTTACACAATCAAAACTAAATGACACTATTAAATATTTTTATTTCATACTTGTCACAGAATAATGCAGATTTGTATTTAATTGAACGCAGAATTTTCACAGTTAACAGGTTTCTAGTCTACAGTTTGGCATCCCAGGAAGCTGCTGAAACCTTTTTTTCTCAGGATGTACATTGTCAGGGACTTCTGCACTCATCTTTCACTAGGGTTGTTATTTCTGGGGATGACAAGGATGCTTGCACGTTCATAAATGCCTTTCATTGAGCTTTCAGGTAAGGAGGATGATGCCAGCAGTTCTGCCTTTATGGATGTGGAAGGTAAAGCAACAGTGTAAGGCTCCCTTGGCCAGTCCCTGCTCCCATAATCTCATGCCAAGCTCGGTGTCTGTAAGATACTGAATATCCCTAAGAGTGGGTGTAGTTGAAAGAGGGAACAGAAAGCGCTGTTTTCATGTTTTGAATATTTCCATTGCTGTTGAAAATCAAAATAGTGTTTAGGTTGCTCTCTAGCAATAGGAATAAACACATAGGGGAGGCGTGGCAAACAAAATGAACACTTAGGGGTGATGTCGCTGTTTATACCGGGAGCAGAGAGATGCTGCAACACATCAAATAAGCAAGAGCAGGCAAAAGAAGCAATTTTATGAATTTCTAACCCCATTTTCTATCCCCTAGCCCCACAGGGCGACTGGTCAGTGATCACCCATCTCCTAGGGCGAGTGGCTAAAGCCCTACAGCACCCATTGCAAAATATTTTTCCAATGCACCATAAACAGAACTCAGCAAAACACCAGGTGTTGGTCCAGCTTACAAACCCATCCTACTGTTTCTCAAAACACTGGTGAGAAAGGCAGGGTTCTCACCGAATATTGTGAGAGCCTGAGCAGATCCCTCTGCTAGCAGCTTTGCAGCAGCCACAAGGCTAACAAAAAACTTCCGCACTACGGTTTGGGTTGTGTCAGCATTTCCATCATAAGTCTGATCTGCCACCTGGAAAAAGTCTGTTTCAGTCGGAACCGTGGCGAAGTGTTTCTCTGCCCGAGGATGAACTTGCCTCCTTTGCAACTCTAGTCTATCTGAATTCTTAATTCCTTGGATTTTATAAGCACTTCCAGAGTATTAGTTGGTGTGATGCCAGTGGGAACGCTGAAGTGACTCTGCCAGGAGGACACAGTGTGTAAAATGCTGCTGGGTTTTACGTACACTGAGATATGCTGCATTATCTGTCTAGTGAAATCACACTTTGTGGTAGAGGGATTGTGATGCTTATCGTGACAAGCGAGCAGGTTGCCCGGGGAGATGTAACAGAGGAAGGCACTGAGGAGGCTTTTCGACAGAAGTTTGCCAGTGTGTGCTCATCTTGACTTGCAGCATTGTAGCTGTGCCTTTGCTGAGCTGATCTTTGGGCGACTTCGGGTTGCAGCGATGTTCGGATGAACGTAGAGCAGGATTAGACTGAAACCCCATTATCTGTCCAGCTCTCAGGAGGTATAAAGAGAACTACTCGCCGTCGAGAGAATGATTTCTGTCAGCGCCTTTTTGCTGTAGAGTTTCCAAAGAAAGCAGTGGGAATGGTGTGGATTAGTGTCTTCTGTGGCATTAAAAATAACCTTAGGAACTGATCCCTTCCTTGCCCCTGTCTATGAATTCTAGCACGCCTATCTGTGGTTTTGGTGTGTATTTGCCTTCTGCAATTTGAAATGCGTTAACCGTGGCACTCCTTAAATATTTATATTGGTTTTAGGTCACCCAAAAGTGCTGTAGTTAAAGGCAATACTGGTTTCCTGACTTTATGATTTCATTTTTGGTTTTGGTTCCTAGCGGACTGGATGTCAAGTCCTGCCCAACCACTGCCTTGGTGTCCAGACCTAGCTGATGGTAACGGAGAGAATTTATTCACACAGCATCTTTCCTTCAGTTTTGAACTGTGCTTTGCAGGAAGAGCCTCTCAGCCACCCGTTCATGGTGCTGTGAAACAAAAGCTTCAACTTCTGTTGGTCTTGGGTTCTCTCATAGGCTTTGACTGAGCTAGATGATGGTTTGGAAGTGTACCTAGTGGAACTAACTGCCCAAACGCAGGGTCTGTTACAAAAACCATCTGCTGGAGACCCTGCCTGTGCTCACTGGCGTCTCTGCCGAGTCCTTCATTGACCTCTAGTGTTTGGGTCAGGGTGTAGCTAGTGAGAACACAGGCATCTTTCTTTTTAAGAAAGCATTTGTCTATTATGTGTTGCCTTTATCATACACATGTAATATTTAGGTGTCTTTCAAATCATATTACTGATAAAAGCCAGATTAACTATTAGTGTATTCCTGTTGCAGATTTCATGTAACTGTTGACGTTCCTGCTCAGGACAGCGTTAGTCCTGTACCTAAGATGTCAAGTGCTTGCTATTAACCTCCAGCTCTTTCTCTCCCTGCCCCTTTTTTTAGAGGCCTTTGAGTCTTTGCTTCGCTTTGCCGAGAACCGCACGAGTTCCCTGTTGGAGACAGCTTACAGACCCATGGCGAAAGAAGCAGCAGAGCCCGTTAAAGAACTTTTTACAGACATCTCTCTCTACATTCTGGGCGCGGAGACGACGGTGGAAAGCGCAGTATTCCGGTTCTTTGACAGTCTCTTTCCTCTGGTGTACAGTCGGCTAATAAACCCAGGAATTACGGATTTCTCCGAGGACTATACGGAGTGTCTACGGCTTACGAGGCAAGACATAAATCCTTTCGGACGCTATTCTAAGAACATGGTTACGGAGCTGTCAAAATCTCTTTGGGCAAGTAGGATGCTCAGCCAGGCCCTCAGCCTGGGCATCGAAGTGATAAATACTACTGAACACGCAGCTCTCACCAAGGAGTGCAGCAGAGCCCTGGTGAAGATGCAGTACTGCCCGCACTGCCAGGGCCTGACGCTCATCCGACCCTGCGTCGGGTACTGTCTGAACGTCATGAGGGGCTGTTTGGCCAGCGTGTCAGAACTGGATGCACAGTGGAGGGAATATATCTCCACGCTGGAATATCTGGCTAATGAGATGGCTGCCTCGCACGATCTGGAAATTGCGCTGTCGGGAATCCAGAGCTCCATCAACGAAGCCATCCTGCACGCCCAGCTGAACGGGCCGCAGCTCTCCGCTACGGTGAGTGCTCTCTAATTATTCCCCCCTCCTGTTTATCACTTCCGTTATTTGATGAGTAAATATTTAAACAAGTTAGTGTTGCCTTTGCATCAGTTTTTTAGTCTTTGGCTAGATCTTTGTTTAATAGTCCGTGAAAATATTACAGATAATTATGATGGAGTTCAGTAGAGTCTGCTTTGAAATAAAAGGGTAGGGGTGGGGGGGGAAGTTTGTTCCCTGACAAGCAACCCTGGAAATGAGATAGCTCTGGCTTATCTGCAGGGTTTTCTAAACTGGGGTGTGTCTTTCCACACTCTGAAACATCTGATCCTGGAGCTCTAGGAGCAGTGTTTCTCTGGAGTGTATTTGTAGTGCGTGGGCACATTCCACAGGAATTGGTATAAAGGGGTTAGAAAAGTCAGTTTCTAAAGGCAAGGAAATTAACTTTTAGAATTTTACCCCCCCCCCCCCTTTTACTTTTGTGTTGACTGGGACATCAGAACAGCAGTACGGGTCTACAAGAAGTACACCCGTTGTACAGAAGTTAGAAAAAGAGCATGGAAAAGAATCAAATTTATTTGACAGCCATTGCATAAGTAAAGGATAAAAATACAGTGGATCCATTTTTGTAAGTGGCAGGTTAAGGAGGAGAGAACTAGGATGTCAGAACTGCCTCATAATATCAGCAGATGACTGGCAGGTGCCCTGTCAAGGTGCTGAAGATTAGCTCAGAAATTATTGAAATGACTGATCATGCAGCTGACTACATCTGTCTGAGGTTCAGCATCACTGTCAATAGTGTGGCCTTCAGCAGGGTGAAAACTCATCTACAGAGTGCATATAGCTCTGCCTGTCTTGAAAGGAAAGGAATTCTTGCAGAGAGCAAATGAGAAGGAAAGTGCTCAGATCTAAATATTTAAATTCCTGTGCTGAATTCTGGTCACTGTATTATGTAAGAGAAAAAAAACCCCAAACTTTAAAGAGTCTCCAGAAAGAAGCTATGGCAGAGAGTATCTAAACTAAGGAAGTATTTTACTCGGAGAAAAAATGCTGGTATGCATTTAACCTCCAAAGATACCTAATATCACAGCTCTTTTCAGTTTAGAACACCTGACTTAGTAGAATATGTAGGTGATTAAAAAAACCAAACAAACTAAACCAAGCACTTGTAATCTGATCGAATTTTCTCTTGGTATTTGCAGTTAATTCACGTTGCCTCAGGTTCATTTCTTTTCATCAAGGACACTTAACGTCTGCTAGTTTATCTGACGTGAAAAATGAAGAGAAGATTTACCCAGGTTCTCGGGTAGTGCCCAGTAGGCATCAGAGCCTCTGTGCAGTGCAGAGCATCAGGTCTTCTCCGTGCTAGCATCTAGTTGGTACTGTCATAAGCATCCCGGAGAAGCAGCAATAAATCTAGAACACATGATCAACAGTGTTCTTGCAGCTGCTCTCATTTGCACTCAGATGTTATTTTTATGTGAGTCTAGAAGGGAAGTGAAAACCCAAGTATGCTGTTATTCTATGTATTAGTGTTATCTGCCTATAGATAGACACCTCTTAAATCATTGCACGGCTTCATTACTGATTACACTGGAGTGATTAGGAAGAAATGTAAGCTTTGTGACTACTAGCAGTAAAAACGGTCTGGCAGATATTTCCTGCAATACAGAACACTTCCTGCATGTCACAGAATGCCAGAGTGTAATTCTGCATTGCATTTGTCAGCCTCGTAATTGATACGCGCTTGACGGGGTCAAATTCATCTCAGATAATTCGAGATGAACTCAATGGGTGTGTTGCTTATAGCTGATTTGGAACTGGAACTCTCTCTGAAGTGTCTTTCAAGCTGAGTATTTTCTTTAGTGATTATTCAAATACTTTTATGTGGCTCTTTCTCAGTTTCCTGGCAGTAACTGTAGACATTTTCCTTCTTTGGTTCAGAATGAATTCAGAAAGTGCTGAATGAATTCAGGAAATGCTTTAAAACTACATTGTTTTTTTTTTTTCCCCCCAGTTATCTTTGCTTTCTCTCACGGACAAAAATCTCTGTGCCCAGGAGAAGATTGGCTGTTGTTTTAAGGACTGCTCTGTAGGATTTTTTCTGATTGCAAATAAAAGCTGTATGCCAGTGTGTGTTATCCTCAGCCTTCAAACTTCCTCAGCTGTCAGCAGGGTCAGAGTTTTGAAGGCAGAACATTTTCCACTCTTTGAGCAAGGGTTAGTCTGATACTGATTTAAAACTGTACTGATTAGTTCCAGAGGATAACCGTTATTTAGAAAATTGAGCTTAATTAAGCTCTGTTTCCTTCTCTGAAGAAAAGGAAATCCTTAGTTTCAGGTTTTCCGTCTGGGAGATGGCTTCTTGGAATCTGGGCTCTGATTCTCAGTTACACCAGGGCCCTTTTGGGCTGCGCTGCTGACATTTGTACCCTGTCCAGTTACTGTTTGTTTTACTTAGAGGAATTTTTTTTTCCACATAAGTTGTTACCATCTCTTTTCCCTTCACAAAAACGCAGAGACCTTTTTCTGCTCCTGAAGTATGCCCTTCAGCTTCTGCAGAAGTGGCAATGTTGAACTCGTGTGCAGTTTCCTTACAAATGCTGTAATTAGTTTCATTCAATTATAAATAATCTATGGAAAAGGCATTCAGGAAAGCAGAGTGCTCCTAGTAATTTCCATTTATCCTGAGGCAGCTTTAGTTAATGCACCTGCCCTTTTAAGAAACATTTTCCATTTTTTTTTTAATAGACAATATGGCTAAAAATTCATAGAATGGCAGGGGTTGGAAGGGACCTCTGGAGATCGAGTCCAACCTCTCTGCCAACGCAGGAACACCCAGGGCAAAAATTAGAGTAGTTCTTCAGCTTGCTTCCTGAATGACAATGAATGATGGAAAGTTAGATTATCTTTTCTTTAAAGCAGGGGGAAGGGGTGAAGGAAACGAATAAAGCACTCGGGGGTACTTTGCTCAAATGAGGTGCAGTCAATTATTATACATTTAAAAAAAAGACAATCCTATTTGTATGAAAAGCTTGGTCATCTTGCTTGCAGAGTAGCCCTGGACTTGAAAGACACTGATAATCTCTGGGATGGGTTCATGCTGGGTAGGTGGGAGCTCAAGAGTCAATGCCCTGCCCAGGTACAGAGGGTTGCACAGATTCACCTCTCCTCTTTCTATGGAGTAGAATGTGTCACTCCTTCTTCTTTTAAGCATTTTTCCAAGGGGTTGCTACAACTTCCACTCTGCACGTGGCTTCTCATGACACTTGCTTGCCCGCCCACCTGGTGGGAAATGCAGAGTGATGTGTCTTAGCAGAAATATTTGGAATGTGGGGAGGATGCGTTTTCTGCGTGACGTTCGTAAGCGTAAAGTACTTACCTTGGTGCTAATGTTGTAATGGCTGAAAAAGTAGGAAATGAAGAAGATGTAAAAAGCCACAGAACGAGTCTTTTTAGAATGGACAACTGCTATACAAGACAAAAGTCCATCCTGTTACGTTTCTTGTTTTTAGGAGTAATAAAAGCAAAAGCCAATAAAAGGCTTGATGGAGAGGGATTATAAAGCCTGGGTATGATCAGAGATCAAGCATTAGAAAGCCCTGAACCAATTAGCATCTTGGAGACAAGTTTACCAATTAATGTGGTAAAAGTGATACGAAACAAGTAATAGAAGAATAAACTTTGGGAAGAGGAGCAGATAGCGGCAGGATAACACAGGAAGGGAGGGATGTTTCGGTTGCACAATGATAGGAATTTCAGGAGTGCCAGGAAGAAGTAGGAGTTGTGAGAGGAAAAAAAATCTCATCAAAATCCCAGAGAAATCGGCAGTCTTTTCACAAGTTGTGAAGACATCAAGGGGAAGGATGGGTGATATTGAGAAGAGATCCACTAATCTCCAGTGATGTTTTAGAAGGGGATTGGTTTAATCTTGAAATGAAAGAGCCTATCTGATGCTATTTTTGGCAGCCCATTTGAGCGGTGTTTCTTAAAAGTTGTGTGTTGATATGAATGTGTAACAGAAGAAATGCAAGGAAGTCACGAGAAGGTGAATCTTTGTAGCAGGGACTGTTGTCCTTGGTGATGAAAACAAGACAGACAGGTTTAGGCTTTTCATGCCTGTCCAACCACTTCTGCTATGGGCATTTGCAATTAGAGATGTCACTGATAGCTGGGGAGGCAAATTACATAGAATTAATGGCAGATTAGAACTTAGAACAATTAAAAAAAGTCAACAGAAAATACTTATGGGTGGATGGTTCTTCTTGCTTCATCAGTCTTGTCTCCTCATTGGTTTTATTGGTGTCTTCTTGTTGCAAAGCAAATAGTCATAAAATGCATGGTCATTGCTCTGCACTGGCTTCTGAACTTCCTTCCCTGAAGCCATTTGAAAATGCATTCCTCTCATTGTTTATATTACATCATCATTAATGTTTTGATTCCAGAATTACTCTTGCTGACCACTACATGGTATTTAGCATGAAAGAAAGTAAAGACCTATAAGCATATCATCATCTAAGGCATTTAACCTATGGGTGGGTAAGATGGGGAGTGCTGGTAGAGAAGAAGACAGAAGCACTGAGAGGATGTCAAGTATCTGGTTCTTGCAATATTCTACGTTCAACTTAAGGGTGGAAAAGGGGCTTCAACCTCTGAAAGAACATACTTGATGTATCCTGAAATGCTCACATTACTGTGGTGGGCTTGAGACAGAACTTATGGAGAGGGTGGTCTTTGGAAACAAAAAAAACCAAAAAACCCTTAAAATCTTGCCATAAATGTTCCAGGAAAAATTCAGCAGTGTACAGAAAGTATTTTAGGTGATCTGAAATTATTAGGAGTGGAGAAGAAAAAAAAAATCCTGAGAAATAAAAGCCCTGAGACCCATTAAAATGGTCACCTTTAGGAAAAGAAAAGCTTAGGGCAAAGGCTGCCAAACTTCCAGCAGCGGGAGATTGATGCCCAGTAAGCTTACAAATTTGAAAAGGAAACGGTTGTACTATGAACAAAATAACTTTGTGCCGAGCGAGTTCACAGCAACAAAGAGTCTCTGCCAGGCAGTAATGAACTGCTTGATTAAAGACATCGAACAGTATCAGAAAACACTCCTGGAGAGATTTTGGAGAACACTCAGAGCTGAACTCAGGTGCTTCCTTCCTGCAAGTTTTCCGGTTCAAATCACCACCACCAGCTGCCAATAAGTTTAAGAACCACACCGAGCAGAGGTTCAAGCAGTATATTCAATTCCTTGTTGTTAGATTGCTGAAAAGGACTGTAAAAACATAGAGGGAAAGCTGTGTTGTGCAATATTTGCACGAGAAATGGTATTTGGAATGGCATTTTGCTTTTTCGAAGCGCTTGGCAGGAAACCCTCTCTGAAAACAGAAGGTGATGCCTGCCTGGGATGAGGTGTAAGTGACCTTGGAGGAGCTGGGGTGGTTGACCTGTTGAAGCTGGTTTAGCAGCATTTCTTGCAGATGGGATCTTGCATGGCACAATCACTTACACTGAAGGCTTGACCTTGTATATACTCCGTGCTTATGAACCAAAGTTACACAAATATATGTCAGGTTCGAATGCTTTGTGAATCTAGGGACAGGAGGAGACCTTTTAGAGACCTGGTAAATCTCCTTGAAGACTCACCTTGTAACAGGAGCTGTTCCTGTGAGGAAGGTAACAGAATGGTTTCCAGTGGTGTAAGATATGTAAAATTCATGTCTACATTAAAATCTTACTTCTCTCGGGCTTTATACTCACTGAGATGATACTCTTATCTTACAGTCAGTCATGAATGAATGTTTAGAAATGAACAGTGGAGCTATGTAGCTGGAATCAACTGAATTTCATGGAGTACAAGCATTTAATTCTCATCGTCAGCTTTGTAAGTCTTGCCACGTGCTATTTGCTTGATTTAAAAGCCTTGTGACACTTGAGTACTGTAGAAGTACTTCTGGAAATAATCATCTAAATTGTTTAATGCATTTGCTTCATTCTCATCTGTTACAAAAGTCCTCTGGAGGATTAGACCTCGTGTAGTTGTTGAACAGCTCTTTAAGGGGAAGCAAGGAGCTTTTTGGCCCGTGCTGGTTAATGACATTTCTTTTCCATGCAGATGTTTGATATTAAAGAGTATCCTGGTTTCCTGGTGTTAAGGATCATCTCATCTGTAGAGATAGAACTGCTTGAAATTTGGGATTGATGTCAACGTGAAGTAGGTTAAAATGAAATGTATATATTTCCAAAAAATCCAAATTATTATCATCAAAGTAGGAATAAAACCACCGTATCATTACAGCTGAGTTGGTTCTGGGAGATATTTACTGGGTATTATCCATCTGCCGTGTTCTTTGACTACACACGCAGCCAAGAATTTGGTTTTACAGAACTTGTACAGCCTGAAGTTTGCTTTTGCAGAAGTGATTGTTCACTTGGGTGTACGTGGCTCTCCTCACCCAAGGGTGTTCCATCACAAGTCACATCTTACCTCGACTGACTGCTGACTTGCTGATAGTGCTTGACCACGCTGTTAGCAAGTCATTCATCTGTCTTAAGATAAAAAGCTCTTTTCCTGCCTGGTGGAGCAGTATTGAAGTTCTGCTCTCCCATCCCATAATCACGTGTTCTGAGTAAACACGTAACCTGAAAGGTCTGTTATGCATTCATATCAATGGAATTGATGGATGTAGCTTTTTACCAGTGCTTGATCTGAGAGCAGCTCTGATTGTGATTAACCATTTGTGGGTAATTACTTTTGGGGAATGAGAATGATTTGGGGCTGCTGCCTACTGACAAAGGCTTGTCAGTGAAGAGGGATCACTGTACCATTCTTTTTGGTGGTTTTTTGTGTGGTTGTTTTGTTGTTGTTGTTTTGGTTTGTGATTTTTTGTTTGTTTGGGTTTTGTTTTGGAGGTTTTTTTGTGTGGGTTTTTTTGTTTGGTTGGTTTTTTGTTTGTTTGTGGGGTGGTTGTTTCTTTTGGGGTTTTTTTCCATTCGCAGAACATTAGGAGCTGGAAGGGACCTCTGAAGATCATCAAGTCCAACCCCCCTTCCAGAGCAGGACCAAAACTAGGGCAGATCCCTCAGAAATGCATCCAGACAGGTCTTGAAAGTCTCCAGAGAAGGAGACTCCACAGCCTCTCTGGGCAGTCTGTTCCAGGCTCTGTAACCCTTACAGTGAAGAAGTTCTTCCTCATGTTGAGGTGGAACATCCTATTCTCCAGCTTGAATCCATTGCCCCTCATCCTAATTTACAACAAAGGACCACTTGTTTGGCCTCATCTTATTGCCAAAGTGTTTGTGAAAAAACGTTTCATGTATTTGGGTGTGTTTGTGGTCCCAGAAATGCTGTCAAGCAACAATATTGTTGTTTTCAGGATGCAAACATGCACGTTTGTTCAAACTAGATGAAGTTCTGCACGATTCTGATGTTTCTTCTGGGTTGCACAGGCTAATGTATGTTGTGTGGGTTATCACATGGAGAGAGGAAGGATAGCTGGTTACAATAAAGCCAAGCAACAGGCCTAAACAGCTTATTAAACGAGATAATTAGTTCTACTATTGATTTGAATTCTGTTTTTCTCAGAGGGCTCTGCATCTGCATGATATGACCATTTTATCTCAAAACGGCTGCTTGGCTTCATTTTGTTGGCCAAGCTGAGGCTCTGAAATTTTTCAGCACCTTTTGATTCCTAGAGAATTGGTTCCTGGGGAATTAGTTCCTGGGAATTTTACAGCCAAGTGTAATTTTGCTACAATAATAATGAAAAGCAAACCCCAGAATTGAAACCTGTACAAAAGATACGTTCAGAATGATGCTCACTTGCACCTCAACGTTGGAAATGGTAGAGACTATACCTTCAGTCATCGTGTCTGTGTCTTGTTTGACTTGAACTTGACGCTGCGTGAAGAGGAGGGGGATGTGTGTGAGCCTGATGGCAGGGTCTGAGCTGCAGAAGAGAAGTCCTATCAAAGCCATAATCATAAACCTGCCAAGATGGCACAGTTGTGATTTAGCAGAGACAACGCTGTCACTCAGCACTCTCTGTCAGACTCGGAATATGATTCTGGTGTCAGCTCCTCACCATTATTGCAGTTGAAAGATGAAGGATGTAAGTATGGTGAGAGCCCAGGATTTTTCTTGAAGCACAATACTGGGCAAGGCAATCAATGGTTGGGATAATATTTATGGAAATGATGATACTCGAGATGACAGATGATGTGCTTAGTGTTTCAACAAGAGTCGTGTACACTTTATTCATTGTTTCTACTCCTTTCTTTTTTATTCTGCTCTGTGCACCTATTGTAAACCTCCCCAGATTGTGCAAGTCATCGACGGAAATTGAGTGTTATTTCCTATTACAAAATCAATTTAAATTACAAAAGAGAAATTAGACGTGCAGGTCTTTTTATGAACCTGACTTTCTCTATTGTGGTTTATTAAATATGATGGATTTTGTAGCCGCGGCGCTTTGGAATTTTGGCAGTTCTGTTTGTTGTGGTTAATTTTTGGTCTTATAAATTAACGAGGCATCAAACAATGAAGTTGGAGTGTTGCTGGGTTGGGGTCCAGTCCTTGGTAAAAAATGCAGCTCTAGCATATTGGCAGCTAGACTGCTTGTTATTCATTGTAAGGCGTCTAGCTATGGGAGTGTTAGATGTTTGACAGCATTGAATAGATTCCAGTCAGCCATACAAACTACCTCCAGTGAAGTGGAAAGGACCATAAAATTGTTTTAGCAACAGCTAATTCTCTTGAGTCTTTTAAGGCTTTTTTTCCCCCCTTTATTTTTCTTTAACTGTTTGGTTGCCAGTAGAGGATTTGCCAATTTATACAGTAAATGTTCCCAGATTGATTTCATTTTAGAAGATTAGTTATGAAAGCTTTTCACTTATTTTGCATTTCACGTTGTTTAGGTTTGGAGGCAAAATGCCAAACCCACCCAAAGTGTGCATTCAACAATGGTACCTTTCTTTGAATATGAAAACTGAGCCATAAAGGAAGTTACAGCATATATATATATTTTTAAGTGATTTTTCTATAAATAATTTCCATCCTATTTTTATCAACAAGGCATTTGGGTGCTAGTCTGTTAACTGGTAGGTATTTTGCTTCATGTCTCTGCTCATCTTTTAGCTGTTGAAAAGCCACGCAAGCTTAGTGCTGCAGGGTTCTTTTACAAGCAGTTCAGAGACTTGTCTCTTCCATCTCCAGCTAAAGAAGAGTGTTAATTCTTCCATCTTTCTTTATTTTTTTTTTTTTTCTCCTGAATAGCTTAGACTGTGGATTCAGTGTGTGAAAGACCTCAAAAATCTGTCCTCAGCTGTCAAATGTTTCATAATACAAGAGCTGATTGCTTTATAATGTGCCATAGTTGAGTCTTTAAGAAAAAACCATGAACAGGGTGTTTAAATAGTCTGGGAGACACAGAGACTGGAGCTTTGGAGGAAGCCTGAAAAATTCAGGCTCTTGGAGTCTGAGGGGAAGATGGAGGATGAGGAGATCCTCAGCTGTTACAGCTTCTTGAAGGGCCTTGTGGAACTGGGGGAAAGAGGTTCAATTTTGCAATTTGCCCGGGTGCAAGACTTTGTTCTGCTGACAGGTAGAAGTGATTAGGGTGAAAAGCAAGGGGGTACAAAGGACTGAAATAGTATTTTGAGGTAATGAAGAAAAATATGATGCTGTTCCTAATTAAAGTAGCGACTGTAAAGATGTTTTCAAAGGAAAAACAAAATAAAAGACCTGCTGGTAAGGAAAAAATATCTCTTGGATCTAATTGCAATTTTTTGTAAAACAAACTCATCACAGGATGAGACAAGGACTGGTTCAGAGAGTTTAATTTGTGTAGAAAGAAGGAAAAAAGGAAGGGAGTAAAAAGATCTAACCAAGTGGGAAGAGACTTAGAAGAATATGAAGTTGAAAGGAGGCAAAGCAATGAAAAAGATATGGAAGAAATTGAGACAAGAATTGATAAAAAATATATATAAAAGAGCTAGAAAAACAATAGTGAGAAATAAAATCCTTATTTGAAGAATTTTTTCTGTTCCTCTGAAACTTTAGTATGGAAATTCTTGTTTCTGGTTTCTAGTTCTCAGGTGCTTTGCCCTCACACAGTTCGTGGTGGGTTGAATGCTGGATGTTTTCTTCAGATAGTACAGAATATATGGAGTGCTGAAGCTGGAAGAGATCCCAAGAGGCTATCTAGCTAATCTAGTGGAAGGATCAGCTATATTTTTATTTTTTTATGTTACTTACCTAATGGACTAGAACAGTACTTCTGGAATGCTGGTGCCAGATAACCAGGAAACAGTTAAATTCTTTTGTCTTTCTGTCTGCTCTTGTTATATCCACCTCTTCCAGTCCATCTAACTATGACAATCTGACATAAAATAAAGGGCAGAGCCAGTAACACCACTCTAGTTTTTGCATATAAACCGTATTTACATAGTTACAGTCCTGTCCTTTCCCCTTCTGGTCTGGTAGTTGACTTAATCTCTAAATAATACTTCTCATTCTTACCTCTAGCTTATCAGCTCTGGGGTGCTTCTCTGAATTTTTGGGAAACACAGGATTTATTAACTGCTTAATACCCCAGTGCCATTGTAATTTGGTGTAGAACAGGCTCAATACTGAAGATGCAGAACAAAAGCAGAAGCAAAAAGTTCTAGGGTGAGCAAGAAAAGAAGAGTGAGCATCTGTTACAGTCAAATTTCAGCTTCTTAGAGAAAAGTGAAAGATTTAATCTAAAAAGCAAAGGAGTCTTCAATTAAAAAATAGGAAAGTTTTGTCTGGTCTGAGAGAATAAGACTGATCTTTGGAATTGCAGTGATGTGATATGATAGGGGAAGTGTGAGGAGGTGGTGGTGAACGAGATCGGGAGTTTGGTCCTCCCCCCCCCCCGGGACTACTTCCCACTTCCACTCTGCATTTCTAAATGCTTATCTTAGGGCTACAGTGAGGTTGGTTCTAAAACATAATAGCATTAATCAGAAAGAGGTGGTGATTGATGCTCCTGTGAGGTTGCATGGTTAGGAACTGCTACTGGCTACTTCTTGGAAAGTCAAAAATGAAGCCATCAAATACTAGACAGGTCCCACCTTGACCTTCTCCCTGATTTTTCTTGTAGTAAGTTTATGAGAAAAATAATGGGTTGGTTTTTCTCTTTCTACCACAGACACCTTTAAATTTGCAAACTGTTCAAGTGGAATGACTATTACTATTTTCCTTGCTTTATCTGTAGGTTTCATTGCATCCTTAGAGTTACATGGACATACTGACAAGTATTAAAGATTAAGAGCTCCTCCACTCTTTTGAGACTGTGGAAAAACGGTGTTTCTGAAGCAGGAGACACTTGCTGCATGCATAGATCTAGTCTGATACGTAGCAGGACTCGTGAATAACGTAACTCCTTTTATTTGTTGCCTGTGTGTACTTTCAGGCAGATTCAATTGCAGATACCTGGTTGTTGGCATAAGATCTGTAGAGGCTTAGTGAATTATACAGACTTTTCAGTTACGTATAATAATTTCTTCCTTTTTACTTTTGGCTGGGGAGCTTACCTGGCAATCTCAAGATTCAGAGAGTATGTTCCCCTTGAATTCATTATCAACAAAGATGGTATGTGGGAACTTTTGTCCCCTTCCCCATTTGAGTGTTAGGAGATACACACATCTGACTGTGATGTGCAGAGATTAAGAGTCAGCTCATGTCCTCGAGAGGTAAAAGCCCTCCACCTGCCTTGCCACAACCAATTACTGCAGAAGAGCTATTTAAGGATCCACAGACAGTCCCTGATAAGATCAGTACTCCACATCATCTTCATCTGAGCCTCAAAACCCCCAGCTTCTTGTTAATATGCTAATAATGTGCCTAGTGTTTTTCTTCAGGAGGAGACCAAGGTCACACTTCCTACCCAAGAGATGACAGATAAATTTTCCCTTTCCATTAATTCTAGTAGCGCTCAAACTTTGGCATTATCATCAGGGAGCACGTGTATGTCCACATACCTATAGCAAAATCTGAACCATATGTCTTGCCTGGACTCAGGACTGCTTTGTCTGTCAGTCTGGGTGACACCAAAAGATGGATGAATAATAGAAATACTGTGAGAAAGGCACCACATCTTGATACTGGACACTCTGAAGGTGTAGGATTCTTAAGGACCTAAGTGCATCTGTATAAGCCTAGGGTGGTAGCCTCTCCTCTCTGTTTCTCATTTTTTCTGTCCTTCAGAACGCATGGCCAAACTTCAGAGGGAATGAAGGCCAAGCACTGTAGTAAACCAGCAGTTTTTACAGTCTCAGTGAATACAGAACGGGTGTAGACAGACAGTCTCGAGAGGATAAACGTCGAGTGAGGTGTGAGGAAATGCTCGTGTCAGAATCCTTAAAGGTGACCATCACTCCTCCCATGAGATACTGGGAGGGGATAATATTAAACTGTGATCCACGTAATGAAACCAGCCAACTAGCAAAAATCATATTTCTGTTTTGCTTTCGTGTTTGTTGTAGTGGTTGGTTTACTTTGTGTACTAATGGGAGAAGAAGACTGTAAATATTAGCCTGTCACTGTAAGGTCTGAGCGGTTCCAGGTTCCCCTGTGTACATTGTCTATTTATAGAATGTTTAATGAAAGATTAGAGAGATAACAAGCAAGTCTGTGCCTTGCTGCTTTGCTGGCAAAGACCTCAAGACCACTTTTGCTTTGCAGCATCTGGATTTTCTTGAGTCAAGCTGTAAGATGGTTAAGTCTTTTGTATTACTGGTCAGTGTTCATTCCTCACTTCTCTTAAATGACTTTCTGAGAGAAAACTTTCCGAGGGAGTGCACTTGCCTTAACAGCAGAAGGGAAACAAAGCTTTTAAAATGTCATAGTCCTCAAAGCTGTGCAGCCTATTCTTTATGCGATTTGGAGGGTGGTTTTGTTTAGGTTTTTGCTTCAAAAGTAGCTTCCCAAGTGCTCCCTTTTTTCCTTTTTTTTCTTTTGTCTTGGAGTTTTAGACATTTAAAATATACAGAGAAAATTTTGATAGTGAAAGTGTGAACTACCCAATGCAGTGGGGTTTTTTTTTGGTATTTAGTATTATTTTCGCTTTATCTACATGTAATCTCTTTTTTCACAGATTGAATGGGAGAGCCTCACTATCACTTACTCCAATGCTACTTTGTGTTTCCCTTTCAGAGTTAAGGACCAATAAAGCCAGCAGACTTTATAGCATCTTTTTAGTAGGAAGTGCCTTCATCATACATGGCAATCAGGCTGCTGTACTCGAGGTTAACCCCCACCCCTCGCTGAGCTCAATCCCGAAAAATAAACAAAACTCAGGGAAAAAAGGTTGTCTCGGCAGAAATATCGAGCTAACATCATGGATATAAAACATTCTGCAAAAAACCAGAGTATTCTGGCCCCAGTCCCATAAAGAACTTAGGCACAGGCTTAATTTGAAAGCAAGCAGCAGATTGACCGACACCTAGAAAGGCTGAACCCAGAGTCCTTGATGGACTCGGGTTCCTTGTGCAGTTGTGCCACAGCCAGGGCATCTTCCTCCAGTGCCCGCATCCTGGGTGGCAGCGGTGGGGTTTTTGGGGACAGCAAGCCCTCTGTGGCCACCTGGGCACGTGTCAGGTTGTGCTGCCAAAAGCCTGGTGGCTTGCACGGGACCTGCGAGCTTGGAGGGCACTGCTGTCTCCCTCGCGCTGCCCTCTCCCTCGCGCTGCCGCAAGGAAGGAAAACGCGTGGAAATTCTCCCCTTACACCAGCCAAGAAGGTTCCTCCACCCATCAAATTCCCAGCTGTCCTGTCATGGCTTTTGTGCTTGATCTGTCTTTTTTTTTTCCCTGAGCTAAGCTCTCGCCTGTAGCCACTCTGCACAGGAGTTGTTCCGTCCGGGAGGAACGGACACGGCGTTTCAAAAGAGCTTCTCTGTGAGGAGAGAGGGACCGAGTAGAGGGCTGATCCGTCAGTCAGCTGTCAGCAATCCTGGCATTTTCATGATGAATTAGGCTCTGTAGATGCTTTGTGGCTTGGCTAACAAAGAGACTGATTTTTTTTCCTCTACCAAAGTCCCAAGAGCTACTCCTACAGTACATGATTTTACCAGGATTTTTCCCCCCCCCCCAAGACTTTAAAAATTGAATTAAAAAGAGAAACCATACTCAGATTTGAAGATGAATCATATATCAAGTGCTGTTTTGTTGTTGTTGTTTAGGATTATGATGAAGCTGCATTCTCGAGTCATCACCAGTGTCTGCTTGATAAGGCTTTCTCATTTTATATGCTTCCTTGTTTGTGTGCTTTTTCCTTAGAGACCCTGGGTTATTTGTGTTTTGCATTGCAGGGTACACGTGCACGTGTGTTTTATGGTTGTATATACATTTATATTTACTGAACAAATGTGATTTTTTTGTTTTCTCTTTTTCCTGTGTGGCGTGTTTCAAATGCTTGTTCCCCAAGAAATATTTCTGTTCCATACAGTGAAATGAATACTGTAATCATCAATCTTCCTTCCATCTCCTTGGTGTGTTTGCATAGATCACCAGTGCTGATTGTGGCTAGCTTTTTTTTTTTTCCTTCCTAAAACTGATTTACTGTCTGACTCGTACTGTTGGTATTTATAAATAATGGAAATCAGTCTTCTGGCACCCAGTATAACACTGTGTTACAGTATTTTAGATGGCATTCCTGTTATTTTTGCCCTGCTGTATGGTCAGCGTTCGCCAAGTAGAGGTGGCGAAGTTAAGGCCACGTATTTCTGTCTTCTGCAAAAAGCCCTGAATGGCTTTCTGGAAAATGATGAAACTTTCCCATCTCGAACCAGCTTGGAAGTGAATTATCTAAAAGACACCAAGGCTACAGAAGTATGGGGGTGTGTATATATATGTGTATATATATATATTTTTTTTTTAAATGGAGGTGGCTACTGATGGCCAAAAAGTTGCAGAGGAAAAAAATAACTGGAACAAAGGGTTAGTTCTGATTCGATAGACATGGCTGGCATTGCAAGCAGACTTACCTCCCACACCGCATAGCAATGAGAAGGGAGCTTGGTGAGAAAGTTCAAACTGCAGAAGATTATCCTTTCACAAATAAATTCTTTTAGCTGGCCCCTGTTGGAAACGGTAAGATTATACCTCTGAGGAGAGCCACCTCTCTGAAGAAGTGCTTATGCCACTTAGAGTTTTTTGGAAACTCTTAAATCATCTTGAGTAAAAGTAACAAACTTTTCATCCTTTTAAATAAGATACACATTTTCTGTCAAGAACAGGTCTATTAGTTGTGAATTACTTAGGGAGCTAATACTCTTTGGATCAAATAAAATGCTGAGATTTGCATAGCAAAATATACTTTAATTCCTTTTCAGTGCCATGCTTTTGGAGTGACTGAAAGTTTCTTCAGCTTCCAAGTCATAGTAGCTAACACAGTTTAATATATCCATCTCTTTTACTTGTTGTGAGCATGCAGTTTGCATCCTCCTGACACAAACCACTTCGTTACAGTGTAATCCACACTCAAAATGATGGACTGGGAATATCCAAATACAAGTGATTACAGTAACTGGTTTGATAGTCCAGTGTGAATACAGAAGCTCCCTAAACAGACTGAACAGTTACACAAGACCATATTCATATAGTTTACTACAAAGTTGAGATGTAAAATAAAAATTTTCAACAAAATTATTATTTTTTTTAATAGTTTTGATGCATCTCAAACCCATCTTCTACAGACAGTGGTCGGTGGTAACGTGGCAGCGAGGATGAGATGCCCAAAGTGTATGTACCACATTGATGTAGTATTATTTACAACTATTAAACTTAAATTAGGTACCAATTCTGCTCCAAATAATGACTCAAGAGCTAAGTTGGGTGTCCTGCAATGGTAGGATCCAGTGTGAACATGTTTTCTGGGGTATTTTGATGGTGTGACATCAAACATCCGTATTTTTATGTGTAACTAATTGCTTTGACACGTGACTTTTCTAAATTCTCTCTTGCAAAATAGATGCTGTGTCCATCTACTTGAGAAGAGGTGATTGAATTATTTAGCACGAGGTTTTTTTTTATTTAAGGGAAGACAAGTCCCTCATGTTTAAAAAGCAGAACTAATCATGTTTATTTTCTGCATTTTCTTCATCATTTTTCATCAAGGAGAACTTAGTGCTCATATTAAAACATGCTGAAATTGCTGCTATCATGCTCTTGCACATTTTCTAACTGGAATCTGGCTTGCTCGCTGCTTTCATAAAATTTGGAATCTCTCAGTTCCAAGGTCAGATTCCTGACAACATCGACATAATTTAGAATTTATTTATTAAATATATCCTCATAATGAAATGGGAGTAAACTGCCCATAATAAAGTACTGAAAAACTTGGGAAGAGGATAAGGAGGGTGGGATTTGCTGTGGCATTTTGGCTGAGCTGTAGTCTCCATGTGCTTGCAAGAGGCAGCTAATTTAATTGGCCTTTATTTAAAAGGTTAATTTTAAACAGCTCTGCTTTTTGGGGTTTTATTTTTCTTTCGCCATGGGTTGTTTAAAAAGTGCTATTTGGAGAATGTTTCTCAAATGATGCAAGTTTCACTAGTTTCCATACAGAGTAATTAATCGTGGCAAGTTCTGAAGCCCTCTGCTCTTGTGCAAAACTTGCTCACTGCAGGAATTGGTGCTATGGGAGTCCAGGGCTGGAGAGAACATCGTCCATTCACGCGAGCCAAAATGTCAACAGCCACATGGGTGTGAATGAAAAAGGCCAGTTGTGAAAACTGCTGATTGATTGCACTTCTATATTTTGGGTCGTCGTGTTTTCTGACAGTATTCCAGCTCTATTTCCAAGTTTATAAAAAAAAAAAAAAAAAAAAGGAAAATCCTTATGGATAGTACTGCAGGCTCAAGCTGATTCTTCAGAATTATCCTGTTATCCTATTTACCTTCCACATTAATTTCAACTAAAACTCAAATCTGGAATTTCATTCCTGTGAAGAGTAACAGGCGAGTGACAGTGAAGCCCAGCAATGTCTTTAAACCAAGAAATTATACATAAAGTGTATTTTCTTTATTATATATTTTATATTTATAAAATATTAATTAATAAGTTTATTATATTATTTTATATATTATATATTTCAGCTGCACAGTTGTTTCTTCAAGCAGCTTGATACTTGCAGGGCAGTGCCTTGTGACAGGCATTTTGAAGGGCAGCAGGTCCCCTCAGCTAGTTGGGATGTCGAAGAGGAAAGGAATAGATCTATGATTCCATGAAATGAATACTTCATGGGTCAGGAAAAAGGAAATCTGAAATTTGGGAATTGTATTGATCCTACCTCACCCTCCTGTAGCCAAGTTAGGTGAAGACACTGGGGTTTTGAGGAGGCAGCTTTTGGAGATGGACTGTTCATTCTTGAGGATTATGGACAAATAAAGTTCCATTTCTTCTCTCGTCCTGTGCTATGCGCCAGGCCTGTCGTGGACGTCTTCATGCAGAACTTGGTTACATGAAACCCTTGAGAATCATGCCTTGTAGAGCTTATCTTTGCACTGGGAGGTGTTATCAACAGTGTAGCATGTGGACTGGGTTGGGGTTTGGTGTTTTTCTAGAACGCATAAAGCAATTCCATGGATATCTTTTTTTTTTTTCCTGTCTACATCTACATTACATTTCAGATTTATGGGTAGCTTTTAAAAAACTGTTATCTTCTGGTGCTTAGAGTTAACATTGCCTTCTTTTGGCAGTGGTTATGGGCTTTTAGTGTTCAGCCTAATGAAAACATCTGTCTCTTTGCTCGACAGTGTTTCTGATGCATTCAGATACTACAAGGAGATTAAAACAAAGCAAGAAACAATTTTACAGGAATAAATTTTTTAGGACTTTTTTAGGGCCTGGGATATTTTTTTAAGACCTCCAGGTTTTAAAGCTAAGTGAGCACCAGTTTTAGACATGCACCGTGAAATGAGTTCCTTGCTATTTTGCTGTCAGCCAAGTGCAAAGGGAGTATACATGGTTTACAGTTTTTTGATACCTACAAAACCACCCCAAGTATGAAAGCTTTTTCAATGCAAGGCTCTGCAGAGTGTGCTGTGTTTTGTATCCCTCTTGAATTTCCAGAGAATCTTATAGAATCGAGCACAGGAGATCAGATTCCCAAATAAATGGTATTTCAAAGTTTATTTGATTAGGGCATTTCCACTGTGACATGGATATCTCTTGTTTGGTGATTCCGTCACAAGTGGAAGCGTATTCTGTACATCTTGTTCAGTTTGCCCTCTGGCTTGCCATGATGGGATAGTCTTTTTCATAGCAACCAGCAAATCAAGTAATTTTTTTTCTCCTGTGCCTTCCTCCTGTATTGTTCCCTTGTTTCTCAAGCAGTCTAAATCTTCTTTTTAATGGAATAATTATTATATAGGAAAATTCCAGTTAGAATTCATCTTGTTTTGTTCTTAAAGTTAACTCTTTGGAAAATTAATTAGCAATCTTTCTTTTATTTGGTTTTTTTTCCCCCCATGTGATTGGGCTTGGAGCAGAGCAGCAGGATAAATTTCATGAACCTAAATGCTGACTGTGTATCTCACAGGCACATAGAATTGCAGCTACCACAGTGAATAGATTTATTTGGTGGTATAATCCTTCACTGATGGAAATAGCAGTGGTTCTGAGTTGTTGGACAAACATCTATAACATTAGATTGGCTTAACTGGGTGCCAGCAGTAGCTACTGTACTTTGCTTCATGCTGGACTTGAATATACAGAATGCCAGTGAAGTTTTAAAATCTAAAAGAAAATAGCCAAAAGCAGCACATGTTCAGATGAAGAATTTGGTCGTGTGTGTTTTCCAGCAGCTGTTTTTATTTTAGGTTTAATTTAAAATACATTCAGCTTAATTCCATGTTCAGAATCATCAAAGCCTACCAAAAATCCTCAGATTTTGTTTCACAGAGATCATTATCAAGTTCTGAGCAATTGTATGTTTATTACTTTCATATTTTGCATTTCTGGGGTTTCATATACTACCCAAGGGCATGCTCTAACTCAAAGAATAACAGGAATCAGCATGCTTTTCATTTACTCTTTTTCATTATTACAGGGATGCTATATTAAGACCTGTTTTAGAAACAAGCCAGTTTTACTTTTTAACCTCCCATGTGTTTTATTAGGTTGATGAGGATGTCAATTTATTATATTTTTTCAAATGGTTATGAAAAGAAGAGCTTTTGGTCACAATTCCCATTCATTCTATGGCCTTTCTTCATACTGAAATTGTCTATATAGGTCTTTTCAGTGGCTGAGCAAAGCAGCAGAAAGGCCACAATATAAATGAGAGAAGTCCTTTCTGTCTGTTTTTTTCCTGGGATACTGTGGTACCCTGTGGACCACTGTCCTCTTCTTGGGCTTTACCCACTTCAGCAGGCATGTAAGCCCCACCGTGTTCCTCAGCAAGTATCCTATACCATAGTGGAGTGCAAAGTAGCAATGCCTGTATAGACAGCTTTACCTAAAGGCAGCAAAAAATTTCTGCTTCATATCACTGCCCTCCGATCCCAGATTCTATTACTTCCATTTGGGAATCTCAAGCCAAGACATCTAGGATTTCAGCTTCAGGATTCGTTTTAACAACTCGAATTCAGGTATTAATTAGTTTTCTCTCCATCATCATTCAGTCCTCATCCTTTGTCCGACGAGTTTTGTCCTGGCAGTTCTTATGGATCAGAAAAAAAATGTTGGGCTTAGCTCTTTTTCCTTAGGTAGACAAATAGCAGCCTGCTATTACTGCTTTTGGTTTGCTGCTGTTGATACAACAGACCCTGGCTGAAGGACTTTGAGCTGGTTGCTATGCTCTGGTTTTTATGATATTTATCCAGCATGCATCCTGAATAATGAAAATGATGAAGTTTACGGGACACTCAAGATGTTTTCAGCATATTTTATATTCGCTTCAATATTAGCTCAAACCCAGGACAGACTCTGCCCCAAGTAGACCCATGAGCTGACAGCAGTGAAGCTATTGGTGTTAAGTGTGAAATTTGAAATTCCTCACAGATTTTGGAGTAGAAAGAAACTGCGGAAGGAATAAGGAAATAAATGTTGGAATTTAAGAAATGGGAAAGAAACACTGTGATTATTTTACTTGCTATTATTTGTTGCTAAGAGACCACAGGATTTTACAAGTGAGCTGCTTGCCTATGTCTAGTCCTGACACCTTGCAAGAGCCTGGAATTGAAGATGAAATTGTAACTACAGTAGTTTCTGTGTGGTAAGGAAATGATCTCAGGTACATATATAATTCCTAGCTGTAGTTTCTTCTCTACAGCCAGGTGATGAGTCTTATCCTCACTGGTCTGCCAAGCTCGTGCTTCAAGAGCTTTCTTCTAAACAAGATCTTAGTTTCTATCCCAGCAGGTGCTGAAAATTGAGCTTTTGGCTGATCTATTGGCTAAGTTAGAGAGAATGTACCTCAGAATTTGCAAGACCAAAACCTTGCCGGATGCTTTTTAGGCACTATTACACTGATCCTTAAATAAGGAGGTCAAAGAAAGCAAGCAGGGCAGTGGGCACCAAGGTAGGAGAATGAGATAACTACATGCTCTCCTGCTTTGCTTCAAGCCTCTGCAAATGGCCATTTAGTTGGATATGCCACTGAAGGTGCTGTGAAGAAAAAGGCAGCAAGTTAGGGCTGGTTACTTATGAAACTGGTGTTATAGCTGTGAGCTGAGTGCTGCTCTGGAAGGTTGTTCATGAGGGACGTGGTCCATTTGGACCTGAGCACGGATAGAACCCCGTGATGAGGAGAGAGGCGATGGAACGGGGCTGCTGCTCCAAGCATGTCTCTTGAGTGCAGCATCCTGGTAGGAAGGGCAGGTCCTTTTGCAGCCCAGTACCCGTGGCACCCCTTCAGTAGCAGGGTCCAATGGTGCAGGAGGTGACAGCAGCCTGCTCTGTACGTGTGAGATGCAGCTACTGCATCCGGGCAGGGCAGCTGAGCAGGTCCTGCGCTTGGATCGTGGCTCCTGGCAGCTCTGCCCGTACCACAGGCAGCAGCCCGGTGCCATCCGAGAGTGCCAGTTCACCAGCTCCGGCTGCAGAGCCAGGGTGTAGAGATTGAGATTCAAGCTAAGCAACCTAAGCAGTAAATTACTTTTTCCTTTGTCTTACAGTATTGTGGGCCTGCTTTTTCAGGGCAGCGTCTCCTGGCACATGCGTTGAAAGGACCAGTGGCTTAATTTAGCTTCAGTTTGAGCCACTGATGTTCTCTTGGGGCTGGAGGAAAAAAAGAAGGGAAATTAAACTCTTCTCTAGCACACTAAAGGGAGTAAAGAGATGCACGTTACTGATGAAAAACTCGGGTACATGTTTTGAAGAGCAGATGAGCACAGACCCTACAACTCAAATCAACCGCTTCCAGTTCCTATTTTAGGCAAGGAAAACAATTATTGAATGAAACAAGTTTGTGTATTCAGGGCAGTTTAATTGCAGCCTTAAACAATGCCCTGGCTTGCATTGATGATTGCCAGCTCCTGTTGCTATGCTGGCCTGCTGGGTGGTCTTGGCCATTAACCGGGCGCATCACGCCTGGGTTGCCCGCACATTTGGGTCTGCAGAGGCAGCTTTGGGGATGTTTGTGAGACCAGGCTCTTGGGGAGGTTTGTAGTGCAGTTCTGCAGATCCCCAAGTTGTAGGTAGGCAATTATCTAACCGTGCGGGCGCTTTGCCAGCGCTTTTCAACTCAAAACGCCATTTAATTGTCGGGGAACTAAACTGGTCGTCAGGTGTTGGTCAGTTCCAAGCCTGTCCTACCCGTTTTGATCACCTTTGTTAATCTCTCTGCCTTGGCCTCCTCCTCTGAAAAACGAGGATAAACATAAAAAGAGCTCCTGCCCACTGTGTCTTGTAAGGGAGGGAAGGGATGCGCGGGAAGGTTGCGGTGTTGATAAATGCCACTCAGAACTGTAGCTAGAAGGGAGCAGAGTGCTGCCCAGAAGGAGAAGGGTCTCACCGAGCACCTAACTCTCCTTTCAATGCTGTAATGTGCTACAGGTTTGCAGTGTAGGTAGGCAAGTTTTGATGAGAAAAATTTACTGTGCTTTCTGGTAGTGTGTTTTGTTTCATTTTGGTTTTTTTAATCACTATTCATGAGCTATCTGAATTAAACTGAATTATTTTTCCTTCCTACAATTCAATTTCTTTTCCTTTTCTTTTGAAATGCTTAGAACGTGTATGGAATAATAGGAATTTTACTAGCAATTTATAGCAATTCCCATCAGTCTTAGAACTTCTCTTGGCTCAGTTTTTATCTGGTATTGTGGCATTATACAGTGGCTGAAGCACTTGGTGCCTTAGAAAGAAGGGAAGCCCCACGTGCCTTTTAAAGGTAGAAAACAAAAGTGATGAATCTTAATCTTGTCTTGCTGACTTCAGCAGACGTGAGATGAGGCTTTAGCAAAGTACCTGGCCACTGGAGAAAGTGCAGAGGTTTGTATCCAACCCTCATGCCCAGCAGGAACATCCACATTTCAAAGTCCCTGCTCTTACCCTCCAGGATACCATCACCCTTTGCCCCTAGGCCATGTTGCTGACTCCATTAAAATTTTCTGATACCCAATCCTGTGCCCTTTTGGGACCTCTTTTCCATGCAAATTCAGGTTCTGTGTTGAGAATCCCTATTTTCTGCCAGCTTTCTGCCTACTCTCCTTGGGCTTTCACTGTGTTCACTGTGCTGCCTTTTATGTGATATGATGCACGCTGTGCTGCTTTACTACATGGTTGATAAAGCAGGATTGCTTCTTGACAGCGTTGCTAACACTAATTCAGCGTGTTGTCAGAGCTGGTAACTCACATCCAGTCAGTTACTGGCAAAAGGTGATTAGTTCTTGTTAAATGGATGCAGTCCCAGGTTATTGAAGTGACTCCAACTCGCTGTTGACTGCACCTGATGTCCCTGCTTGAGTTTGTCGATCTCTCGGCGAGCAAGACTTAACATCATAAAAGGAGAATTATTTTGGATTAAGAAGTGTTTTTAAAAGTCAAAAAGTGAAGCTGTTACCACCCTCCAGCTCAAACCCATCCTTTCTGGTTTTCTTTGTAGTTTTGATGATTATTTCTCTGAGATTTTAGACCAAGTCTGAGAAACTTGAAAAGAAAGGCTATTTTTTGGTTGGTCTTGTTGCAGAACTTCATCAGAAAAGGGTCAGACAAGTACATAAATAGATCTGAGAAATTTCAGTGTGATGGAAATCGTTTCTAGATTAAGAAATCATGGCAAAATTTTTTGGCTAGATACAATGATTTAAAGTGGATCCTTCTGTTGCCTTTTATTGTTCTTAACAAAGCATGGATCAGAAACGATGTTTGGAATGAGAAAGGCCTGGCAACCATAAATGTAGAGTCATGGTTTTATATCTCTTATAAGCATCTTTATCCCTGGTTTTCAGCTGGTTTCATATGATGGTTCTTCCCTAGCACCAACCTGCTGTCGTGGTACCATTCCAGCACTCTGAGCACGCCCAGAAGGAATTCTGTAGAGAGCAGGGAGTTTAAGACTCTGCCTTCTCAAGACACTTGCTTTATTTATCGATTGGCCCTTGAATCTTAAGTTGAAAGCAGGATGAGTCTACTAATAAATCAATTGTACTTACTGTCTTGCTGATACTCAAAGGTACACTGTTGAAGGTCTGATGTGCAGTTCGGATTTAAACTTGGGGATTTGGTATCTTCCTCTAGTTTCAACTGCAGAAATGCTCAAGCAGTAAATGACATTAATGGCTTAATAGTCCTAGGTAGATCCACAGTAGTCAAATGCTGTAGTAAATCTTCAAATCACTCTTCCTTTCACCAAATATACAAGGTTGGGAGTCTACCTGCCACAAAAAAAAAAGCTACAAACCAAAAGCCTGTGGCTGCCAGTGAAGCCTGTCCCGATAGATGTGATGATTCAGGCTTGGGTTTTGCACTCTGTGCTTTGCACCCAGTCCCTCTTGTACTAACATCTGCCTCAGGTCCTAAGAGAAAGGGGAAACCCAGCTCTTTTGGTACCCAATGTAAGCAACACATCCCTACTGCATTAGAAGTGACTTCCTTAGGACATAGAATCATGGAGTTGTCAGGGTTGGAAGGGACCTTAAAGCTCATCCAGTTCCAACCCCCCTGCCATGGGCAGGGACACCTCCCACTAGAGCAGGGTGCTCACAGCCCCATCCAGCCTGGGCTTCAAAACTTCCAAGGATGGGGCTTCCACCACCTCTCTGGGCACATACCAGTGTCTCACCATCCTCATGGGGAAGAAATTCTTCCCAATGCCTAACCTGAATCACCTATCTCTAGTTTTAATCCATTCCCTATAGTCCTATAGCCCAACAGCCTAAAAAAATCCCTCCCCAGCTTTCTTGTAGGGCCTCCTTAAGACATGGAAGTCTCAGAGCTTGCTTAGAAATTTAATATACTTGTGTCAACATGAGAAGTGTCTTCTCAATATTTTAACCAAAGGTGACTGCTGCTGCCCCTGATAACTGTGCTACACGCTATTGCTACAGGTCCTGAATAATTACTCAAGTCTTCAGTGTCACCTAAAATTACTTATTTGTGCTCAGGAAAAAAAAAAAGGCACGGGAAAACGTGTTGATTTTGACAACTGTCAGCAAAACATAATTGGAATTACGCATCCACCAAGCGTGTTTAGCAGGCTTTACTGAGAATTCCGTTCCCTTCACGCTGACCTTCTTTGGAGGTCTTGACGTTGTTATTGCCATGGTTATTTAGGGATTGCACAAACTCCCAGCATTCTTTCAGTTAACAAGACAGTGTGAAAGTCTAATGGCCTTCTGACTTGCTGCATATTTCTCCCAGGTCACTTTCTTAATGTCTTTCGGAAGAGAAAGTGGAGGAATTTCACCTGACCAACTAACTGCTTGTAGCAATGATGAGCAGAAAAGAAGTCTTAAAAAAAAATAAAATTGCTAAAAGCTGGTGTTTTCCTGCTCTCGATTAGAGTTTTTGGCAGATGTTTTCAGAGGAGGTGTATCTGTGCCCTTAAATGTATAGGGTATGCATGGGAGTGCTTGTATCTGAAAATCTAGCTGATACTTGCAGCATTAGCCAGCCCTAATTGGGATGCTCTCTTCCCCCTGAACACACCCAGATGTCATTTTAAAGGTGTCAGTTTAAAGATGTCACTTGAAACTGAAGCATCAACACTTACACAGTTGCAGCATCTCCTCTCTGGAGAAAGATTGAAGGATCTGGGGCTGCTTAGTCTTGAGAGGAGAAGCCTGAGAGGGAACCTTATTAATGTCTATCAATATCTGAGGGGTGGGTGGCAAAAGGAAGGGGCCAATCTCTTTTCTGTAGTGCCCAGCAACAGGACAAGGACCAATGGGTATAAACTTGAGCATAGAAGGTTCCACCTCAACACGAGGAGGAACTTCTTCACTGTGAGAGGGACAGAGCCTGGCCCAGGCTGCCCAGAGAGGCTGTGGAGTCTCCTTCTCTGGAGACTTTCAAGACCTGCCTGGATGTGACCCTGCTCTGGCAGGGGGTTTGGACTCGATGATCCAAGGTCCCTTCCAACCCCTACCATTCTATGATTTGCATGATTAGCTGTCTAATTAATGCAATATTTTACAGACACTGAATCCATGCAAGTCAGAGTAAGCAAAAATGAATCTTGTTCTGTGTTGTTGTTCATTGCCTTCCTTTGGATGTGCTGCATAATGCCAGCCACTTGAAAGCTACTAAGAAACAATTCTGTTTGTGTTATGTACTAACTGGAGACAAAACACCTCAGCTGAAAGCTGTGTTTGGAAGGAATATTCTGAAAGGCCTGCTAGGGTGGTTGGTTTGGTTGTCTGGGCTTGTGCCTAAATACCAGAGTGGTGATGCCCACCTATAAAAGTGTGTTAAACTTGAAAATGAAGCTGAATTTCATTCTCGGAGAATTATGTGACTGAGTTACCTATTGATGAGATCTGGCTCAGGTTCCTAGGAATTCATTACAAATTTGTATTTGTTCCTATGCGAAGAACAAATGCTTGCAGTCGACTTGGCCACTTGTTAGGAGTCATTCCTGTAATTCTGTTGTAATTATTACTGCAGTGACTATGTATAGAGGAACAAAAGACTCCAGCTGGGTCAGACCAATGGTCTGTTCTACCCAGTCATCTTCAGCAGTACCAACAGGAGATGCTGCATAAGGAGAAACACTCCTCCTTTTGGTAAGTGAATGTAAATTCTGCTGCCAGGCAGCTGAAACTGTGGGACTGATCTTCTTGGAGGGGTGACCAAACTAGCTGCAGTTGGTGAAGCGAGTCCTGGCCTTGTCGCAGAGAGCTCTTGGGCATCATCAAGAAGTAAGGTAGGGCTCAACATTGCTAAAGTTAGCTTGGGGGGAATAAAATTCTATATAGCTCCTTTATAGAATAAAATTATTATAGCTCCTGACGTGACTGTCTTCCAGTCTGACTGAAAGCAAATTGAAGAATGGCACGCTCAGTTTTTGACTACAGGTATCTAGGGAAGTACCCAAGTCTAAGGAGAGATGTTCCTTTCCAGAAATGCCCGTGCCAGCTGCTGACCTGCCTGGGTTGTGGGCACAGCCCATCCTTTCTGCTTGTCAGCCCCCTGCTGCTGGTGGGTTCCAGCCCCCAGCACGCTCAGGGATGGAGCCATCTCTAGAATGCCCCTGTTAGCTCTGCTGAACCCTGGCACCGATGCTTCTGCTGCAGAGGGCTAAGGAACATCACCACTGAGTCCTGCCAGCAGAGGTGGGGTGATGCCAGCCCTGGCTGCTTGGCTGGGACAGCAGCAGGCACCGAGGACAGCTGGTGATGGTGGTGGTACCGCTTTTGCACTGGGAACCAGTCTGTGGTAGGGTCTTCTCTCTGCAGTGATAACTGCAGCAGTTTGGGGTGTAGTCCCTACAACACCTGCATGGTAGGGAAGCCTTAAAATGGTACAAGTATATTTTCCTTTTCATATATATATATATATATTTGTGTTTGTAAGATGTGTGATCTTTCTCTGCTATGTTTTGTACTTGTTTATTGAACCTTTGAAGAACAAACTGGGGAGGGTTTTTCTTAGTTATGTTTTATGCATGAAGGGATAAAAGAAATTCCAGTAATATTTTGATAATGGCTTTCATTTAGGAATAGGAGTAAATAATAAACGCGTAACGTACGATACCATTTTGGTGTACTGTACTTAATTTGAAAAGTGATAAAAGGGAAATTTGAATAACATTTTTTTCATTAATTTCCTTCTTATATTCTCTTCAGAGTTATCTAATTTTTCCGAGAGCTTTTAAAGTGACTCACTTGAATTGATTCCCAATGAAATTGTCCTTCCATACTAGATTATGGTAATTAATTATAAAATTGAGCTTAACCTTTCTAGGCTGTCAATATCTCAGGACAAATGCCACAACCAACAAAGGCCAGAAAAGATTACATCTGAGTCTTGGGGGGATTGCTGGGGAGGAGGGCAGCTGATCTTACTTTGTTTTTGCTTTAGAAATGATTACGACTTCTCTTTTCAATTTGAACAAAACTGCTTTAAAAAATCCTAACAAAACAGGCAAACTTACTGACTTAAAAGATTGTACACGTGGAGAGAAACTGTGTAGTTTGGTATCTGGACCAGTGTATACTATTTTAAAAGCCAGTGAGAGTAGAAAAGCATATAATTGTAATTCCCAGTGAAAAATTGTTACATATAAGCTGTCTAGAATTCTTGAAATAATTGATACCATGTAAGGTATTTCCTTATTTTACATTTTCCCAGTAATCCTCAACTACCATCCCAGTGAACAAAACTGGTATGTGCGTGTTCAGTCAGATGCAGACTTCATGGCTTGGCTCAGCACAGATTATCTAACTATTCTTTCTTAATGATCTTGTAGGATAAGGCCCCAAACTCTCGTTACTCATCATTTGTGGTTTTAATTTAAGAGAAGGCCTTGTAAAATTGGATTAATTTGAGTAGCTGCTGCAGGATTTGATCAGTCTGTGTGCCCAGCATCGCTGCCCGAGAGGATGTCTCTGCTGCTGCAGACAGAACCTACAACAGACAAAAACGTGGATTCACTCAAGCACACAAACTTGCAACACAGCACTTACTTTTCTCTTGTCAAGAACCAATTTCAGGGCTGTTAACCACTGCTACCCCACTTTTGCTGAAGGCTCATCTTTCTCTATATATTTAGTAGCCTGGAAACTTGACCTTCTTAGTTAAAAAGGAAAAAAAGATGAATTCTGGAATAGGTGGACAGAATCCTTAAGTACACTTTTGATAAGGGCATCCAGGAGTACCTCTTGGCCTTGTGACACTTCAGGCTGGGCCCTTAGAAATAGATAAGAGGAAATGAACTGCAGCCATGGGAATTATTCTTCTATAAATTCTACGCTTTTGAAAGCTGCCCCTTTTTGACGTGCAGCTTGTGTGAGCTGGCATCCTATGCAATACTGAAAATCCCTAATGAATGCTGCTTCTCCCCATACATCCCTCTTTACGTGTACACCTGTAACATGCCAGTGCATTTCTGAGTTTGGGATGGGCTTCTTGGGACTGTGAACGGGCTACTAGTCCAGCTCCCGAGCTGGTTGAACCTACCACACACTTAGGGAAGTCCTCTGAGATCTTACTGACTACTGCTCAGCAAAGTAGAGGCAATAACCAGGCATTTCCTTAAAGAAGACATCACAGTGTGTGAGCTTCTGTGAGGATATCTTCTTCAGTCAAAAAACGTGGGGATGACTTCAGCTTTGCCATTTGCACCTTGCCTGTTCTCCACCAGCGTGGCAGCTTCATTCTTCTGGGCAAATGCTGCTCTAGGAGCTCTGTTATGTGACTGAAGTATGACTGCTCTCTGTTTTTCTTTAATCCTTCTTTGACCTTCAAATAGCCGCCCAAAGTTTACAGCCCACATTTTTAGCAAGGGAATTCATACAAGCTTTCTGGATTTACTGATTTCAAGTCTCACCTTTTCGACATCCTAAATAACCCCGACACGTGTTGAATGTTCATTCCAAGACAATCTGTATCTCAATCTCTTTGTATTTTTCCATCATTTTCCAGGATACCACTGTAGTTTCTCATTGTTTCCTTAGGGTGTGAGCTCTTCCTTTTACAGGGCTGTTGTTTATTTCTGCCACACTTGTATCTTGATTCCAAAACTGAACCTAAAAATATTGCTGTAATTCAAATCACTTGATTAAAGGCAGGTATTTCCAGAGGCAGCAGAGGACGCCCAGAGCCTGACTTCTCATGGATTTAAATTCCACGACTGAATTCTTTGATGTCAAAGTGTCAACTTCGACAGAAGTTTTTTTTCTGCCCCTGAGGAATTTTAACGCTGGCTCTCCATGGAGGAATCTCTAGTATCTAGTAATGATCAACTTCTCCAACTGCCAGTTTTCAGAAGATTCGTAGGAAATTATCATAGAAATAGGAAATTAATTTACATTAAAATATCCACTGTATTCCTGAGGGGAGAGAGGAGAGTGCTCCATTCCCAAGCGAAATACAACATATTCCTGTGGGAAAACGAACTAATAATCCCATAGTTTGTTTATGTATTGCTGAACTTTGCTACCAGCACAATGCTTCATTCTGCAAGAGAGAGAATATTTAGAAGGCAAACCCAAAGATTATTTGCTCTCTTCTGCTAATGATCCTTCTTACTCTCTCTTTATTGCCTCTTCGTTGAGTGCAAGATTTTGTTCAGTGAGCCATAGACAGTGGCAATGAGCAATAAGCCCTGGCTTACATTTAATTAGATGTGCTCCCACTCATCTTTTGAGCATTGGGAATGAGCCTTTTGCAACAATACTACAGTGACAGGTGCCTACATCTCACGGGGAACACTCCAGTCAGCAAATTCAAACCTGATTTCCCCATAACTTGGCATTTCTTGCTTCCCTCACTTGAAACTTGGAGCTGGAACCAGCAAGCTGCCATTCTGGTAAGAAGGATGTTTGTGGTGCGTGTGTTGCAGAATACTGGGTTGAGGGGTGCAGGAATCTGGGCTGAGGGCTGTAGCTTGGCAGGGGTGTTCACTCACAGGGTGGGTTTTCACAAAGCTGAATTCACTTATAGATTGGGGGGGGGGGAGGTTGGAACTGCTGGAAAAACGTGTCAGCAGTTTAATAACTCAAAGGGTAATCACGAGTAAAATTGTGCAATTTAAAATACTAAGCTTCCCATTATGGAATCAAAGAAAATGCCTGTTCTGAACTAGCAAAAAAAGCTCTCCTGCTTTAGAGATAAGATTCTCTTGGTATCCAGAAGGGCATGACATTTTCCCCTTGTTTGATTATATTAGGTATATTAAATATGACCTCAATGTTTAAGGTTGCTCAAGCTGCAAGAGTTCAAAAGATCTTGGATGAGATTTTTTTTTTTTCCATTTATTTTGTTAAGCCTCTGCAATAATTGTAAATGGTCATTCTTTTACAGAACAAATAGTGAGAGGTCAAATAATCCATGTATGTATGACTCTGTATTTCATTACAAAGGAAAGTTCACGGGAGAAGAAATGTAGCTACGGTCTTTAGGAAGATGAGTCTTCCAGAAGAATCCATTGGTGTATAAGTAAAAAAGCTTTAATTCAAAGAAAAGTATGCAGAATGTGAAACACAGTGACTCAGAAGATAATGAGGTTTGAGGCATGCTAGTTTTCAGCTATAGGTGCTCACTGTTGCAAGGCAGACTTGATTAGAGACCAGAGGAATGACCTCAGTGGTGTCATAGGTAAGGAGGGAAGATTTTCTATTGGTTTGTAATTTAAGATCAACAGTTATAAAATCAAAGACATAAATAAGCTTAGTCATTCTTTATGCTGCTTCCTGATTATTCTGAGCATTGCAAACTGAATTTAGGAAAAGAGCAATGTGTTTTCTGTTTCTACTAAATTTTTGCTACATTTTTTCATAGGTATCTCCAGTTCTTTGCAGCTGATGTTTTGCAGTTCTTTTGCCTTTCACAGTATTTGATACTTTTTGTTATTGCATCAAACTTTTCCTGGCCAGTGTCTGTAGGCAAATATTTTATCCCATTTAAAAATAATGAAAGAAATGACTCTACACTTTCAGTTTAAGAGGAAACTTGGAAGCAGTAAGTCACACATACAAGGAAATAAATCTTTAAAATGCCAGTCACCTCTCTTAGTAGCACCATTTGTCCTTTGGATGGTGAGATTTGATGCACAAGCTCTGAGTTAAACTGACAGTGCACTTGTCTGGTGCCCTGGGGGTGGGAGGGAAACTCTCCCTGTTCCTTACTGCTGTTAACAGACAGGTAATTTGTAGCAGTAGACTCCAGATGTTGCAGTTCCAGAAAGCTTTTTTTTTTTTTAATGGCATGCCTCATACATTTTAATTTACACAGCATTAACTCATTTTTCATATATATCCTCGGTGAAAGTTGAGGATGGTTTTCTCTGTGCAAGTGTTCTTGTTTTGGCTGTCAACTTTGCCAAAATTAGCTGGTAAAATGTAGCCTTTTGTTTTATTTTGCAGAAAAATACACATTTTGATGAGATGGCAAAATTAGTCCACATGAGAGAGAAAAAAAAAGAAAGAAAAAAGAAAGAAAAAAAATATTCAGGTTTCTGTTTAACTCTTTGTGCCTCTGCACCAGTTTCCCATCACTTTTTGTTCCTTTCAATGTCAGATGCTGTTTGACAGGGACTACCTCACCCATTTTTTCTTCCCAGTAAAACTCAGTCTGCATCTTAACTGAGACATTTGAAAGCCACTCATATTGCAAACAATACCCTATTATTTGACCTTCCGTCTTGTTAATCTTGCTTCAGATGAAAACGTCTGTGCAGTTGTTTCAATGCTGAAGCATTGCTGCTGTTTCTGAGGTTATTAGTGAGAAGAAAAGCACTAAAAGGCCCGCACGACAAAAAAGTGTGAATGTGATTTGCCCTTTGATTTAACAAACTGCATTCTTCTTAATGGAATAGAACTGGTTAAAATTTTTCACTGGGGAATATTTTTTTTTTCATAAAATCCTGTGGTTTTGTTTGATACACAGGGAATTGTTATTACAGGTTAAAAAGAAAACCCCAAAGTTAAGGTTTGGCATAGAAAATACCAAAACTTCTGCCATCTATGAAACTTCTCACAGGAAAACCAAAAAGACTGGGATTTCTTCATTGCTTATGTATGAGAGAACCGTGGTGCTTTCCCAAACCTCTCTGCTGGTCGTTGGGTAGAACTGCCTTCCAACCATAGTGACTAGATGTGAGCTGTGTGTAACTTGAGTGACGTGATGTAATCGAAGATGGATTTTGCAGCAACCTGTGCTGGGAATTTGGTCTGTGGGCTGGAGGAGACTTGGGAACCCTGGGGCACAGGAGGGAGAGCATCCTGTGCAGGAATGTGGTCCAGCTGTGTTACACCCTCAGTCCAGCTCCAAAGGGTTCAAAAGTCACTTTTGATTTATATTTTCATTTGCATGGAGTATGTTGTTGTTTGGCTGTTTCTTTTCCTTTTCAGACATTTAGAGGGGACTGAAATAGACTGTTTTATTTCACAAAGTTGTGTTTTAAACCAGTGCTGTGCTAGTCCCTGGTGAGACCAGAACAATATGGACAATGTGTGGTGCTGAGTGAGGCAGCTGGCTCCTGCTCTGACTGCTGGAGATGGCTCAGGATTAACCCAGTGTGTTCTCATGCAATTGCTACAGTTTTAGGTTCTTCACAGCACATTAGACCGGACCAGGCTGTAAGTCATACAGCTCAAGTTGATGCCAAGTGTCGTGCCTATACAGCTGCCAACTTTACGTGTTCAATTGGCCTATTTTTTTCCAAGGAAAATGTCTTAGCTTTACGTAGCAGCAGTTTTCCTGGAGGAAATGGGCTAAGGGAGGGAAAATTGTCCTGTACTTGCACTGCCGTGTACAACGTAGGGGTGCAAAGGGGCAGAGAAAATGATTTGAAGTTGTCTGTGGTCTGAAATATTCATCAGTTAGGCAGTTGTGACTCAGTAAGGGTTTTAAAGATATGTAGCAAAATGCACAGAGCAGCAAAAACCCATCTCACCCTGGTCATAATGGAAAACTGAAGAAAGGATAACAAATTCAGTGCTGTGTGGGATGATGGATTCTGTGTGATTTAAGTCTCTGGTAGTACCATGCCCACCACAGGATTTCCTTTGTCTTCTTTTCATGTTTGCTTGAGGATTTAAGTGGAGGTAAAAACATTACAGATTACTTATTTGTGGATTAGAAAGGGAAAAGGTTTGTCTTGCTATTGTCACTTAAGGCTGTTACAGCAAATAAACGTGGCAGGATGCAGGCTCGGTATCAGATCCACGGTACACAAAGGATAAACACAAGTTTGCTTTCTCCTGGCTGTGTATTAGATCCCCTTTGAGAGGCTTCAGCAAGGGCAGTGAGGACAAACAGCTGAGCAATGTCAGTGTTCTGAACCCAGGTTCCAAGGCAGTGATGATTCCCAAGCCTGGAAATTCTCCTTTCTTTCTGTTTTGTCCAAGAAAAGACTTTATTGACAGTGATTTTTGGATGCTGACTTCTTTTGCTCATTTTCTTGTTTTAAGAGAACATTGTCTAGTTAAAGGCTGGAAGACCTGGGTATCTTCCAAGTCCAAGCCCCTTCAAACACCAAATAGATTCTACTCTCTATATACAGGACAGAAGATAATTCCACCAAAATCTGTGTACCTTGAAACTCGGGTTTGTTTCTAGTCAAAAACTTGGTTTGGCAACACTTCCATCAGTCAGTGTTTCAGCCAGTTTCCAGGTTTGCAGGTATTCAGTGGCAGATCCATGACAGTTGGTGTTCTGGTGAACTCCTACTTTGGTCATTCTTATGCAAGGGACAAGTTTCCAGGACCTGGAAAGAAAAATCCTTCCTTTCTCTTGCCCAGACACCTTCTTTCGCAGGAAATACTGACCACAAAGAACCAGCAGCCCTTTGGGAAATTGTAAATTGGTTTCTCCTACTCAAACCCTATTTTCCTTTCTCTTCCTTTCCCACAGGTTGATAAAGTGTGTGGACAGCCCAAGCAACAAGAAGGGAACCTGCCATCAGACAGTACCGTGCCAGTGAAAGAGGCGACTGAAACCCAGGCATTCGTGATGGCTCACACAAGTCTGAACAATAAAAGAAGGTAACCCTAAGCAACAGTTGCTTTGAAATAAACTCACAATTTCTGTTAATGGTTCCTTTCACCATCTTGTTTAAGCCAGAGCCACAGTTCTGTCATCTTGTCTGTGTGCTAGCCAGCCATGGCCACCAGCATCTTTGTGCTATTACGTTTGCAGGTCCCTCCAAGAAAAGCTTTTGACAGGCCAGACTTGATGTCATTGCTTAGCACCAAGGTGTTCATTATTTCCAGACACTTTCAGTGCAAATGATGAAAGCTTTTCCTCAACAAAGTCTTGAGTCATTTCCACAGTTGAGTCTAAATTACTTAAAATATTACTGCACAAAGGGTCTTTAAGGATTTGAGCTTATCCAGGAGCAGAGGTGGGAAGTTGGAAAGGGGGTGAGAAGGAAAGATTGATAGTCCTGAAACAAAGTCAGTCCCTTATTTCACAGGACTAAGGGGGGAGTAAGAAGATCCCTTGCAATCTCCTTTATCTGTTACATAATGAAGCAAGAGCCAAAGCATTTATATTTAAGCTTTTTGTGTCCATCTTGGCTTCTGTTCTTCAGCTGCATGCCAGTTTGGACACTAGGCAGCTGAATTACTGTCCCTGGCATGAGAATCCCTGCTCCCAGATCTCCTACTTCTTCTTTCACTTTCCCTCGTGTAGCTCCTGGATTGTTTTCCAGTAAATTGTAAGTGGGGAGGGCAGGGTATCTTTGCAATCCCACTCACTATAACATGAGTAGAGATCAGAGCTAACCAACTGTAAAAACCACAGTGACACATTTCTGGCTAAAATGTTGTTACCTGTAACACCAATATTAATCTGGAACAATTTCGAGTGAGTGGACTCGTGCTGGGCTTACACCTCTGTCTGAGAACAGGATCTCATCTGCCCAGGGAGTCCCCGTGGGTCTGTGTGGTGGATCCGTGGGTGACAGGCAGCAATGTCAAAACTTCCATAGCCTGGATTCTGGAGTTTGAGTTGTGAAAATGAGATTTTTATCCGTTTCTGTTTGAATTCTCATCTAAGCTTTCAGGAATGAAACAAACACTTCTTTAGAAAATGAAAGTACTTGCAGCAAGCCAAGTTTTTTCAGTGATAGCAATATTTTTCTTCCTTTGTAATTTAAAGCCAAAACACAACAGTTTCTGCTAGCGCTTGGAGCTAATCAATTTTTACCATGTAAGTCAGAGAAAAGAGCATTAAGGAAATTAATTTAATAAATTCAGCAGTAATCATCCAAAGAACAGTTGTAGTACAATTAATGAAATATGCTTTTAAAAGCACAACGCCCTGGGCCATCTTCTCTATAACTCATTGGCTTTACTGGGACTTAAATGCTGGCAACCAAAAAGGCAGAATTGCCAACCTATGCACAGGTAACCTCTTAAACAGATGGAAATTGTCTTTAGTGACACAACTGCAGTGCTTTTTCAACTGAGGATCAACTCCCTCCCCTTCCCAGCCATCTAGAATTCTTTGGCCTTTTAAAATGTAAGACCTGTAGATGGAAAAGAAAATATACTAAAACTAATAGACTGTAAATTAGTTTCCCAAAATTGGTCCGTGCAATGAAAATTAATTTATCAAAAAGATTTAAACGAAGGTCATCCTTAGATAATTAGCATAAAACATTACTGAATCTATTACAGTGTTGGTAGGTACTGTGGAGAGCCCGTGAATCAGAAGTGGTTGATGGAGCCGTGCCATAATTAATAAGAAGTGAAGAATATTGTTGAATTTTCCACAACTTTCTCTAAAAACACATGGCATGAAGCTCGTGCTTTGCTTCTTGGAAACGATTGCAGAACAGTAAATGGAGCGAAAGATGCGATTGGCTACATCTCTGTGGTGTTAATCATTTATCATTTAATCACATACGATATCAATAAAAAGCAATTTGAGATAATAAAATTTTATAACGGATGGGTGAAATCGTTCCCGTGGCGGGTCGTGTAAAATGCACTTAGAGTGACAGATAACTGCTACAGGGGATCTAGATGATGAGAGTAATTACGTGGGGCTTTTTTGGCACCATTCCTTCTGGTGATTTAAAAAAGGAAGATATATCTATCTATCTATATATATATATATGACAGCTGCCTGTCAGTTTGGGCAGAAGGTCACACAAGGAATCAGCCCGGAGGACCTGGTCTGCGTAGTAGACACCCCTCCAAATGATCCTGAATTCAAGGGGAGCATGGAAGATGACACCTGCCCTTTAGAATAAAGAAAAAGGGAAGGAATGTGCCAACGCTCCCAAGTAAAGAGAAAAGCTGTGTCTCGTTCCCTTAATGTGTTAGATTGTTCCCAAGCTCAAAGAGAAGAACCAGAACAGTCTGGTTAGCACATCTGGGGGAGAAACCGCAATAAAGTGGCCTCTCATCTCTTCTGTAGTCCCTCCTTAGAGGTGCCCTTAAAAACCTGGAGCCAAATAGCTTATACCTACAACTTATACCTATATACGTGTGTTTGCTCCAAAGGTTTTCTTCTATCATAGCAAGGCCAGTTGCAAAATCAAGCTCCTTTTCCAAGGAGTCTGAGAACCTCTCATTTCATCTGTGCAGTAGAGCCATTGGAAAAGTGGGACTGTTGAAGATGATGTCCCTTTGCATGCCTGGTCTTTCTTCTGGGGTTGGGGTTGTGTTTTGGGTCTGGCTGGAGGCAGCTCTCACCCCTCCGCTCATCTGCACGGCGTGGTCCTGCGTGGGCTCTGAATTCACCTGATGGCTGGATCCCCTTTTGTGTCGCTGAACCCTTTTCTGCTGCTCTTACTCTCATGGGTTCCTGGGATATTTCCCAGTCTGTCTTTATTTTCCTCTGCATTCCATGCCTGCATATTTTTTTGTTATGCAACACCAAGTGTCAGGGACAATAATGTAAGAAGCCGGAATTTGAATAAACATTCCACGATCTTGTAGGAAACCTTTTCCTCTGGTTAAGCTGAAAAGTATAGATTTGATTACTAATTTTTAGAATTTTTTCTTTTTCTTTTTCTTTTTTTTTTTTTTTTTTTGCATTACACAACCATATTTGGGGATTAACTGAACCTGGCAGGATTGCTGCTGTAGTCAGTTTTTAATACGGAGTAGAGATGACAAGAAAATGGGAACCATATGATGGTACGGGGAACGCACTGGGCATGTGCAGAATCAGTAAATTGGGATGGTATTGCTGAGCTCAGCACAAAGTACTGTTCTGGTCAGGGTCTGGACTCCTAGCAAAGTTGAATACCTGCCTTTTAGTGTGTCTGCTGCATGTATTTCAGACCACTAAAGACTGACTGGTTACAGGGCTGTATACAAAAACATGTTGCTCTTAACAAAGAACTGTAACGTGAGGATAGGTCCTTAATTGGAGGAGGCAGGCTTTGAAATGATATTTTGCTGGGACTTCTTTGTTATGCTGTGGGCTTTCGGGTCTTTTATACATCTTCAAGAAGTTTGAGGGTTTGGGGAATGTTTGAAGTCAATGGCATCTATTTTATTTGAAATTAACTGTCTATTGGGTCAGGCATACCATGTTAACATTAACATTTGAGTATTAAACTGCTAGTACAACACAGTTTATTAATGCCAGACGCAAACTGACTTACTGTGGAAATGAATCAAACATTTCTGACTTAGTGGCCAAGGCAGAAGTTTCAGCAGGGCCAGATTTTAGTTCCCAGAAAGCACAACGGCAAAGCCACTATCCTCTGCGTGTCCTCAGAGCTGCTGGAGATGATGCTGGCTCTCTCCAGTCAGAGTTAATTGGATTGACAAGTATCCTTGAACCTATTTGCGGGCGTCCGTCACTCCAGCTCTTACTATTACTTTCTACATGAGAGAGTGGCGATAAGAAAGAGCAGGATCTGGTATCAAATCATGTAAGTGGAAAATTGCATCACGATGCTAATGTGAAATACAAGGTTTAATGTTAATTAAGGGACCTCAGGATATCAGGTCCACAAAATACATTTGCACCAGATAACTACCAGAGTTATTTCCACAGGTTTTCCTCCAATATAACCCCCGAGTCTGTCCCTCCTGTTTTGCAAAGTTGGAGATTTATTTTCTTTTTCCGTGGTGCAATCTGACCAGAACTGAGCAGAAAAAAAAAATATATCAGTATTCACATTATTAACAGACAGAAAATTGCTCATTGTAGCAGAAAATGAATGCTACTCCTTGGTATCCCCCTTCCCATGGTGCCAAACTGTTTGCCATTGTTTTCTTGTATAGCCTGATATATTTACAGTTCTTCCATTTGGTATCAGTTATAGTTAATTTAAGTAGCACTGAATTTATTTTCAGCTTTTTGCTGTGTGTGCTGCATTTGTAATTGTGGTCTTTGAAAACGATTGGGAGAAACAATCTCTCTTGTATTTATTTTTTTTTCTTTTCAGTATTGCATTGACATCTTTAATTGCATCTATACCTTGGAAAAACCTCATGACAATTTTCCTCCTTATTTGTTTTCTTACATTATCCTGTGCATGTGCTTGATGAGCTTTCTTTCAAATGATTTTTACTTTTCTCTTTTGTTTCTCATTTCTTTTCCTCGTTTGCTTGAATTCCTGCTTCTCTCTTCCTCCCCAACCTCTCCTGATTGATGCTTATTCTCCCCGGCCTATTCCAGTTCTCTGCCTCTGAAAGCTTCAAAGAATGACAAATCAAGAAGTTTGAAAAAAATCTCTCGGTAAGAATGAAAAAAAAGTTGACATCCTTTGTTGTCTCTACCTGTAGCTCCTCTCCACCGTAAGCTGTAACCTAGGAATTGGTGTACTTTTGATTACTGCTTTTATACCATGGGGCATTGGGAAACTGTGGGGTTTTCCTACTGTTTTTAGTTTTATACTGATGAAAAGTAAATATTTTTCAGCTGTTAAGAGTCGGACACAGACTTTTTGCCTTTGCTAAGATGCTGCTTTAAAATGCCAGAGCTGCATTCTGCTGAAAATACAGAGGAGTTTAAGCTTCTTGGGGGGAGCTAAGACAAGCTTTAGCCTCTTAAAGGGGTGTTCTTCTCCTCCTTCAAAGAAAACTCTGTTTTTAGAATCATAACATCTTTAGCATCTGTGTCACCTTCAGTAGCTGATACTCTTTGGCTGTTTTTTATCAGGTAGGGGTCTTCTGTGTCAGCCTAGCTTTGCTGCACAAATGCTTTAGACCTTATATTCCTAAGTTAATGGTTGAGAGGTAGAAATACTGATTCCCTCATTGTAAGCCCCCAAAATTCTGGCTTTTTTTTCTTTTGCTTAAAACGACAGCTTTTCTGCATTGTTGGGTAAGTCAGTTCCTTAGGACCATGTGATGAGTAATTTGTCTAGAGCAGGATTTCATCGCACGCAAGATAAATGGGATGGTTCAACTCTTGGGAGAAAGCATCAAGACATTTGTGGGGAGAGTTGCCTACTGCTTAAACCATGTAGGGGTACACATCTACCAATGGGATCGTGTAAAGCACCCGTTCCTCCCCAAAGAATAATAAATCCTGACTGGTTTTGTGCCAGGCTCCATCCAGCTGTATCCCCAGTGCCCCCTTACAGCCTGCCAGGCAGAACCATTACAACCCAGCAGGAGTTCTTTGCCCTTCCCAGTGGGGCTGTCGAGGGACTGCTGAGACAAGCAGGTGGCTCTAGCTCAGCTTTTGTGTCCTGGGTCTTATTTTTGATATCTTTGACATCTTATGCCACACAGGAGCTTCTAAAGCTGTGGAGATAGGGTAGTATCTCATTCTGAAATACTCTCAATTTTGTACCAAATTGACATATGTTTTGTTACCGTTTATTTTTATGACTACCTGAGCCAGATACATATATCACAGGTATAATCAGGTTAGAAAAGAGGCAGCAGTTTGCCCACAAGGCATTTTTCTACCCACGCCGGATCAGAAATGAGCTGTTTGTACTGGCCAGGAGTTTTTGGTTATTTGCCAAAGTATCAGGTACAGCCTCCTCTTAAGAGGAGAAGTGCCAGATATGATGAGAGAGGCATGTCTTCCTAATAAGAATGTGATGTGGATACTGATGATGGGGAGAAATTGGCCCCACCACATCTCAAGGAGATAACTTTCTGCACTCGTGATGCGTGTGTAGGGTATTTGTAGCATATGGCAGGTTTTGTGATGGGATGTTAGCTTTAGGAAGCCTTTTCCACCCAGGAGAGTGTTGACAATGTTCTTAATTTATCTCATATATGTGCAGGAAATGGAGAAATATTGACTTCCAGTAATAGAAATCTTTTAATGATGTTTTCTTCTTATTTTTTTAATCTGTTTATACAGAGATAATAGGTGTTAAGGTAACTTGTTAAACCCACCCTGTCTAGGTACCTATGTGTATTAACACTGGACTAAGTAAGACTGGATGATATGTAGAAGTACACTAGAAGTAGAAATTAAACAACTTGGGTAGCTTAATTTCTTAACCTTGTGGAGGGTTGATGGGGGCTTTAACCATAAATATTCTGTTGTTAAATGTGTTCTTCCTGCATTACAGAGAGTTCATCAGTTACATGAAGCGGTCCCGAACCTTTTATGCCTCTATAGCAGAAAGGCTGTGTGATGGAGACCTGGTGATGCGAGACAGCTCAACCTGCTGGAACGGAGAGGATGTTGTAGAAAGGTAAAGTTGCAAGTAAAAATTTTCCCTCGTGGTGGAAAAAGGTGACTTCATTCCCTTCTGATGGTTCAGGAGTGTTCTGAGATGCTTTTGTCATCCTAAGTTTCTCCTTCGTAATGAACTGGATGTTTAATGGAGCAAGGGTTTTGCTAAAATCAAAGGTTGTTAATGCTGAGTTTTAAACATCTGTATGAAATGTAGTGGAATGCTTTCTTGAAGGGCTGTAGAGTCCCTTTCTCTCACCTTAGAGAGACAGCTCTTGGTCTGTACAGAGATGTTACCCTCAAAAGCTCAGTGAGCAACCAATATGAATACCCCTTCCAGCCTGCTGTTCATAGGCTCATTAGTGCAGTGTTGAACGTCATGTTTCTTATAATTAGAAAATATGTAGCTCTTCCTACAAAGGTGTCAGAAAAATACAGTGACCAGAGCATTATGGTTGTAAAGGATTTTGCTGGCATTTCTTTTCAGAGTTTCTGGCAAGGCACTTTGAATAGCAACTGGTTTTGCAATTGCCCAGCAGCCTTACTAGACCTTATTCTGCAGGAATTCTTATAAAGTAATACATAAATGCACCATTCTGTGTTGGCAGAGCAACTAGAAGCTCTGTAGGGTGAAAAGATCTTTCTAGTTTGTCAGCTGAGTCTGAGAGACCTGGGGCTGTTGAGACTGGAAAAGAGAAGACTGAGAGAGGATGTTATTAAAGTTTATAAATATCTGCAGGGTGGGCGTCGAGTAGAAGGGGCCAGGCTCTTTTCAGTGGTGCCCTGTGATAGGACGAGGGGTGATGGTCACAAGCTGAAACACAGGAAGAAAAACTTATTCACTGTGAGAGGGACAGAGCCTGGCCCAGGCTGCCCAGAGAGGCTGTGGAGTCTCCTTCTCTGGAGACTTTCCAATGCTTCTGGCTCTGTTCCTGTGTGGGCTGCCCTGGGTGACCCTGCTCTGGCAGGGGGGTTGGACTCCATGATCTCCAGAGGTCCCTTCCAACCCCTACCATTCTATGATGTTTTTCCCTCTGTATTTTGTCAGCATTTCCATTCACCCTTTAGAATCCAAACTGGAACATACACCCACAGCCTTCACGATCTAAACTTGTATGTTATCATTTCTCTTACTCTGTAGAACGTGAGGCAACATTGCCCCGAGGAGAAAAAGAAGTGTTCAGAATACAACTGTATCTGTTACTATCGCTGTCAAAGTGTACATCAGTTTGTGTAGCAGGAGCTGGTTGGAAGGGTGCCAGCGAATGCTTTCCAGAAAATGTCTTTTTGTCGAAGCAGAGACGTTCCGTGGGGTTGTGTTGGCTTTTGTGATGTTTCTTTTTTGAAGTGAGTTTTGTGATCTGGGAAAAGATAGCTTTGAAAAGATAAAGCTCTACCGTTCTGTTTTCCTGCTTTAAAACAGTTTTCGTGATTGAAAATTGTTTTGTAGGAACTCAGGGAATAATTCCAGTGTGGAACACAGAGAGGTCCTGCAATTACAGGCTGTCCAGTTAAAGGAGGCTCTGACTCCCCCAAAAACAACTCTGCTTAACAGTTCAATATTTCAATGTATATTGGCATTACAAATTAATTGTAGAAACAGACATTTGAAGATTTTTGGCAACAATACAGTATTCAAAATATTAATGTACAGTGATTGAAATGCTGATTGACATTTTTACTGTGAAAGTAATGGAGAGGAACTGGGGAGAATTTCAGTATTTCTGATCAGTGTTTCTGTTTCAGAGCCTTTCTTGCTGGTAACATATTGCTGGATACACAGTGAACATCCAGAACAAACACTTTCTGGCCAAAATAAAACAGAGAAAAGCAAAAGCAAGAAAAATTTTTTCTATACCGACTCTCTGGACAAAAAAAATTAAAGAAAAATTCAGGTTTAACCTTTGTCTTTTTTTTTAATAAAGCCACTTAAATTGCTGATATGCATGTCTTAGAAAAGCACAAAGAGGAAGGCTGTTGTTGTTTTCCTTTGCCAGTCTGAACTTCTGTAGCTCTGGAGCCATGTGGAAAAGTTTTAGGTTTGAAAAGAGTGGGATGCTGGCAAAAGTAGCGGGGGAAAAGACTAATAAAATCCCTCATATTTTGAATGAAAAGTAAAAATAAAGGGTAAAACCCCAAACCTAACCCCATCAATAATGCCAACAGCAAAAAAACCACCACTGAATTGTGACATATACATATGTAGTTCACATATTATTTTGGCAAATTAGAAAATAAAAGTTTAAATTGACAGCCATATGTATATTTTGGTCAGGTCTGTCGTGTTATTGCTGAAAAGGAGGAGCCTTTCTGGGCAGGCTGCACCAGCAGCAGTGCTACACAGCAGCACAAACGTGGTGCCTGCTTGTTGGCAAGTTTTATTCCTTTCGTCATCTATTTTCTAGGCTGGACTTGTCACCAGTCCTCCCCACGTGAGAAATAAACCTGTCCTGGTGATGCCTGGAGAGGCATTTCTCTTTTCTCTCTCCTCTTTCCCAGGAGGCCAGAGGATTAAATATCGGTGGTAGTAAACAGCTCTGAACTCAAAATAGAGCTTTATTCTTAACTCTGTACCAGAAAATAGGTCACCCCTATTAATCTGGTGGATCTCCTGTGAACCTGAGCTTAAGGTTACTCGGGCTGCTGAACTGGCAGAAGCTGCAGTTCCCGTGTCCTCGATACTTCTTGCATTTCGTAATGCTTTTTGAAAGCTGAGTGGTATTTATGCTGCATGCTGCTTGGCATTCAAACTCGTTAGGAGAAACAAGCTCAACCTTTAAAACCAGTTTGCCACACAAATGCAGCCTGAAAGTATGAAATTATTACTCAGGACTGGGGACTGTGCTTTCAGATAGTAGAGAGGGCACTGGAGGTCTGTCAGAGGATCTGATAAACAGGGTTCTTACTGTCCTTTTTATTGTCATTCTCTGGATTGGGTTTTATCATGCTACCATTTCAAATGTTTTTCCTCTTAAGGAGTGAGCAGTTACTTTGATGTACTCTTAAAATGCTCACCATTTCTGGTGTGATGTTCCGGGAAGGAGAAACCAGCCTGAGCCTTACTGTACGAAAATGCAAGCAGGTAATGAAGAAGAAAATTAAGTAACTGACTTTGTTATTAGCAGTGATGGGTGCTTGGGATCTCTGTAATAAAGTCCCTTTGCCTCAGGTGCCAGAATACACTTTTAAGCTCTATTTCCAGTGCACAAGAGGCATGCGTCTTCAGAGGAAGGAATGGTGCTGCTAGCCCAATGTTCACACTATCATTACTTCAGAGGTTCTACTTCAGACTAGCTCCAGTGCATTCTCAGTGGCTGAATGCCAAGAACAGTTTCACTGGAAAAGACTAAGTTTCCTTACTTTCACTGGAAGAAAAGATTGGTTCTGAGCCTGCTCTGCAATTGAAGTTGGGAGTTCAAGGAATGGTGATGCTCTGGGATTTAACTGAAATATATAGAACTGACCAGAACATGATAATGTAGATACACCTGATGGTCACCTGGCCACCTCCAGTTGAAGTATGGGTTCTGAAACTTTAACTGCCTCAAGTAATAAGTGCCTAGAAGCTGTGATTATCATGTGTATAAAGGAGGCTGTTAAGAAAAGATGATACCAGCGCAATCTATTGATGCGGTTAGTCTATGGTGACAGTTTTGGTGGCACGCTGGCCCTGACAGTGAGGTGGTTTGATGCTTTCTGAACTCTTGAACTGGGCTGGCTCACACGTTTGCTGGTTTTTGAAGAGTTGAGCAGAAATGTCTGGTCCCAGAGCTGAGTCAGCCTGCCTGTGTGAATGTGTGAAACCTAATGAGATCACAGCAGGTACTGGCGTTGCTGCAGATGGTAACCTGAATCCAGGCCCTTGGCTACACTGGATGCTGTATTTTCCATTTACAAAAAAAGGCTCTTGTTAGAACAGTGTCAACCTGTGGGTTGACTCTGAAAAAGAAAGCTTTCAAAAGTTTGGCAGAGAAATTGTTCCTCGGAAGAAAGAAACCTGAATCACAATCACGATGCGTAGCATCTTCGTGTGACTTTCCCTAAGCAAAGGGTCATGGCACTTCTAGGTCAGTGAGATGTTTTACAGGTTACACTTCAACTGTAAATAAAAGGGTGTGTTCTGTAAGAACAGCATTGGCAAGTCCATGTCTTCAAGAGCAATGCCTTGCTTCAGACCAAAATATCTATTATGCTAATTGCATTTAAATAAGAGATCTCTAAGTCTTTGCTATTCACAACTGCTTTTCAGATTGGAATCACTTTCTCAGGAAATGTCAAGTGTAACGTTTTGGGGTTTAAAACTTGCATATAAAAATGGCTTTTAAACCAGATTACTGGGAATATGAGAGAAGGATGTTTTGTAACACCCGGTGGGAACCCACATTTCTTTCCCTTCCTTCTCTCCTTCTGTCCTTTACTTGTTTTTCTTGGAATTTTGCATGAAGTGGAGGGATTAGGGGACACCTGTCCGTAGGCTTGAGCAGATCATGTCATGGGTTGTGAGGCTCTCCGGGGCTGTGCAAGCTGGCTGAGAAAGGAAGTGGCAAATCACAGGGACTTCCTTTTCTCAAAATGTTTGCCTTTGGAGACTTTCATTTTTTATGAGTTCAGCAATTTTGTTGTCCCCTTTCTCATTTCCTTAGGCTCTAGCAAGCAGCCATCTGGATATGGAAACGGAATCATTTAGCCTTAGCACACTTAAAAACCATTAAGCTTCTGGTTTTCTTGTGCCACCAGTGTAAACTATTTCTGGAGATATACATGTTAATCCAAGTTGTACAGTGCTTTGTATTTTTCCAGTATTTTGCAGGTTTTAGGGTATTTTCCAGGGCTTGCAATGATATTGTTTGTGGTTTGTGGGGTTTTTTTGTTTTGTTTTTACATAATTTGTGGGGTTTTCTGTTTGTTTTTTAAAATCTTGTAGAATAAACCGAATACACTGTGTTGGAAGTGACTGTGGGAGACATAAATTTGCCTGACACAGAGCTCTGACAGGCTTTGAATGGCATATTTATGTGCCCTTCTGTCAGGGCACGTGAGCGAGTGGTAAAGTTCATTACTAGGTAAGCATGTAAATGTTAATAAGGCTGCTAATTACCTCCTGCACAGCCCCAATCAACCATAGGGAGGAGATGTGGCAGCAGTTACTAGATACCAATTGCCACAGTTTAAACTCATTGTGTGGCCAGGACATCCCAGTTTGGGGACTCAGGTGGCAAGTGAGTTGGACCAGGACAAGAATAAAAGATGCATAAGATTTGTGCAGTTACAGTTGGAACCTTTCCTTCAATACTGCTGACCTATGGAGTCTGGGCCTCAGGCTGAAGGGAGTATGGAAGCCAAAAATAAAGATAACTCAGTGTTTTTCCCTATTTGAGGCAAATTTAGGTCTGCTGTCAGCCAGCTGTCTATGTGAGTCAAGCATCCCGGTGAACGTGAACTTGGTGACACAGGTTTCAGTTTGCTCCGTGTTCTTCTCGTGTCTGTCTCATAAAATGAACAGTGGCTGCTCTGAGGATGTCGTGTAGTTTGTACGCGCAGGGCTGTGATGTATTTAAGGAGAGAATGTGATAATTTGCTGTCAGTGGAGCTTGTCCTTTCATGCGAGGAGGCAAAAATCTGGAGCTGGGCTGGTTGGGAGGAAAACCTTCTCTTTCTCTGGGCTGTTTCGGGCCTTGAGGGATATTGTGTTCTGCTCTCTGAACTGGTCTCTTCCCTGCTCCTGAAGGCAAATCAGTTAGAAAAGCAGCAAAGGACAACAGTGGGCCCTGTTCTTCCAGTTTACTTTTCAATTTTTTCAAATGGGAAAACAGCCCCTGCATTTTTTGTCACTGAAAGATGGGCATTTTGCAGAAGGGTTTCACACAGAAACTGTTTACCTTTCTGTGGGAAACATACATCATTTTATCTGCCCTACAAAGTATCTCCACGTGAGTTTGGTCAGTGAGTGGATCAAGGCTGACTCTAGGCTCTGCTGTGCCAGAATACAAAGGGAGAGGAGGAGGTGTAGGGACATCAGTCAAGTAGGGGGTGTTATGGAGGTCGTCTGTGTTTAAAAAGAGGTGATGTAAAGAGAGTAGTATATAGTCCAGTGATGCTGGGAAGAAAAGAGCTAGGGAGGTGCTGAGCTGACGAGTAATCTTTGCTGAGATCTCCTGTTCTAGAGCTTCCACCACCAGGCAGCAAAGACCAATCCATCTCTGTCAGCAGCAGAACAGCAGGAATGGCACAGAGGCTTTATTCACTCCTGGGGAGTACTCGGGATAGATGCCTCATTGCTGAGAAGGAGGTTTCTAGAATTAGAGCTTTGGGATCGGCCATGAAGAAGGATGGAATAGTCAGTATGTTTAATGTGTCGATTCTACTCTCTCCTGCTTTATTTGAGAGCATTTTGCAAATGACAGTACAGTCAAGTGAGTTACAAACAGATGTCCTTAGGAATGTGGTACCCTTTGGCTTGGAAGGGAGCTCAGGAGGTCTCTGGTCCAACCTTCTGCTCAAAGCAGGGACTTCTGAGATCCAGTCTGGTTCCTCAGGGCTTTAGCCAGTCTGGTCTTGAAAAGCTCCAGTGCTGGAGACAGCATGAGCTCTCTGGGTGACTTGTTCCTCTTCTTGACTGTCATCGTGGTGTGAAAATTTTTCCTTGTATCCAGTCAGAACCTCTCTAATTTCTAATTTTACCTGTTGTTTCTTGTCCTCTCACCATGCACCATAGAGTGTGTGTGAACTTGCTACTCTTGGAAGCTGTGCTTGACAGCAAGCTAACAAGCATCCAGCACTTAGCAAACTCTTAATAGCCATCAGATGCATCGAGAGATGCAGCAACTTGCATTATTTTCTGTTTTTATAAGGTGAGAGACTTGACCGATGATGGGAAGAAGCAATTTTGTTTTAAACACAGGGCATTCCTCACCCACAGTCACTAACCCATCATACTCTGATAAAATAAATGCCATCTGAATGGTGCCACCACTGAGGACTGTACCAGTTTGTAAATGATGCTCACAAAGCAAATTCTATTTAACTAAGAAAACATAGGGATATAATGAAATAAATGCCTCGATAAGGAGATAATATTTGTCCTTCTTATTTCTAGTAAAAAGAGTAAGTATAGATAAGTAAGAATAAATTCTCTGTTTCAGAGAGGATTTCTTAAAGAGATGTTAGGCAGCTTGCAGTTATGAACAGGAAACGTGATCCCAATGAGTTTATGATGTATTGTGAAAGTGAAGCTGTTTCATTGCCTTTCACCAGGACTAGCAAACAGAAAAATAATTGGCTAGCGTTGGACGTTTTGTATGTATATAATCCATATGAAGCAATTTGTTATGAAAAGGAAGCACACAAATTGAACCAACAAGCTGTGTTCAATCTGCCAGAGTTATTAAAATGCCATATAATAACGCCTAGATGGTTTTTCTTCTGCAAGATCACAGAGGCCAACTTAGTAAGCTGATACTAATTGAAGGAATTGCACATTTAGTGCCAGAAAGGACGTCACTAAAACATCTCCTGGGGGTTATGGGAATATACATATGTAGAAAGGAATGTCCTCTGTGGTGATTTGAGATTAGTGCCATGTAGGATCCTGTGGTTAGATTACTCTTCTGCTTCGAGTTCTGACTGTATAAAAATCATGAGCTGTTAAATCTTTAATCACAAGGGAGAGGAGAGGGGACTCTCTCTCTACCGATGAGCAGACATGCTATAATGCCACTGAAAAGGAGAGCAGAAAACTCCTGAGCTGCCTTAGTTTGATGACAGTCTCATTCTAGCTAAAGCACAGAACTGGGGGGGAAAAGTGGAATTGGGAAAGCTGCTCCCTACTCTTAGAATTGTACCCAGTGAATTTCAGTGCTGTAAATGCTTTCTGAACACACAGGAATGACAAGAAGGGGCAATTTTCTCGAGAGCTCTGACACATCACCAGCCTCCTCCAACTGTCGAAATTACTGTGGTGGTCAATGGTAAACTATAGTTATTTTTCTCCACAAATTGGAAAGATGTGTTTACTGCTCCAGTCTTGCAGACGTTTTCGGACACAGGCTTGCAGCCCCAGTTTTCTGTTCAGCCAAAAGGATACCTGCTGGGCTTTGGGGACCATCTTCGGTGCTGCGTTAAACAGGCAGGGTACGTAGCTGAATAGTAGGTGGCCACGAAATACCTGCTGGTGAGTAAGGTACCTCCTTGACTGGAAAAGAGCCATCCAGATCAAAGGGAGTGTGTTCTACAGTTGCTGTGCAGTGGGACTTGATAACCTTTTGAATTCCAGAGAGAACTTTTTAAAAGTGGAAAATTTCCCCTAAAGAACCCTTCACAGCTCTGATGCTGCAACCAGTGGGTGTAGCTTTGGGAGCTCAGTTGTTGCTGCGTGCGTAAGCAGCATGGATACGAGCCACAGCACCCTGAAGTATAGGCTGGATCAAAGCCATATGCTGAGAACAGGTATTGTTTTACACGCTGCATCTACATACAACCTTCCTCCTTATGCTATAAAAGAACCTTCTACGAGCGTGCATAATTAACTTTAGTAGCAAGCCCTTCCTCCTTTTCCCTTCTGTTGTGCACACCAGCCACCCAAGGGAAGGAATGGTTGTATACATACCCCTATGCATCCACAGCATTGTATTAAAGCTGCTTCTTGTGGTGCTTCAGTGTATATATTTAAGGATTTGCTGCTAAGTAGTAGAATCCTGGCTAAATGAGGGAAGAATTATTTGCTCCTGGACTTCTGCAAATCAATGTTTGGGTTTGCAGATATGAACTGAGTTCCCATTGCTAGAAAAGATTTGTTAGTTCGGTCAGAAACATGAAATTTTTTGTGGCTTTGACTAGAAAACGTGTTTCCTGGTGAGGCTTCCTATATCCTCTTTAAATTCCTTCCCTCCTCACCACAAATTTTAAAAAGGTCGAGGCATTTCTCCACTATGACCCACGCTGAAAAAGTGGCTGAAGTGACAGAAGACAGTGATGTTTGTGCGTGGTAGTGGCCCCATCAATACCTGTGACAGACCATTTGGCTGGATGTCATCTGCACTGAGCTTTGTAATTTAAACTGATAACCTAAAGGAATGATTGGTTTTTTCGTGCGTTTGTTTTGTGTGTGGGTTTTTTGGTTTGCCTTTGTTGGGGTTTTTTTTATGTGATGACAAAGAAAAGACAATTTAAAGGACTTCAGTCCTGGAAACAATGAATAGATTGATCTCAGAGTAGAGATTTCATTACATGTAATTATATGGCAGCCATTGGGAGATAATTTAACACCGGAAAGGAGCAACATGTTGAATTATCCAGCACCAACTACAGACGAGGAGTGAAAGTCAGGAGGCAAGTTTTGTACTAAAGTAGAGAAATAAAAAGAGAAAGCCAGTGGCAAGCATGTAGGTTTTCCAAAAAGAGCACAGGAAGCCTGATTCAGAACAGGAGTTACTGATCACCCGAGGTCTCTGTGGAATTTCATAGAATGGTTTGTGCTTCTCACTTCTCTTGGCCGGGACTGCTGTGGAGTTTGGACAATTGAGATCTTGTTGCTAAACTTCATGCGTGTTGATCACGACCTCTTAGAATCATACAACTATTATGGTTGGGAAGGACCTCTAGGATCATCAAGTCCAACCTTCATCTCAACATTTCCCTAACCACTAGACCATAATGGTAGACAGCACGCTGTCCTGGTGCCCAGCCTGGGATTGGGGTCACTTAAGGAACTCCCTTAGCATCTTCACTAAACAGTTTCCAGCTCACCTTTGGGAAAGAGCTGAGGAGCTACCTCCAATATTTCAGTGCTTGTCTTTAAAGCTTTGTTTTTCTGCTTTTTGTTTAAAAGTTGCATTTAGGCTCGTGTGCCCCTGCATAGCATAGGGGTAAAAAGCATCACCCCGGTGCGGTGAATGCAGTTTGACTCATGGTGACTCCCTGCCCGCTGCTAGTTCAGTATGACCCATCTCCTGGAAACTGTCCTCCTCCTGTTGATAGCTCAAGTCAGGATTTGAGAAACATTTCTGTAAACAAAAATAAGAATTTGTCTTGTGATGGCCTCTTTTCAGCATCGTGGCGTTAAGCATTTTCTCTTGGGTTGAGGGAACTCGATACAAACGGTTAATACTGAATTTCAAAGGTGGGACACCTGTGGATTTGGTTTCTCCTCAATGACTTACTCCTGCGGGGCAGGACTTTGAGCAGAATACTTGGAAGATTAAGTCTTGTCATAGTGATGTAGGTTGCTCCAGCGGGGCCATATTTTGCATATGCAATATGTAATGAGTTCTAATGTGATGCTATTGCAGTATCTCTTGTTTTGGCAGCTTTGGGATGTTGGATGAAGGGTTAAGAGAACAAGACTTATGAGGAGTGGCTGAGGGGAACTGGGGTTGTTCAGCCTGGATTAAAGGAGGCTCAGAGGAGACCTCACCTCACTCTCTACAACTACCTGAAAGGAGGTTGTAGTGAGGTGGGGAGCGGTTGTTTTCTCAAGGAACAAGCGATAGGACAAGATAAAATGGCCAAAAGCTGCACCAGGGAAGTTTTCTGTTGGACATTAGGAAAAATGTCTTCCCTGGAAGGGTTGTCAAGGGCTGCCCAGGCTAGGGGTCGAGTCCCCATCCCTGGAGGGGTTTCACAGCCGTGGAGATGTGGTGCTGAGGGACATGGTGTAGCGGTAACCTGATGGTGCTGGGTTAACAGTTGAACTGACAGGTCTTTTCCAACCTAAATGTTTTTATGATTCTTTATTGAGGAGTGATAAAAGGAATGATGGGCAGGTACTCCTCCTTTTGTGTGCTATTTTTTTCTATTTATATCCTTCAGAAGAAGGAAAGAACAGTCCTTACTTAGAAAAATGAAACTTTCCAGTTAAAATAGTACGGTAATAATACAGTAATGTTCCAATCATTGAAACTCTTCGAACAAAAGCAATCCAGACATGGTTGAATTCTATGGAAAACATCCAAGATAAAGTTTATTTTTTTGTACAGAGTCCAAAGTAGTGATTTTCTACCCATTCTGATTAGGAAAGGTCACAAAGTCTTATTGAAACGTAGAGTCTTACCTGATCCCTCAGTCTGTCTTAGCCAATGATTCTTCCAGTAGGGAAGTAAAATTTGTTTTCTTTCATTTGCAGTGGGTGGGTCATACAGTAATATCAACAAGAAAAAGAAAATCCTATCTTAATCTAGAGATACTGCACTGAAAATTTATTCTTCAGAGTAACAGAAGAGAGATCAGTGAGAATGCTTTTCATACTGATACACAAACATTTCTCCTAAAACTACAGGGTAGAGTTGCCAGTCTGGTCCCTTTGTTGGACAAAAAAGGATAGCATATGATATGTGTGTTTTGGCATTTCCCAGAACATTGAGTGTCTGTGCTGCCCCAGAGCACACAGCTTTTCTGAGCAGTGTACAGTGTAATAGAAAGACTTCTAAATGTCAAGACCGATCCGTGCAGTCTTTCTGCTGCTTTGTGTGACCAGGTGTTGGGTGTAGCTAAAAGAATTTGCTCTAGAAATGGAAGTGGTTTGTGTAACTGTTAGAATGTGATGTGTGAACGAATAATGGGTGTTAGCAAAATACCAGGAGGTATGCATAAAAATCCTTTGGACATTCTTCCAGCAAGAAATTGAAGATGTGAAAGTAGTAGCCGAAAAATCGTCGTGGTAGAAGATGCTGTTTCTTACTCACTCTCTACTCTTCTGATACCACAAAGCCTTTCTGTGAACAGCTCGTGGTACTTGTGTTTATGCCCTTGTTTCAGTGGGAGATGAGCAGTAACAGCTTGAGACAACTTGTAGAGGTCAGTAGAACTTTGCTTCATGTGGGCACGTGCTTCTGTGTCCAACTGAAGGGGATGGATGTTGAACAGAGTATACTCAGCAGTTTGATCCAGGTTTTACTGGTCTAGAATAATCTTGCTGTAAATTGTCATTAGGGTAAATTCGCCCTTCACATCATTTTTGTGTTACAGGAACTTGGTAACTAAAGGGCAGATTAAACTCTCGTTTCTGGTACTTTTGAGACCTGAATGCCAAACCCCATTAAAATCTCCCTTTTCCTGGTTACGGTTCCCTTTATAGGCTTGGAATAGGTACTGGCTAAATATTTTTGGTCTAGTATAATGTGTGTTTGATGTAATATTCAATCACAGCCAACTGGGACAAATAGGTATAGCAAGGTGGGGTAGGATCCAGAGTGAGGGCTGGAGTCAGGAATAGGCATTTTTCTATTTTGAAATGATTTTCACTGGAATACGTTTATTCCTTGAAATACTGGAAAACATCTGGATTCTAGCTTGACAGGCTGGAGAACCACCTAGATCCCCAAGAAACCCGTTACCCTGGGGGGAATTTGTCACCCTGTCCTGTGAACCAGCTCTGTGTATAAGAGGTGAATGCTTTGCCATGCCAATGAAGGGAGGAGAGAGGCAGTTGTGTAGCTCTGGCTCGAGCGCTGAGCCACGCTGGGGGTAGCTTTGGCAGAAAATGCTGTTATTCTCTTCTGTGAAAGGTTTTGCATTTCCTTAGCACAGAACAGGTAAACTTTTGCAATGTTGATATTTTTGGCAGAATAACAGGAAAAAAAACCAAACCCCAAAACATGTCATCCCAGTTGTATCCCAGAAATGGACCTCCCAATAAAGCGTGGTTATCTAAGCATGTTTGCTGACTGCTCCTCAGGACATGTCTTGCAGTTAGAGGCAGATTTGCCTGTGAGAAGCAGATCAGATGAGCAGACACAAAAACAGTTTGACAAATGTTAACTCTCATTCAAAAGCAGTTTAATTTATACATTGCTTATTCCACAATCTCTCCGTGTTATTGATATAAAACCATCTCGCTGTAGCTTTCCCTGTGTACTTTCACTGACCTCCTTTCTGATTGCTTTTTAAAACAGATGACCCACCCCTTATGTTCTGAGAGTTGTCAGTTTAAAATGCAAATATTCCCATGCAGCTACAGAAAGAACCCTGTGGTGGATTTACAGAAATAAAGAAAATATGAGCTCTGCTGGAAGGATAATAAAAAAGCCCAAATAAATAAAACACACATTCCTTTTAATTATGGAAGATTCCTGGTGAAATTATTTTAAGCCCAGAAGTCAGTAGAGTTTCTCTGGTGGTTTTTAACAGGGGACTGGCGTAAAATTCAGATAAATGCAGCTGATGGTGCCGAGTCAGAAGTTTTTTCAGGGTAAGTCCTGACTGTGTTAATGAGGTCCTTGTCTCCTGGGGAGATCTCCTCATCATCTGTGCTTTTAGTTAGAAACACAAAGTGTCCTGATTTACTGAGCCTTATATACTACACGTGAAATAGTATGGACTCATTGCAGCCAAAGCCATGGTGCCCAGCCTGTCCTGGTGTCTGCACCCAGCAGTTCCAGTGCTGGGTGGCCAGGCAGCAGCCCCAGGGAGTGGTGGGTCCTGCAGAGCAGCCAGCTGCTCCTGCCTCTGCACAGGGATCCTGCAAAGCCTTGGCACGCCAACTGGACCGAATCCCTGTCTCACTCCACGGCTGAGCGTGCTCAAGCTCATAGAGCCTCAGAGGCTGAGCTGGATATGTTCCTGGGAGCCACAGAGCAAGAACTATCCTGTGCTTGACTATGAGAAAGCTGGGGAGGGTCTGTTCACAAGGGTTTGTAGTGACAGGACAAGGGGTAATGGCTTTAAGATAGAAAAGGGTATATTTGGGTTAGACATCAGGAAAAAGCTCTCTAATCTGAGGGTGCTAGGTCACTGGAATAGTTTGCCCAGAGAGGTGATGGTGGCCCCATCCCTGGAGACATTCAAGGCCAGGCTGGATGAGGCTCTGAGCAGCCTGACCTAGTTGGAGATGTCCCTGCTTATTGCAGAGGGGTTGGACTAGATGACCTTTAGAGGTCCCTTCCAACCCAATACATTCTGTGATTCTAGGCTTCTAACAAAGGAGTCCCAAGTGTGTTTTATGGCATGCTTACCAGAGATGGGGGTCTCTGTTCTCCCCCTTGCAGAGCTGCAGTTCAGGATTGAGTTAGAGGATTGGATCACGCTCGAATTGATGTAGTGAAAGAGAGAGAAGAATTTCATATGTCTCAGAGACTTTGCTTTTCAACCAGCTGTGGTTTTATTGTATTACTGATACAATGCTTGTCAGAGCTGTGAACACTGCTAGCAAAATTATCCGTAAGTGACCATAAATGCCAATTATCGTACAGAACACGATCATTTCACATCCCATTTGACACCTTCCTGCTGATTGTTCTCCTGCCTCTCCATCTCAAGGTATTTTTAGATCATAATCACCTCAGGGGTAGGAATGGATAAACTTTCTTTGTTAGTGAGGAAAATGACAATTCAGAGAACTGTGGCTGAGTTTTTTTAATGTGAATAATTACTGGTAGTGATGAAAATGCTGTTTTGGTAACTTAGAGGAATGAAGGTGAAGAAATAGTGAAATAATAGCTGCAGTTCTACTGTACTTCTCAGAAAGTGTGGTAGGACTGAGCCCGGTGCTAGTCACAGATTTGGTCTGTTCACTGGAAATCTTTGGAAGATTTTGCTTAGATTACAAGTCTCAGTATTATCTTACTATTTAAAATAATAGTTTTGACAAGGTAAAGACAGCAGAGTTAAATCCAAGATGGTTTTATTTTGGCTATGTCCTAAGGGAATCTGTAGCAGTAAAGGTAATTTCTGTCCAGGATACACCTTCTGTAAATGAGCAGGATAGTCAGGTCCTCTGGAGTTGGGAGCCAATATGCCTGTAAAGTTCTTCTCTTTGTTTCAGCCAGTTTCTGTGACTAACTTCTGCCAAGGACACTACGCTAGCAGTGTAGAACCTAAGCCCCTCCCTAATACCTACACCATGTATTTTGTCAAATCCCTACCTTCTTCTAATACTATTATAATTGCTTATGGTCTAATTATCAGCAGAGACTATTCCAACTAGAATATCACTTCACAGGCGTAACAGAGCACTGGATTTATCCATAATTCCCAATTTTCTACCCATGACACAGACACAGTATTTGTTTCGTAAGGAAATGAAAGGTTTGGGTGATTCGTGTTTGCACAGCATCAGGCAGGAGAGAAGGTGAGGCCATCAGCTGATGGCTTGGACCTCAGCTGCCTTCCCCAGTTCTGACCTATCTTGCCAGCTACGGGGAGTGATGGGGATGAACTGTGATTGCATTTTTAGACAAAAGATTTTCTCACCCAATGTGCTACCAGAGCTGTTGACCAAATAGCTATTAATGACCAAGAGATATTAATGACCCAGTGATTTTTTTTTTTTTCACACTGATCAATTAATAAACAGACAGGGGACCTGGCTTGTCAAGGTGATTACTGCAAACAGTTCACAACTAACATTGTTAGGCTCATCTCTCAGTCTTACTCAGAAAAAATAGCACATAATTTAAAATTATACTCAGCTTTTAAACCATTTTTTCCAGGCAATAGATTAACATTCTTTTCTTAGAATGATAAAGAAGAGAATGCTGTGCCTTTCTCAGTTCTTTCCTGTGCTTATTTTCTTCTTGACCTGGATTTGCGTTTCTTTGTCTGAGTAATTGCTTTACTTGGTTTAGAAATAATTATGTTTGCCGAGGTGCTCCTGGCAGCCCTGTCTAGAGTCTTGATTTGATCAGAGAAAGGGCAATAGAGGGTCTGCAAACATCTCAATGTCTTTATTGGCAATGGTCGTTGTAGAAACATTTGAAATGTTCTTGAAAGCTCTGTTGTTGACGAAGCAAATTTGAGCAGGAAGAAAAAAAAATCATAGCTGGATTTGAAAAGCAACAAAACACCCAAGTATCTTATTTTCTAGGCCATAGGTACCACGTATGTGCTTTACTGCATATGGGAGAATCCTTGAGAATGTTCATAAAATCATCTCATTCTCTGAACAGAATGTTGTCAAAGACTTTTGATATATTTTAATTAAAGGATAATATTCAAGTCAGGTGGGTTTACAAAGCAATCAGCTTTGAAGTGAACATTGAAGTGCATGTTTGATAAAGGCAAAAACAATCAGCGGAGGTATTTTTTACCATTATGAAAATGAGTCCAATAATGCAGATAGTTCAGGGGGAGGCTCTGACAAACTTCACTGACTGAGGATATATAGACGTTGATAAAGGCCCATCTTTGACTCAAATGTTTTTTTTCTTACTTATTAAAACAATATCACTTCAAAGCATACTTATAAATAAATAATTTAAAAACCATACTTGAGAGTGAAATGTTAAAACTCAAGACTTAACAGAGTGGTTACCTCTGCCTCTCAGCTGGTGATGCCCTTGGCTTGTAACGAATTAGCCTTATAATGAGTAATCTAATCTGGCAGCGTCTGGATCATGACCTGCTAATTCTCCCAGGGTCATTGTCCAGATAAGAATTGTTATTTATATATACATTTATTTACATGTTTAACTATAAATATTTGACTGTTGTTCCTGTTCATACCAAGGACTTGGCAGTTCATTTCCACTGCGGAATTTAGGGCATGATTTGAATCTATTTGTGGGAACTTAATGTGAAAAAGGCAAATAGTTTATTTATTAAAAGCATAAGTAAATATTTCTACATCGTAAAATTTAAAGAAAATGATCTATATACTCGCTCAGCTGTGAGAGTCCTTTCAAGTTTTGTGTACTAAACTGCCTGGGACAAACAATGTGTTTGTAACTTAGCTTAAAAAACACGAGTCCACTTTCAGTGTTGACCTCTTAACTTTTGCAGGCCCTTTGTTTAAAATTAGAGTTTCACCTGGTGAGCTGCAGAAACAAAACGAAACGCAGGGATGGACTCAAGGTTTGAGACCCAAGGTCAGTAGACTTATGCTAAAGAAGTGCATTTAAAATGTTAGCCCTGAAATGCTAAAGAATGTCAATGTATGCATCAACGTGTTGAGCACGCGTCAGGAAATTCCGTTTTGCTAAGGGAAACCAGCAGACCTTGTGGTATCTTAAACGTCTGCGGTTGATTGGTGACAACGGAGTCTTCATTAGCTAATTGGAGAATGCCTTAGGTAAAGCAAGATAATGAACAATTCGCTGCTACAAAAAAAAACCACCCGGGGCCAAAACAAAAACAAGCGCAGTTATGTTTTCCATTTTTGCAGAGGCAGGATGCTGAGCACAATTATTATGATGTAGCATATTGCTGTCGTTTCTCCAGCGTTTGCTCTTATCCCCCAAACCCTTTACCAAGGTGAGGAAGGAGGAGGCATGTCACCAAAACCCGTAACAGAATCAGAAGTTACAGCAAGGAGCAGCTGGAGTTATTGCTGCTCCGGTCACATGTTTCCATTTGCAATGCTTGGAATATAAAACTGCGAGATGGAACTGTGCCACTTTAAACCAGTGACAGATTTGGTCCATCATAATTCATTGCTTCCTATAACCACATCCCTGGGGGGAAGCCTGGTGTGGCTGCACAGCCTGCAAACGTGCTAAAAGCAAAGGTAAGAACGGATGGCTACGTGTGATGTTACCCACGGCCGAGATAATCTTAGAGAAGCTAGGTTATGTACAGCAGATGTTGAAGAACAGCTGTTTTTCTGGCGTAGCTGCTTCGGACACCTTGGCTGGTCTCATTTGGGGTGGTTGTCTGGGTGAGTTTATTTGCAGCTGGATTGCAAGGCAAAAGGTCTGAAGTCTTTTCTGTGTGGTGGCAGCCAGCTTGCCCAAGATGCTTGAGTGGTTGTTACCGACTCTGCTGTCGTGAGCAATAAAGGAAGACTTCTAATAAAAGCAGTAGAAGGAAAGCTAAGGGGAGAAGAGAATGAAGTGAAACCTGTAATTCAGAGATTCGCAGGGCAAATTAAGAGATACTGCAGATCATGGACAACAGCAGCTCTATAGCATAGTGCTACCTAGCAGCCTGTCAGAATAGCTCCATCTTTCCGGTGCTGAGGACTTGGATCCAGAAAAAACACCAACAGTTTGTACCTTTCTGGTGTCCTTGGGAGGGTGGTTGGAATGTGCAACAAAGAGCTGGATCTGAGCGGTGGAAAACACAGGGTCAAAGTGACACCTTGTTCTCAACCCCCTGAGTTCTGAGTTTGTAGCCAGGAAGTCAAGTGTTAGGGAACCCGGAGGAGATTTTGAGAACCTCTGCAGTGAAGTTGCAGTGACATGGCAGCGCTCTCCCGTTGCTGGGGTTGAGAAGTTGTGTACCGTGCCTTCATCGCTGGCGCTGCAGTTGGGCGTGTAAAAATACAGAGTTCTCTCAAACTTCCTGCTGTACTGAACTGTGAGGAGCTAACGTAGCTTGTGCTGATCAGAACCACTGGAAAAATACTTTCTATCCTATTCTGTAGGGCTATTCTCTTGTATTTATCATCCTGAAGATAAAGGACTACTCAAGTGTTTCTCTTTTTTTTTTTTTTTTACATTCAATAAGCAGGCTTCTGGAATTGAGAATTCAGGTTTCCTTACAAACTGCACTGGGTTTATGGCCATGTTTTAATCCTTTCCCGTTTAATTCTTGCAACTTCATTTAACAGCGTGCTCTTTTGAGTGCCGTTGTTACTTTTATCAGCGACGAGTCGTGTAAAAAGCCTTTCCACTAGATTTCAAAATACAGTAGCATGCTCTGAGCTGTCAGGTGGAGGGCTCTGTATTAAACATCTTCTACAAAACCTTCCTGATTTAGGCAGCGGTCGTGAGTGTACTAAAGGCTTATTTCCCAGCAAAAACTTGAAAGGAAAAATACCTCCCCAAGGATTGGAAAGTCAACACTATGAACTCAAATGCTGGGTTATTAGGGTAGTAGGGCAGACTTACTAGCGTTGCAAAAGAGTGTGTATCAACAAACACCTTCTGCTTAGGGATTGGTTTCTAGTTCTATATTTTCACTGTTGCTTTTGGACCCAGTAAAGACTGGCAAGACCAGCTGTTCCTGTTGGGGATTTAGGTGCTTCCATGCAGCTTGAACTCAATGGGAGGTAATGAATTACTTCTCACCATGCTTCTGTGGCAATAGCTCTTGCTGGCCTAATGGCTCAGTGAACGTAGAACAAGGGACAGTTGCACCCCTAAAACATTTCTGTTCTACATGGAGAAGCCAAGATAAAGCAGCTTCCCAGAGAGAGGTAACCAAGATACAGTGTTTTAACCAGTGCATCCAAAGTCATGCCCAGGCTCTGCGACGAGACTGGCAAAAGCAATCTCTCTGCTGAGTCCTAGGCTGTTGCCTTAGCTTAGCTCCATAGTATTTGTTGGCTAACGTAGCAAAAAGTTGGGTGTCGTCTCACATTATGTTATTTTTAAAGCATATTTGAGCAACTGCCCATGAAGTTTTCATCAGAGTGTATGGTGAGATGGAATGGGCTGGAAATAGACTGGACTGTGTGGTTTTTTTCCATGGCTCTGACCCAAACTTTAGCAAATATGGTACCAAGCTTCTCTCAGTCCCCAGTGGATCCTGTTAGTTGCTGTGGAGGAACTCAGCAGCCAACTCACAAGCCGTGTCCATCAGCTTTTGCCGCACGAGTGGCCAAAATGCAGGTGTCACCTACCACGTGATGAATTGCGCGGGTCATGGAAAGAATTGTAAAACAGTCAGAAGTAAAAATGTGAAGAAAGTAGCAACTTTCTTTGTAAAAGGTAGCAGGCCAGGTGAGATGGAGTATAGCTATTTGTGCCTGAATTTTCTTGCTAGGTGCAAAGGTGCTTCTTCTGGAAGATGGTAACTTGGAGCCTGTTTCATTGGAGTGTGATTAAATCAGGTATGCTTCCTCTGCCACCAGAGAGCTTGGCTTATGAAATATTCCCAGTTGCTTGCTGATCCAGAAAACAATATGAAAACCTCCCTAAGTTCTTTACAGCATTCCCCACTGCCACGCAGTTTCTTTCTCTCAGGTGGTTGTTGACTGTGCGGGCGTTTTATGTGGCCATCAGCCCACCACGACTGACATAAAGAAAACTACAGCTGCTCATGTGCTGGCAAACAATTGGAGCAGCTGTTTGAGCTCCCCATGGTTCAGCCTTGGGGAGTTCTCATTTCACAAGCACTTGAGTGCATAAACAGGCAGGCGTGTGTGTCTTGTTCATTTGCTTGTTCTTAAAGGTTATGGGGAGCAGAAGCAACAGCACTCAACTTGGGTGAACAGCCTGCAACACGAGTTGTCCATCATAACGTTCGTGTTCAAATAACCTGCTAGAAACCCAGAGCTTTGAAGAAATTGAGGTCACTCAGGAAAGTCTTCTGCAATTGTGAGATAACGGTGACAAATAATACTAGGTGGGCACTTAGAAAGTCACTTAGCAGCCAGCAGAATACATTAGAATACACGTGTTGCAGGGTTGGTGCTTGAATTGAAGCAGTGGGTTAAATACTCTAGCCTTTCACAACTTGTGGTGTGGAGTTAGCACTGGGCAAAGTCGATGGTTCCGTGCCAAGAAGTTAAATGCGAAGTGAATTAAGTTGAATAGATCTAAACCCCAAGTAAAACAGAAACCAACATAGTGTGTATTTTTTACATATATATCGAATTAAGTACATATATATGAACCAGGCAAGTTCTTTGGAAAATTAACTATCTTGAGAATTCAAAGTGCAAATTGATTTAGCCGATTTTATGGAATGGCCACACATTGAGATTTGGCAAAGGACCCTAAACCATCTTATTGCCTACAAAGAACTGCTGATTGCAAGCAGACTGGGAATATAACGAAGTTCCTTTCTATTAGGAGGTTGTTTTTGAGTTGCATCCTCACAGACTGAAGTGAATTATTTAGAATCAATAGAAGTTCTCTATATAAGGGCCTGCATTAGCTAACAGGACTTGATCCAGCTTAAAAATAAAACTGCACTCAAGTTTCTATAATGAAAAATTGTGTGTGGTTTCTTAGTATTTACAGAGAATTCTATGATGTGCGAATCAGTGCTTTATAATTAATCAGATTGCTCACATTGTATTAATAATAATTTTTACAGCTTTTCTGTGTGGCAGCATTAATAGCAACGAAGCGTAAATTGTTCCTCCAAATACCATTATTTGTGTCAATAATGCTAGATGATGCCAGCAGCACATTCATGCAGGATGAAGGGGTTGCAGCTAATTCAGGTAACTGATTATAAGATGGAGTGTGAGTGTGAAATCACATTGTTAGCTTTTAATAATGAAAACAGAAGCTTGATTATGCAAAACTGATAATACCCTGCTATTGAAACTAAAGGACATGACTCTCTGCAAGTTACTTTCTCAGTAGACATGGGTTTAGCCACTGCTATTCAAAGCATTGGGTCTGTGACTTCACCATTGACTTAGCTGTTGATGTAAATTTAGGTTCCAGCTCTGCAAACTGTTTAAACATATAGTAAGGTTGTAGTTCTACCTGCCTCCTGAGTAAACCAACGTGCTAACCCAGATCTGTCCACTGCTCTGAGGCTGCAGTTTGGCAGCTTTGCTGACGGAATGGTTACCTTGCCACCAAAAGAAAGGTGGTAGCACTGCCCCCCTGCACCTGCCTGTAGGCTCCTACCCTCTTCCACCCTTCTTTCAGATTTCTTAGTTGCAGAATGAGTTAATTCTGATCGGGTGGAAAATGAGGGCAGAGAGGAGGTGGTGAGAATGCATGCAGGAGGGAGAAGGACCGTATTTTCTGTCTGCAGTTGTCTTGCATCAGCTGACTTCTGTCAAAGCACACCCTACAGCTGTGTTACTAGGACGAAGGGAAAGTGTAGGCAAGAACAAACAATTTGGAAAAGGGAAAGCATGGTGTGGTGGTTTGGCCATGGCTGGATGCCAGGTGCCCACCAAGCTGCTCTGCCACTCTACTCAAATCAGGGGGAAGAAAATGAGATGAAACTCCTAGGTTAAGACAAAGGCAGTTTGATGAAAAGTGAAACAAGGCTGTCCATGGAAGCAAAAGCAAACACAAAAGCAAACTTCTCCCATCAGCAGGCCCTGTCTGTCCCCTTTTCAGGAATCAGGGCTCCAAACACATGCTGATTGCTCTGGAGGACAAGTGGATGCCCCCTCTTCTCCTCCTTTTCCTAGCTTTTATAGTTCAGCTGATGTCATATGGTATGGAATATCCCTTGGTCAGTTTGGGTCAGCTGTCCCAGTCGTGTCCCCTCCCAAGATCTTGTCCACCCCATCCCACTGGGGTTGGAATGTTGGGAAAACATCCTTGGTGCCGTGGGAGCCCCGCTCAGCAGCAGGCACAGCCCGGGGCTGTTCTCAGCACCTTTCCAGCTCCCAGTGCACAGCACAGCACTGGGAGGGCTGCTGTGGGGAAGATGAACTCCAGCTCAGTCAGACCCAATGCAGATGGACAACGGCTTCTTAAGGTGAAGTTGTGACCAGAAAAAGGGGCCGTGTAAGCGCAGTCTATGAAAGGTCATGCGGGGAGCTTGTAGAAGCTAATGGCTTATTCCCATTGAGTTGTTTTAAGTTCACTTTGTAAGGTTGTCTGGGGAATGTGTAACATCTTAGGAAATAACAGCCTGGGCCGTGTTGGGTGTAGCTGAAGTGGCTGATAAGAATTTCTAAGTGATTCCGACTGCAGCGTGACATGACTTCTGATCATCCCTTCCAATTACTTTCATGTCATTCTACTGGTATTGAAAAGGCTTTATTTAAATCACGAATGAATCCAGTAGAGCATTACAGAGGGTTCTTAAGGCTCCTTTAGTGGCCACAAATTAAAACACATCTGAATGTATCAGCAAAATGCCACGAAGAGCATTATGGGGTCATCAGCCATATAACATGAAGCTTCAAACCCTTTTTAGGTGATAGACCATTACATCCCAACTTCTGCTACAAATCACATCTTTTGATTTAAAGGGGGGGTTGATTTAAATGATTTTTATATCCACACCAGTCACTGTGTCAGAACAAAAAATAAAGAGATCGTGTATTAGTGAGAGGAAGAATTTCCTCTTCTCGGTAATTAACTAGTAAATGATACTTGATTTTTTGAAAAAAAAGCTGAAAATATTTGGCATAATGGTCTCTTTGGCAGCCTTTGACCTTTTTATCTTATCATTGAAAGTTTAAAGGCACATCTTTGATAAACAGCCCTGTTTTGTGCAGCGGGGCATACTCCCAGTGCTAAGAAAGTGGATTTAGCAAATCCCTCTCCACTGGAAGCCCTGGGGAAGAGGGTCACAAGGGTGCCACGGTTGGTTTTATTGATTATAGCAGTAATTAATAAAGCAGAAGCACCCATAGTGTTATTCTCCTGAGAAAAATGGTCAGTCTGTGTCAGGTCCAGGATATATATACTGGAGCTAGTGTGTATGTGCTCTGTTAATGGTGTATTTATACACAGTAAAGGCAGTTTTGAGTCTTGGAAGCATTCACTGGTGAAGTGGGGAAATATTTGTATGCTCAGGAAGTCTGTCGGGTGTTTGGGCAGAAAAAGAAGACATGATCAAGAAGGCCTGAGAAGTAGGGAAAGCATCAAATCCCCATTACATTGCACATTATAAACCTTTACTTCGTCCAAAGACTTAATGGGAATTTGCTTTAATTATCTTATTTACAATAATGTCTGTTGAGTAGCAGTGAGTTTTTATCACAGGCTTGATCTAGTGTAACCTGCACAGGTTTTGTGGAGAGGTCTCTGTGAGGTTCCTGAGCTCCAGCTTCTTGAGAGCATCTGTCCATCGTGGTCTCTGTCACTTTAGCATCAGTGGCACTGCACCATCTCACACCAGCAGAAAATTTGGGTTTAGGATGTGCTTGCTGTTACGTAGTAGCTGCTTGTTGTGACAGATGTTGTTTTATTTTCCTCCCTACCAAGTATTCAAAAATTTGTACTTCACCACAGACTAATGACACAGAACACTTCATTTCAATAACCAGACATTGAGAGAGTCACAAATGAAAATCAGACTCTGAATTGTTATTTTGGCTTATTTTGGCATTCTGTAATTGAAAAAATGGTATAATCAAAGTTATTTCTTCCTTCACAACTCATTCGTCATGAACCTTTGGAGTGAAGAGTTGTAAATCTTTACAAGATTCTGTTTTGACTTTCTCTGGTCCCATGATGGTAGTTTCATAAACTTTACTGTAATCTTCTCAGATGTCTCAGTCTGGTAAATACCTTTTAATTCTTGGCCCTGAATACACCAGGATTTATGCAATAAACTGCAAGACGTTTTTAGTCAAGTCACTATCAAAATAAATGATGGGACCTGTTGACCATTTTATCAGGGGAGAGCAAACACAGCTAAATATTCATGTCACCATACCCTAATATACAGCCCTAAAGTATCAAAAGAGTTTTAGAAGAAAGATCAATTAAATAATGGAAAAAAAAAAAATATATGCAGAATAATACAATGGAAAAACCAAAAAGGGGTGTGGGTGCTTTTTTAGATCAAATTATACCGCTGGACTGACGGAAGAATAAAAGAATCAGCAGAATATTGTAAGCTTTGTTGGGGCAAGTTAAATTTTCTTTACACACCGGCAACTCTTTCTCTGTGCCTCTTGCAGCTGATGGGAATGGTATTGAAGATACTAGAGCTCCAGATGAAATTTCTTTCCATGTTTGAAGAGAAGAGGTGCAGGCAGTGACCACCAGGTTCTCAGCTGGTCTAAAGTCATTGTCTTTTGTGTGACAGTAAATAGCTGACACAGTGCCAGTGTTAACTGGGCTGACTTCTGAAAGTCTCATCTTCAAAGTCTTCTACCCCCACCAGTTTTGCACTGTTGTTTTCTTAACCACCATTGGATTCTCCAGCTTTCACAGTTTGCTTATTCCTTGTCCTCACTTTTCTTGCTGCTGCATTTATTTTGTAAATATGACGAAAATGTTTTGTGATCTTTGTAGATAACTTGGTGGATAAAACCAAAAGGAAGCAAACAAAACGCCCATAAACTCTCTTGGTGGATCAATAATGTGTCATTACTGGTATTTTACTATTTTTATAGATCAGCCAGTTTCATGCTGAAAGAAAGCGGAGCTGTCAGTGCTGACACATTAAGGAAAAACATCTTAAAACTGGGATTCAACCACCCCATTGATGCTCACCTGGAGTAACAGAGGAGATGATGAGTAACAGAGATGGACACAGAGCAAAAATCAATGCTTAGGAAAGGCAGCAGTCCAGCTCTGGCTGAGAGGTGAGGGTAGATCAGGAGAGCCTGCCTTAGGAAAAGAAGCACAAAGAGTCTGGCTTAGTTAGCTTAATAGAATGAAGGCATAGAGGGGCTGTGATTGGTCTTTGTAAATACCTTGCCACAGAGGGAGAAGAGTTATTTAAGTGGAAAAGACTGTTGTCAAAGGCATAGAAGTGGGTGTAAACTGAATAGTGGTAAATTTAGTCTGGGAATTAGATGTCAGTCCATCAGAGAACCGAGCTGCTGGACCAGTGTTTCAACAGCAGCAGCAAGAGACAAGCAACTTCTATAGTTTTAATATGAACCATTTAAAGCATGAACAAAGACTAGACCTTATAGCTCAGGGGTTCAGTTACAATCCTGTGTCCTAGGAGTACTGACATCTGAAAGAGACTGGCTGCATGATAAGGTTGGATGTAGGAGAGCAGATATTTCAAGTTACTCTGCTGGAACTGAAGTCCTGATCTCACCCACTTTCCTGCTTGAATGTGCAGGGAAGGTTAGATCCTGGGTAAGAAGAGGGTTGTAAGACAAAACCCCCCAGGTTCTCCCTGGCTGTTGCTGTAGAGTCTTACAGGAGGTCTAAAAAACAAGAAATATTCACTTTTATCATCAAGTCTACTGCACTTGGGTTTATTCTCTCTCTATTACAACTTCAGCAGCTCCATGTAGTTAATTGATTTTCTTCTTTTTTTGTTCTTTTTTTTTTTCTCCCCTTGCTTAAAGGACAATAAAGCTTGACATTTCTATAGATTCTTGCACTGCAAGAAATGTCTAGTTCCTTCTATCCAGTGCTTGCTGCCTGAGAGCCTGTTCAGGGCCCCTATATTGCACCCTTTGCTGCCAACTCCTGCCCCGTGCTGCTGGAAGAGAAACCCTTGAAAAAGATCCAGTTGCCCTTCTTTCCCCGTAGCAGAGATTTACTTCCTCTGGGAACTGCTGACTGTAGATCACAACGAGCTGGTTAAAATGATCAATGTTTTCCCTCATTGAAATGAAAATCTAGTTACAGGATGAAGTGTGGTTTTTGTTAGATTTACTATGGTGATAACCTCCCGAAATGTTTAAGAGATGCTTGCACCAATTCATTTGCCTTTCTAGCACAACCTTGAGGAAGGTGACAGTTACCATGGTTTCACATCGCTCAACGTTAGTTCCCCTGGAAAAAAAAAACACCCCACAACTTGTCATAGTTTTTCCACAGTGAATGAGGTATTGACGTGTAAATTGAAATCCAAACAGATAAAGGAGTTGGAATTTAAAGGGAATTTCCATAAAAGCATAGGGGAAAAAAAAAAACCCATGAAGGAAGAAAACATGTCACTTTGTTGAAACAACTTGGAGGTCACTGAGACATCTGAACTTCAATGAATTCCTTAGAGGAGCACAGATGTGTTCACAGTGACAGGGCTTTTCCAGCCTCCAGCTCTCAGGTGAATCACAGAACCATGGAATTGTTGGGGTTGGAAGGGACCTTAAAGCTCATCCAGTTCCAACCCCCCTGCCATGGGCAGGGACACCTCCCACTAGAGCAGGGTGCTCACAGCCCCCATGGCTCTGAGATATGAGGAAAGGGGAAAGCAGTGCTGAGACAAATTACTCAACTGAAAAGACTTCATTATGTTTGATGTCTTCATTGGAAATTTTTCCCAGAAGGAAATAGCTGTTCTATCTCATGCAGAAAGAAATGATTATTTATCCAGTTTAAATGAGAGGAGGGGAAAAAAAAACACCTAAACAAGAAAAATGATCTATCTGGGAAGAAACTGCTGTTTTCTTCCCTTGTAACTGCACTGCAGGCTTGGAGAACATTATGCAGCCTGTGTTTGTTGCCCTGGGTTGGGAACTATCCCCTTTTCATTTTTTAGGTACCTGTGGGTGTTCTCAGCTCCTTCAGCCTGTCACCTTCTACCTGCTGCTGAGGGCACTGCTGCCCAGATGGTTCCACACTGGCCAAGGAGGAGGAGACACAATGGAGGCGTTAATGGTCCAGAGATGTCTAATTCCTATCATTTATCAGATCTGACAAAAGATGCTTGCACTGATCCTTTCCCTGGGGGCTCCCTGTGAAGGGTGGGGGCTGTGTGTAAAGATCTGATGAAGTCAGTCAGACACCACTAAGCTTTTCACATTTTCCACCTTTTTCCCGTTGGACATTTCTGTCTGGGTAGATCTCCAGGCTGCGCATCAAGGGGCCTTAAGCTAATAAATAGTGTTTGCAACCAATTAAAATTGATACCTTCTAATTGATCTACTGTTGTCAAAATACGCATTGCACTACTGACTCATGTTTGAAATAGCAATATAAAACTTCAGGCTGTTTTCAGCTAGATTAGATTTTGATGATCGTTAATAACGATGAAAGGTGTTATTAAAAAAAAACCAACTTTTTTTTTGTATGGAAAGCCATCATGGGTACTGTGATAAATATTTTAGATATAGCAGGGTCTGCAATTCAGCTCAACACTTCATTGACATCAGGTGGACTTCTAATTATGAGAGAATATTTTTAAATCCTCTAGAAAGTCAGCCTTCTAATCTATTTATAGCGTTTTCTCTTGGGTTTTTATGATGCGTCACCTTAATGCACTAATTACTAATTCAAATTAAAGAGTTGCCTAAAGCACCAGAGAAATTGTGACACTGTTTGCTTACACTTTCTTCTGTAGTTTTATTTAAGGAGCTGGAGCACAGGGAGTTATACTGGTAGGTGAAGCAAGTACCTACACAGCACCTGGATGCAGATCTGTTAAATATCAGTAGATCCGTGGTTGTAGTTGTAGGGAGCAAAAATCAGCATTGTTATTTACAAACACCCACTCGGATGCGTGCATCCTATAATGGTGAGCTGTGTGTGGATTTGATAGCACTGCACAGGAGCTCTGTTCTGTTTGCAGGGGGCCGCTGAGCTGGGTGAGAACTGTCGGGGCGCTGGGCTGACTGGTGCTTACCATCTGCATCCTGGGGTTCCATGCTCAGGTAGTAGTTTTTGAGCCTGAAACCAGACTTTTAGTAAAAAGAGTCGAAATACCACTGAAAAACCCAGTTCTTAGTTTGGTTTAGCTGTAAGAAATTAGAACACAATACAGGCATAACTGGCTTGGAAAATAAACCTGTAAACTCCAATCCAGAGCATGTTTAAGAACAGAGGATGTATTGGTATAGCAACGGAGTGAAACAGGTTTCAGTGACCAAGTCTAAGTGCTGGGACTCAGATGAGGGGTCTTCAGTACCCTTTGCTCTCGGGTGGGTACCAGAGCCTGCAGGTCTCTCTGAGGTGTCCCAGCAGGATCGCTCGCATCAAGACTGCAACACCAGTGGTGCCTGTTTACATGCTGCAAATACAATGGTATTCCTCTCATTAGTTTGAGAGGATTATTTTCCAAGTGTACTGTCATAACTTGCAGCAGTTTGAGGTTGAGGTATTGTCTGTGTCTTTAGGTTTTATATCAGTGGCCTAAGACACATTGGTGTCTTAGGAATTACTCTTTTGATCTCTACAAGGTAATTGTGGTGCCAATATATGTGATGGAACAAAGTATATTTCTGTTTTAACCCTATTGCCTGATAGTTCAATGCTCTGTTCCTCCACAGTCACCCCAAGACTTTGTAAAAACCAAATTTCCTCCTCTTTTTACAGGCGATTCATTATTTTATTGACTTTATCATACCACCTACAGCTACCTAGTTCCCACATTAAAGGCTGCCCAGGGGTGGGGTGGAGTCACCATCCCTGAAGGCATTTAAAAAATGAGAGGATGTAGCACTTGAGGCTGTGGTCGAGTGGTTAGGGAGATGTTGGGATGAAGGTTGGGCTTGATGATCCTAGAGGTCCTTTCCAACCATAATTCTGTGAATTCTATACCTCCCTCTGCTCTAGCTGGATCCTTTTTGAGGTGGGATAACCAGAACAACACAAGAGTCTTCAAGACACAGGCTTATCATGGCTTTGTAGTTGTAAAGAAGTATCTTTTTCTATATGGGAACAAAAAGGGGGAAGAAATCTCACACTGTGTTTGCCCTTTCTGGCAATGGCTGAACACTGAGCTGGTGTTCTCAAATGGACTGTAATGATTCTCTCAGCCTGTTTCCTGAGTAGTGGTGGCTAATTGTGTGCCCCAACCAGTGCATAGGTATGTAGGGCAGCTTTTCTCTGCCTGCATTTGCTGATGTAGAACTTAATCCATCAGTTTTGCTGCCCAGTCCCTGGCAACAAAGTGAATGGTGAAAATCCTCCCCATGACAGCTGGGATTTTCCCCACGCTCATTTCCTATCATTAGTAAATTCTGTTACTTCAGTGGAGCTCACATCTAAACACCTTCTCGAGCTGCTTCTGCATAGGAAGCCAGAGTCTCTCTGAGGATGTCACGTTCCTCCTGGGCTCTTTTGCCAGACTAATTAACTGTGAAATTGGTAAACTGAAAGATGATGTCGCTTCAGGAAGTTTTACCATTTCCTATGGTTACAGAATGGTGCCAGTGCCCCAAGTCTGAACTGGTAACTGAGTGTGTGTGTTCAGTGGGTTTGGGGAGCTGCTGAAATCATTACCTCACTCAAAACCCCTTGCATGCATATTTTTCATAACAAAAACCCACAAGAACAGTTAACCAGCTTTTGCCTGAGCCCAAATAGTCTCCAGAAGATGCTGTTAATGCAGTTTTCCTCCAAAAGCGGTCTTGGAAGTTGAGCTGCTGTAATTCTTTGATCCTTGAAGCAGTTCTGGAGGCTTCCATTCTGTAAGGAATTCTGTGCTGACAGCTTTGTTGACTTCCTTTATTTTAGTCTGCTGGACGTGACATAGATTCAGATTCCCCCTCTGTCTCTGTGGAATGGGCACATAAAGAGGAGCGCTCCCACACGGACATCTACCTCCTCCTGAGAAAGTTCCTGTAGATCTGTTGTCTTTGGGAAAATCAGCAGGTTCTCTCCTTAAAATGCTAGCTCTTATTGCAGCTTGTAGAAGGTCCAAGCGTGCTGCTTGTAAGACAGACTCAATTCATTTAGTCCATCACGTAGTTACTATTGTCGCGAGCTTGCTGGACTCCCACTTCTTGTCGAGGCTGTATGGCTTGTGTGGCAGGGCAGCCCCAGTACCAAGTCCACAACCACCAGTTTGAGCTCTTAGGTAGGATTGTAACGTGAAAAATCGTCTGCTTCTGCCAGAAAAGGGAGAAGTATTTCCTTGCTTCAACTAAAGATTGACTTCATCTTTCTAGTAGTGCAGTGATTGCAAGAGTATCGTAATAGTACTGACCATCTGAAGTGTACAGCAAACCTCGGCGTGTTTACCCCCAGGCATTCAAGCAGATGTGAACAACTGCCTTTAAAATCACCACATTTGAAGTAATGCTTTGTGAACTCTCTGATTTCTGAAAGTGGGCATGCATCCGTTCACCTCACTTATTTTCCCCCCTCCCAGAAAACTGTAAAGTACAGCACTCAGTGTTTCCAAAGCTGATTTCTCTTAAAATGTAATTGAGGAAACTGTGATCCCATTAAAATAAAAAAAAAAGTTCCTGCCTTACTTGGTTGTTAAAACTGAATTTCATACATCTGGAAAGCACTCTTCATTTCTTGTGTTACACAAAATCAGCACGTCAGCTGAATGGAAAGGAAAACAAGGGATGACACATTCTGCCAGTTATATTTATACTGTGCTGCTTGTATCAAATATAAAGGAAAAAACCCCACCAAACAACAGTAAACACAAGACATATAGGAAGATGACAAATGCAGAAGTAACAGACCATTAAATTCATCCAAACTGCATTCATTACTGGAATCTGTTCTGGTAAAGATCAGATTTCCCAGCAGAGAGGGGTACTCTTTCTGCATCTCACTCCCTAGAAGTTACGGCTATTTGGGCGTAAATCTTTTCTCATGACCCACCCAACAGGTGGATGATTAATTTGTAGCACTTAAAATACATCGTCGTTAGGTGCGGAGTGTTCGTTTATGTTTTGTGCCACCTTTTAGCTGTTGTTTGCAGGCTTTATTCACAATATTAACAGCAGAGTGACCGTGTAAAAGCATCTGCGTGATGGTTACTTGGCACTGTCCCAAAGTGTGATGTTGTGTTCTTTTTACTCACAGATCCTAGTAAAAATAGCAATAAACTTTCTAAAAGCAAAGCCATGTGTCTCTGGAAGGATAAATTGTGAGAGGGGGGTGGAAAAAAAAATAGATAAGACTCTCAAATTTGTGCCTCTGTGCTGGGGCTGGACGCTCACAATCCAGAAGTTTTTGGCATCACTCAAAGCCCCACAGCAGCGATAAGTATTTGGTGAGGAAGTTTAATGCCATTGTAGCCAAGCTCCCAGGATTCATCAGCTATGGAGGCACAGAGGTCCCCGTGCTTGTACCCAAACCAGACACAGGCAAGCGTTCCAGAGCGTGGCAGTGAAGTGTTATCATTTGAGGCAAGATGTGAAACTAAGGGGGTTTCTCCACAGAAATGAGCAGAAAAAGGAACATGATGAGATGACTGGTCCTGCTGCCTATGATTGTAAAGTTAGATGTACCTGAAGCAGTAAGAGAGCCAGACTCACTGCAGTCCAGTCTAGAAAAATTCATAGTATGTTTTCCAGTGAAAATGGTCTCAATACTTCTGCCCTGTCACTGGCAGGCCACATGGGATGGACAAGAACCCCTGTGCGTTCTGATTCTGCCTTAGTCAAATCACTTCACTCCCATATATGTCTCTCTCACCTCCAAAGCTTTGCCTGCAGGAATTTCTTTTCCCCACTGTGTTTCTGCTGTGCTTTCTAAAGTACCGCCGTGCTCTCTCGATAGCATCTGCTCATTGCAGACGTGATGCATTGCTGCTGTTAGGACTGGCAGTAACACTCACGGTGGATCATTGTCTGAAATCCCCCACTCCCAAACTAGAACAATGTCATTCAGCTGCTTTGAAGACTGTCCATTGCTCTGGGTGCTGCTTGGAGTTTGAAAGCCAGTGATTCATGAGGCTTCGGTATAAATCTTTTAAGATGCCTTTGGTATTATGTTATTGCATCCTTGTGACATTCGCAAAAGATTGATGTGTATAAAAATGTTTAGTTTTCTGTTAAGGGCGTAGAATTTTAGTAAATGGAATAGTCATTTTAGGAACTGGTGACAGAACTTTTCTTCTCTTTTTTCCTTCCTTTTTCCTCTTTTTTTTCCCTATTCCCTTCTTTCTTATCTATTTTCCCTTCTTCTTTTCCCTTCTTCTTCTTTTCCCCTTTTCCCTTCTTCTTCTTTTCCCCTTT